>JBBBDQ010028590.1:0-174204 GCA_037127315.1 Ascarosepion bandense | reverse complement strand
GCATTTAATCTTTTTACTGTAGTTTGTTTAAAAATCAACGTTCGAAAAATTAAGTTTCTAATTATATATTTCTATGCTAAAAGTACAAATCTTGCTTTTAAATTTTATTTGTGAGCATGGCATTCTATACTCCAGGTCAACTCATTGCACAAGTGAGCGCCAGAATAGGATCCCTATTTCAACTCGTTTCCCATGGTATGACAATTTAGGTTTGCAGTAGTTCACTACTGTAGCCAGCTTAAAAAAAAAACGGGGTATTTAAAATGTTATTAACCCTCTAGGGCCATTCGTATCATATTTGATACAGTATGAAAACAAGCCTTGAAATAAATATTTTCCTGAAAAATTTTTTAAGAGAAATATTTTATAAATTTCAAATGAAAGCAGTACTGACTGCTCAGACAATGAATACCAAATGTTTCCTTATAGGGAAATACTGTATCAAATATGATATGATGGCCCTAGAGGGTTAATTTTAGTTTATCATTAAAAAAAAAAAACAAAGAACAAATGTAATATTTTATACTACAAAATTAATGAAAAAGTAATTTATAAAGTCATTGAATAAATTTAATCCAATACTTTTAGATGTAAACATAGCATACAAAATATTAACTGTAACCATGTTACAAAACCATATGGTTTTAAGAGTAAATTTCTTTTCTAGATACTTCTCATTTTATGGTGGAAAATTAATTCAAATATTAAAATGCATTAAACATTTTGTACATGGAGATAGTGAATTTCAAGTGCTGTTAAATTGACATTAATTGTATTAAGAGAAAAAAAAATACCAAAATTAAGAGGAAAACTTTTAGAGTCAAATTAATTATACTTCTAATATTTACCTTTTATTTTGAATTTTCTAAACTTACTACAGCAGTGAACTATCAAAAACCCAAAACTAAAAATTGTTGCTCCAAGTGGAACCATCAGGTTTGTAATATAAACTGTATCTGTTTACAAAGTTGAGGAAACTGGATCACTTTTTATAAGAATGCAGGGTGAAAGAGAAGTTGAGACATTTTAATTTAGCTAAAAGTACTGTGCATTAATTTTAACCAAGTTAATATTTTAAAAATTAATTTTTACCTTATGCTGGTTTATCATTACTTAAGTCATTTTATATTTATTACTGTTTCTAAAGAAAAGTGTTTGTTTTTTTTAACCTCCTTATCTCTTTCCAGCATTATTTTTCTGACCAGATTTTGAACAATGTTCATCACTTTTTTCTAAATAAAATACCATGACAAGGCTTGTAATTTGTGTGCATGAAATTAAAATTCTGTAAGAAATAACTTGAAAATGTTAATGATAAATGATTAATAGTGATTAAAGGAAAGAAAACCTGGAGCTAATATGACAATGTGAGAAATTTGGGGTAAAAGCATGTGCATTGTATTCACATGGGATTATCTGTTGGATTAGAAGTGAATGAATTGAGTTCATAGGATTAAACTGAACAAGAAATAATTAGCTATAATAATTTCAAAAATGTTATTTTATTAGCAAAATATCTTACATTTTTCTGGAATACTAATCTCAATTTTACAGCATTTTATCAGATTTGTTAAATAAACAACAACTAAAGTGGTTATATTTAATCATGTTATTACAAAAAAAATAAGCATTTCTACTTGCTTTTAAATGACACCTACATTAATTCCAGTTTCTGGACTTGGGATAAAGAAAAAAAACATTTTTTTCCCATGTAAAAATATCAAGATGTCATGTACATCTTGGCAATTTCAAGACTCTTCAATTTAGTCTTAATGCATTCATCTACTTTTTCATTTTGTTGAACTGTCAACCAATCTTTCCAAGTGCCAGCTTTGCCTGAAAATAGAAATGTTTTATGGATTTGTTAGTAAGATTTTTAAACTTGTGCTCCCCACACCCAAATAAATCTCATGAAAGTACTAAATAAGGAAATAATAAATTCATCATTAAATATAATTACAAAAAGTTTTTAATTTCCTCCTATGGTATTACTTCTACAAATGGAACCAGAGCCTATGGATTTCACTGCTTAACCCAGGGACTGAACTTCTAACCAAGTAAACTGTACATACTTATATACACTAGGTTATTTTTCCCATAATACAACCACTAGTGTAATTTTGGAATGTTAAAGCTAGTATGTATTCTTTTTAGACTAAATTTTATCTTAAATGATCCAGTAAATTGGCTGTCAATGTGATCTGGAGACATATGCACAGAACATTTCTTTGAGACAAACCTTTTAATTGTAAGGTTTACCTGTAGTTTGTGCTCATTTCTTTCAACTCAATAATCTGTCTAAATTCTTTGCATCTTTGAAAATGTCACAATTACTGCCAGAATCAAATTCTGTTACATAGACATTTATGTCCAAATGTCATTGTTTTAGAGGAAGCATTTTCATTATTTCACAAATTTTTCAGTTGACACTCATAATCTTTTAACATTACTTTTGTAATATAAGCAGATTCAAAAACTGTTCACTGAATTGACTGTGACCAGCTTGCTTTCAGATACCAAATCAAATGTAAACAGAAGCTGACCAAACATTTCTGGCTGCCAGGTGTGAATAGTGCATAGAGGCAGTTGTACACAGTCATTTACTCATTTGATGTGTCTGGCAAGCCAAATATGGGTATGTGTGTCTGTTGTTGGTTCCAGTCTGCCTCACATTCTCGGAAATTAGTTGTGGTTCATTGTATTTGCCATGGAGGGATTATAGTAACTTGTTTTGTGTAATCCTACAAGATAGGCAGATTATTTTAATGATGAATGATCATATTAGAAAATTTAACAATTTGTTGAGGGGAATATTATTCAAATATGCATCATTTACATATCTAGATATCAAAATGATTTTTGAGCTCCTTGTTTTCTGATCACTTCAACTTCCCTCCTTTTGGTTGCAGCAAGACTTCTCGCATAATGATAAGACATTAGTGGCAATGGTGCCTTCATTTAGCTACTGTTTTACTATTATGTGTGTGTTATTTCTGCCCCAACCCAGCACTTTCTGGTTTCAATGGGTTAATTTTAAAGCCAGCAGACATCAATGGCTCTAACACACACACTTTCTGATTTCTGCTCATTAGATCTGATATGGTAATGTATTTTATGGCCCTTCTTATATCTAAAAATATATCAATACCGGTTTGTTTTTCATTCTGACCTGAAAAAGAGAAGCTGAAACCAAAAGTCATCATTAATAGATTTTCCACTTTGTTGCATCATCTTCACTTGTGTTTTGGATACTATTATACACCCAACATAAATTTATGTACAAATTTTTAAATAGTCTTTGAAAGCCATTGAAAACAATAAAAAAAAACCCAAAACTGTTGTGTACCTTTATTCTAACCTATTGAATTGTGTGTGTGTGTGTGTGTGTATATATATATACACATACACTAGTTTCTGCTGTCTCCTTTGAAGTAGTTTTTTTTTTTTAATGTGGGATCTTTGATCTTAAATTGGAGTATACCGAAAGTTATTAGAAATGGTAGCTATAGCAAAGTAAAGAAAGATCCAATGTTGAAAATGTAATCAAGAATAAGGCACCACTTCCCACTTAAGACATACAAGTAGTTGTCTCAATGTTACGGCAAGCTACCTCACATATATGGTCTCCTCAAAATTCACAAAGACGGTATTCCACTCAGGCTAATTGTTAGCTGCCAAGTCTGTGTTAACACCCTCTGAATTGATTCTTCATGAATATAACTGACTCATTAATAGGAATGTCATCATCATATGTGCGAAACTGCTCACTTAATGGAATTAATAAAAAATGCTCCTATCTAATACAACTAGATAGTAAACCTGGACCTGATAAGATTTTTTTCACCAAGGTACAGTGGAGGTACTCTTGGTAGTCAGGAACAGACTGTCTTTGGACTAATCTCTGGTAAAATGTACCATTATACCAATAGATAACCTGATGGACATGCTTACTTTCTGTGCACAAACAACATTCTTTGAAATGGGATCAAACATATATTGGCAGGATGAAGGCTTAGCAATGAACTTGCACTTATCATCAATAATGGCTAACAAATACATGGAATACTTTAAACAGAATCCATATCACTAAAGCCAACTCTATACTCTGGCCCCCACCAGGAAGAGGTCCAGCTACTACTAAATCATGTGAATTCAATAATCTGGGTACAATTCACAATGCAGAAAGAAAAGAACTAGCATTCCTGGGTGTACTAATATCTTGAATTTATATATTGAAAGCCAAAATTCACCAGACAATACCACAACTTCGACACCCACCACCACCCATACAGTGTTTGTTTTTTTTTTTTAAAAAAAAAGAAAAGATTATCCACTGCTAACACCAATGAGCAAAAGTCATAAGTGGTGACCAAGAGATATATGAACAAGAAATGGTCAGTATAAGCAGTACTCTACAACGTAACAACTATCCAGGGTACATGACAGCAGCTTTGACAAATTGGGATAAAAGGGTGGAAGAGGATAACAACATTCAGCCTTGGTCTGCCTACCCTCTGTGAAGGGATTATTGAAAATACAAAAGATTTATGGTCTATATAACTTCAGGATGACCTTCAAAAGTAGTTCAACACTTTGCAGATACCTCTTCCAAGTAAGAACTCCCATAGAGGAGAACCTAACTAAGGACTGTGTGTATATCATCCCAGCTGTGGTAAGAAATATAAATTAGAAATAGGCTGACACCTTAAGGCTGCAAGAACACTGCAAAACTGTCACATGAAGGGAAATAGAAAAATCTGTTGTAGCTGACCACATATGGAGGAAAAAGGTAGATCACTGACCAATGTAGGATGAAGTTTAAATAATAGAGAACGCCACTAGCAAAATACAAAAACTCATGGAATCAGTGCATATGCTAGGCCACAAAAATCTAGCAACTCAGCCACGCATAAAAATGAATACAATATGGGAACCAGTAATACAGAATGCTAGAGAAAAATAAGACAACAGAATTGTAATATTAGCTCTGGTTAAAAAACAATGCTACTGAGGCATTAGGTTTATAAGTCCCAAATATTCATACACTGATACCTTCAAGGATACATGGCCCAGTGGATAAAAGTGTTGGTTGGATCCAGTAACTTGAAAAAAGAAACTTGTGAGTTCAGCAGAGGTGAACAAAAACTTAGAGAGTAGAGTTAAAGGGAGATAACTGATACTAAGACATCTAGAAGGTACATGACTCATGGATCTAGAACAATCAACCCTGGTTAATGAAATAAATAGTTTAGTTTGAAATTCCAATCACCTAAAAACTGATGAACTATGAACATTGCAACAAAGATGAGAACAATGTAAATAGTGTAAGTGATCACGATTCTCTACAACTTCTTGTTCCTTGTAGCTCTTATGCATTCTATCTGGACTATTCTCTGCATATATTTGTAGAACCACATCTGTTGCTTAGAGTTTATTTTTCATTTGTAAGTGCAAGAAAATTGTTGGGCATTTTCTGTACAGCAGGATAGATGTAACATAGCAGTTTATTACTCTCATTTTCTAATGAAATAAAACATGGCAAAAGTGTATTCTCAACATTAAAACACTATTATACATCTGGCAACATTGAAGTAGGTTATGAAATTTGGTATTTTGTTAGCTTAACAAAATTTTCCTTTTTTTTGTTCACTCTGCAACAATAATTTGAGAGTGAACAAAAAATGAAAATGCATGAAATTCTTGACATGAAATCAAGAATTCATCTTTTTATAAGATGTTCATAACATGTCATGTTTCACAAAAAATATCAGAAATTCTTTATTTCTTATGAGTAATAACTTAATGAATGAAGAAAGACAAGATGACAAGGGTCACTAACCTGATCTGTAAAAACCACAACCTTCTCTCCACATGTCCATATTTTTGACTAGGTCTTCCTTGGCAGTCTTCATAGATTTAAATGTACAAAGTTCTGCAATCTCCTTGATTAGTTCTTCATTTTGTTCCAAGTTGAGATAATTTGAAAGACGTGCCACAGTAGCTGGCAAATCCTAAAAAAAATTAAAATTAAAAAGCTTTCATTCTAATCACAGTCTTCAATCTGGGAAACCCTTTGCCCAGTGTTGTTTAAAATTACAAACTCCATAGAATTTCAAATGAGTCTAATTCTTCAAATCACAAAATCTGCTGAACTACGAAATCTTTCACTTTAACTGATTCCTTGGCATTTTGAAGAAATAAAATTCATTTGGAGATATTTAAAACAAAGATTATAAAATTCAAAGTTTTTGTTACTTTAAACTCAATATAAAATAAAAACTTTTACAGAAACTATTTTTCAGTTGTTTTAAAATTCGAGTCTTTAACTGTTCATTCCACACAAATTCCAATGCTGGATGTTTAAGCACCAGATGAGCAAATTTTTAATCGTGGGATCATCCTGATTCCAAAAAGGCATAATATAGCTACATAGAACAAGTGTGTCCTGAGTTAGAGGGGTTTCAGATACATGGACAGACAGAATTTGCCATTGATTTTAGAAAGATAGATGAGCATTTAATTTTATTTGTTACTATATATAGAAAGTAAAAGTCATACTATGTAAGAGTCAAGAAAAGTGATTAACAGTAAATGTCACTAGTGGCATCATTTCCCTATATAGTGTTTTAATCAGAGAGAAGTACTCAAGAAAATGAGAATTTTAATTTTGAATAAATGTTAATGTAATCAATAAAGTAGGTTTAAAAGAAAATTTGCTGCCAAAATACACAGTAATTAGTATAGATATATGTGCATACAGATGTGTGTATGTGAATGTTTATAGACACATATAAACACAAAAAAATTTTATATCACATTTCATGTACATTTTTCAAGTAACCTTCCTTATGTATGACATTTAAGAATAATTAATATTAAAGCTGCTATTAGCACAGATCTAGTGTCATTGGTTACATAATGTGATGTGGTAAATTATTCTATAAGAACAAAATAATGTAAAACTCTTACCATGTATCTAAATAAAAAAGAATATTTAATCAGAACATAAAACAATTTGGCATCAAACAGAATGGTGGAAATGTCTGATCTTGACTGTGTAAATAATTGAAACAAGACTGATATTTGCTCTTTGAGGATTAGGGCTACATGAAACAGATTCTTATACAAACCAAACTATCACCCATTTGTACTTTTTTGTGATTGGGAGTTTAGACAGGTTAAAGAAAGAATAATAATGATTCTGTCTTGATATAAATGGGGTGGGAACGAATGGCATAGAGAAAAAGAAAGATAAACAAAATGGAAATAAGATAAACAAAAGAAGAAAAAAACAAACCTTTTTAGCTTCTTCATATGTTAAAAGTATAATATTTGGGTTATTTTCCTTTGCTTCCATCCAGTCATTGATATAATCAAACCAGCTTCCATAATGGACTGAAATAGCAAATAAAATGAAGTTAAAACATTTAGCCTTGTTCTTGACTAGACTTTTGATTCAGCTTATTCATTTTATTGTGAGCCCCTTAAGGTGATGTTTATTAATCATGAGGAAAGAAAGAGAGGTGTACAGTAAGGAAAGTTTCCATGGACACTTTATTTACCAAGATATTTACTTTGCAGATAAGCTTACATTTTCAACTAGATATTTTTTTGCATGCATTAATCATTGAAGTAGATTTCTGACAACTTATGAAGGCTTTCAATATATTTGTTCTAAAATAAGCTGGCAGATTAATGCAGGATATATATATATATAATATTCATTAATTTTTTTATATTTTTTTATATGTATGTGTGTGAGTGCATATGTAATATGTATTTATATGTGTGTGTGTGTGTGCATGTATGTGTACACATATATATTGTGTGCATGTGAATTTTGTGTATATAGGTGTGTACACATATATATATGTGTGTGTATGCGCATGTATGTATATAAGTGTGTATGAAATTGAATGTATGTGTGTGTATGTGTATATGTATTCTTAATCGTAGAATTGTGTGTGTGTGTGTATATATGTATGTATGTATGTGTGTACTTCTATATGTATGTATAATTGTATATGAATTTTTTTTTTTTACCTAGTGATGTCTTTATTTAGTTTAATTCAGATGGCCTAATTTTTTAAAATAATTTTATTTTAAATCCTATATCTTTTTATTCCCTTTTAAAAATAATTATGCCTTTTTAAGTAAAGGCCTTTTTCTAATACTTCAACGTTTTTGGGAAATTAGGTTTTTGAATATGTCCAGCGTCTGTAATATTTAAAAAAAATTTTTCTTTCTTTTCTTTTCTTTTTCCCTCCCTTCCTTCCTTTATCTCTCTTATCTCCCACCTTTTTCCGTGTTGCTTAACCATACGTCGATTTAACACGGCTGTCTGTTAATTTTTAGTTACAATTCTCTTTCCTTCTTTTGCGAACCCAGACGATGTCAATTTTTTCTTTTCTTGTTTATTTGATATTATTTTATTTCATCTTTTTCTTTTTCTTTATTTTTCCTTTTTATTTTCTTTTTTAATTTCTTTGCAAATCTATTTAAAAAGGAAAAGTAGACTAATTTTTCTCCAGTTTCTGAAAGGATTTTTCTGTTGCTGAGGTGATGTGTTATCCCCCGTGGGGATCTTCATATCGAAATGGCCATTCAACATCTTTGAATTAATCCTTTTTTAATATATATATATATATATATATATATATGATTGTTTAATTGCTTAGTTTTTGGTCATAATAAAACTAAACTAGTGCATATTTGTATTAAAAAGTTTTCAATAAAATTATATTGTAGAACTTTTAAATATTTTACATTTTTAAATGAGTTATTAAGCATAATAACTCATTTACAAATGGAATATATATTATATAAAATTAAAAATGACAGTTTGCTTTAACATTTCCAGCTTAAATACATACAGATGAGATTGAGGTTTAAGTATGTATCAGCCAAGATATAAGAAGATTAAAATGTGCAATTTTTGTTGAGGAAGACTGATATTGTTTATAGACAGTGTGAACATAGGAACCAAGATTGCATGGTAACTCCATTTCATGACTCAGTGTAATTTTCTTTGTATGAAGATTGCATAGAAGCATGAAATTAACAGTCATGATGTGACATTGATTTCCATGTTCATATTATCTGACTCTCTTTCTCTCACTCTCTCTCTCTATATATATATATACACACACACACACACACATATATATATTTGTTTAATATTTAAAAAGATATGTCAGTTAATACCATTTTGTAACTTTCTGTAAGATTTTATAATATTGATGACATGACTCAGTTTGATGTGTTACACCATCATCAGGTGCATATTACGAAATGACAATTTAAGAGATTTGAATTTAGGTTCACTCAATGTTCATGGGAGTTATATCTTATAATATTGGAGTACTATTTTTAATTTATTAAGAGTAAAATGTAAATAGACAAAAATTACATGCAGATTAAAAAATTAAAATTTTAAATAAAAAAAATATTAAAATGCAGGGAGATGAATTTAAAGGGGTGTAATTCATAATTATTAATAGTAATATTTTCAGGGGAAAGTAAGGGAGTGAGAAAAAAGAGACAAACGTATAGAGGAATCTGTACCAATCAAGATCTAAGAATTTAAGTATGTATTTTTTTCTATGGCAGCATATGATCATTAATTTATTTTTTTTTTAAGTAGATTAGGGTTATATGGTTTAAAATGACAAGTTTTCATAAAAGCCGTGAGTTACATCCATCTCCTTTTCCATTATAAGATTTGGTTTTTGTGACAATATTCCAGGTAATAATTGGGTGGTTGCTTTTTAATTTTCAATAATATTTGGATAAAACACTTTTGCTGTATTTACTGTTGTTTAAAAACAACATATGTTACTGAAATGATATTTTCACATGTTAGCAGTTGCACCAAAATAGAATTTAAAATCATCATCATCTGAATGGATGCAAGCTCTATAAATAATACTTTCATACATACACTGGCTATTCAATGGGCAGGTCTTATTTTTTCAGCAGTTGCAATTATTTTTAAGAGGGTTACTATTATTAGTGGTAGGGTAACTGACATTATTCAGGTAGGCTAAGTATTTATTTGATTTCATATTATTATGCTGCAAAACAACATTTATCTATGTTCTTAACACAACTATAATTAACATTGGTTTTTGTTACAATCTTTTTTAGTGGAAGTGAATGGTAGAAATGTTTGTGAATTAAATCTAGGAAGAATTTTCCAATATTTTGGACAATAGTGCTGAAGGGCGGGTTAAACCAAATAATGTTACATTTACATGGTTTCTGCTTATTTTTTGCCTACTTTGTTTTTAACAGTGTTCTAAACTAGTGTTGAGTTTACTTTTTTCTAATGCATTAATGCATTTAATTTTAGGGTTGTCAAAAACATACTTGTTACTAGGGTTAGTACTTAAATGAAATTGGATTGATTTATGCAAGTTATTGATGATCCTATGAGGGTGAATTATATATATATATACACACACACACACAAACTAAATCTATGCTAAGTAGAAATGTTGATTTTGAAAAGTGCATGATGAACAATTGACAGAGCTAATTTTTAGTAAAATATTTATATATTTTTTTAAAGACTAATTCAAATGTATCTTATATTTTGTGTTAATTCTACCATATACAAAACACACAACCTAATCTGGATTACTTTTTCTGTTTGTATGTGTTTATTTATTTTGTATATCTGTAAGCCAAATTAACATAGAATGTAAATAATTTCTAAATTAATTCACTTAATATAACTGAGTGTCTAAATCTTTCCTTCTCCTTAACTTGTTTGTCATTCAATAGAGAATTTGCCTTAGTGTTTTTTTTTCTTGGTTCTAATGTTCAGTTTCTCTTTACATATTGATTTTATGAGGGTCAGCTGTGTAAATTCATAGGCTAACCAAGATACTCTCATGGAATATGACAAAAAGAGGTTTATTTTTCAACATAGTCCACCTTGTGGTTTTCAAACATTTCTTCCATTGGCATTGTAGTCCTTGGATCACATTGGCAAAGAAGCTTTCATCCTATTAGTTAAAAAAAAAAGTCATCAACAGTAAATATGAATATCATTATCACTGCAATACTGGATTCCAATCAAGTATTTTTTTCATTGAGGACAGATAATAGATGACGCCAAATCAGGAGAATACGAAGGGTGATCAACCAGTTCAAAGCCACAATCACACACAGCAGCCATTGAAACCAAGAACTAGTGTTCTAGGGAATTGTTCTGATGAAACAAAACCCCTTTCATCAGTTTTGATCTTGATAGCCTTTTGTAATTGCCTGAGCAAGTTGGCATAGTACTCCTCATTGATGATGTGGTCCCTTTGAAAATAGTTAATAAACACAATGCCTTTTGCATCCAAAAAACTGAGGTTATCACATTCCCAGCAGATGAAATGACTTAGGTCTTCTTCTGAGGCAGGGTGTTTCCACTGCATAGATTATCTCTGACTCAAAGTAATGAACTCCACATTCATCCTGGTTTAGGAAATGTTCAACAAACTCAGACAATTTCATATTTTCCCATGTTGTGATCACCCTGATGCAGCTTTGATGAAATTTTTTTTTTTAATCGTATCACCCTGAGCAAGGTGGTAATGCCACTGATGTGCAGGGGGCTACATAATAGTCAAAGGATTGGAAAAGAGAAAGCCGGAAACCACATCCCATAATGCCAAATTTTGTCCATTTTCAAGAGAAGTCACAACTAGTTACATTTGAAGTCATTGAACATAGAAATGTCAGTTTACCTGAAAAAACAATGCAGTTATTAATAAGGAAATTTGAAATTAATGTATGTAAGATTTCAGTTTTGGCATCAATTCTTCTTAGTCAACTTATGAACTTTGCAGCCCACCATTCTGCAAAGACTGCATAAAAATTCTTTTGCTGATAGATTAATGGATTGTATACTGATATTGTGAGATTTCATATGCTTAGTTAATCTGGACTCTTTACTATATTATTACAAATTGTGTAAAATGGACCAGGGGAAATTAGTTGCATGTTGTCAGTTTGAGGTCTTAGTGAATGGTTATGTATATGGTGAATACGAAATTATAAGTAACTGTTCTCTTCACTTTTACAAAAATTTACAATCCAGTGTGAAATTTAATTTTGACAAATAGGAAAATGATTGACCCCATACTGAAAGAAAAAGGCAAAGCCAAATTCATGATCTGATGTTAAATTAATTTTCTAACCAATGAAAGGAAGCAATTTGTAAAACTGAGAGAAAAGTTATGTGAAAAAGTAAATCGCTATAAAAAAAAGAAAGTCGAATCAATCAATTAGATGGGAGCAAAAATTAGAGACGACATCACCAAGATGTGACAAAAGAAACTTCAAGCAACTGACCTGGACATAACGTCCTGTCACACATTCATTCTCCTTCTCGAGTGCTAATTTCCTTCACCTTTTCTTTGATCTCACCATTCTCGCCATCAACAAAGAAGACAACAACAACTACAACAAGATACTTCAACTGACTCCTAAAAATTAACTTTGATAAGTACAATTTTCCTTTATTGCTTTACCTTCCTTTTCACTTTCTTGCCAGCCACATGAAAAAGGAAAGGAACGGAACACAAACTTTATTACTATCCTGTTAATTCTGCATATGCACATATTGTTACCTATCACTAGAACTCTGGATTCACTTAACTACATACTACATTTTCTCTTTGAACATTTAACTCTTACAAATTGATGTTATTCTGTTCTGGCAATAAATTTCTATTTAAACATACAAACAAAATACTTTTATTCTCCCAACCTTCAACCTTTCGATGATTATGAATAACCTTAAGTTGTGGGGATTGTCGGCTATGCTTGTGAATCGACCTTGTACCAGACATGGGTGACCATTCCTAGTTCATGTATATGGCTGGCCAGGCCAATTTGAGAGAGATAAATATCATACAAAAATTATATTGTCATCATCCATTGGCTATTTCTACCTTTACAGGACTGTGACTTCTTTCTTCAAAGAGCTTTGCTCCCTCATAAATATCTTTCCTCCATTTTAATTGGTCAATATCATCATTATCCAAATTATCCTGACTGATTTTAGAAGCAGTGAGAGACTTGGCTATTGAATTTTTAGAACACATTCTTGGTCTCTTTTACCTGTCTATACATAAAGATCCAAAAAGAACAAGAACAACAGAAATCTGAGGTGCCACCAATTAAATGTACCTGTTTGGTGCTTCCTTGTCAGTGAAGATGTTATAGTTTTTTTTTCAGCCCATCTTTGTAGAACTTGATATGTGAAAAAACAATGACATTGCAACATTATACATAAATGATGTTCAGTTATGAATGATTACGTACCTTTACCTTCCAGGAATAATTCAAAAAAACTTGGGAAAGACCCTTCATAGCCAAGGACCTTCAAGCCATATGTTTGCCGATAATTTGAAACTATAACATCCTTTGGATTTCTCACAACCAAAATAATTTTGCCTTCTTTGACCATTTTCTCTGGAAGATACTTTGGTCTTAGGTGGGTGTTCAGGATTCGTGGTGATTGGCGTTTCTCAAAGATATCAGGCATCAGAAATTCCATCATGTCTTGTTCTTTAGTGCCAGTCAGATATGCTGCTTTTCTATTTAGCAGCATGCAAATAATTTCCCAAAACCAGTGAGTTCCTGCAAACAGAAGCAATACATTTATGTTGAAATCAAAATTGTGAGAGAAAAAAACATTTTTCTTATTTGCTCCCTCAATCCCTTTTCTTCTTTCTACTTCAAGCCTCTTTCCTTCTTTGAGCTTATAACTAAGAGGTGGAGATGCTAAACAAAAACAAACCTTGATACATTTTAGCTTATATTTTTTATTTATTTGTTTAAACATTATTTAAACAAATAAATTAAACATATGTTGGCATTAATCCATTTTGTAAGTTCATATGCTAAAAAGTTGCCAAATGATCCAAAATAAAGACTGACATGTGAAAAGTGATGGTTGCTACCTATATATGCTTCCAAATTCCCAACCCTTCCCTAAACCCCTTACAGGTGGGGTACTCATGAAAAAATATTTCAAAGTGGTCATATCAATGTAAAGGAAATTTAATGTTGATTAACTTTTACAAAAGAACTAGGGTTTTAAAATTAAGTTTTGTTTTTAGTTATTAAGTGTTTTCTGATGATGTTTATGATATATTTATTACTGTTGTAAGCAGATGGTGATGGGAAACAAGGTTTTCTATTGATTTAAATTATGACTGACTGGATTTGAAAGTGTCAAAAAAAACTGAAGGCTACCAATTTTATTGACAAAAAAGAAAACAAATCAAACACAAAAGCTACAAACATATGAACAACTGATTTATTACCCATCCCACAGCCCTTCTTGAAATCCTCTTTGGCAAGTGGGTTTGTTTTAAAATATAGTGATAATAACTTGGATAACTAAACATAGAGCTCTCCCTAGAAAGCCAAATAAAATTAAAAAGAAACAATTTGTCATTCTGACATTTTCAGTTAGATTAAGTTTGCAGTTAGAGTTTAAGACAGAAGATGAATTATAATATTTTAAAATGAATTTGATTTGGCATTCACTGTCTGATTTTGTTTCTAATAGTTTTCAAAAAATGAAGATCAAATTCTTAAAGATAAGTTACTTTTCTTTGCATTGTCTGCCAGCACATAATGACAGGTCATTCAGTCAGTAAGTTATGTCAGAGGAAGCAATAAGATAATTAATTAGATGTGCATTTCTTCTTGATTGATTCAAAGTTATTTACACAGAAATGCCTTACACAGAGAAATGCATAGGTCACATTGGCGTATTTTACCACTGTATGTTAAATGACCTATAGTTTATTAAAATCTCAGTGGGATTTCATTGATAACATTTTCTAAATATTTCAACATGTTTTAATTTACAATAGATCTCATACATATTAATCATAATTTACATAAATATAAGTTTTGTTTCTTGTCAGTGATGTCCACCAATAACTGCTTTCTATTCTGACAATTCATATCTCTATTCACATTTTTATTTCATCCTCTAATCCAATTGTTTTTTTTATAAAAGAGCAATATTTTTTAAGTATTTGCAAGTGTCTGATTTGGCTGAAGACATAACAGATAAGAATACATTGAGCAAAATATCTACAGAGGAAGTAGAGTTTGAATGACTTGTGACAAGAGCAAATGCCCATGAGAGAAATACAGATGACCAAACTTCAGCAACATTGCATTAAAAACCAAAACTATTGATGCAAAATGCAGTTTTCTTGAAATGTGAGTAGCCCTGTTCAAAAGACAACAGAAAACCTAAAATTGAGACGTGGACTGATGTTGCCAACACCTACACATCTTGTGTTAAATAGAATACTGCTGAGGAAATTAGAAATTGACTATTGTCTAGAAGAAATGTCTTGGAATATCTCCTTCTACAAGAGTGAGGTACAGTGGCAATCATAGTTCTGCTCACTCAAAAGAATTTGTAATTCAAGTGAATTTACATTGGATGTATGGCTATGTCTATTCTTTGACAGTTAACTCCATGAAAAGGAGAATCAATAGAATGCATCAAGAGTACCAATACCTATGTAAAATTTCTACTAATAAGAAAGAAAGAAATGCAATAAAATCATTATGTGAAATTTGTGAGTAAACAGTTTGATATCTCAAACTGTGGAAGTTGGGTTGTTTTTTAGCTTGAGAATTCATTGTATTAGAAATGGTATTATTTACCTTCTGTCTTTTGGTAAAAAAATTTTGAGTAAGAAATTTTATTGAGTTAACACTGGTTATCATATGATCACTGAAGTTAAGTAACGTTGACTCTGGTCTACCAGTTGTTGAACCGAGAACCAATTTGTCTTGTGTTTGCTATATTCACTTACATGCAAATGCATTTTGGAAAGATATAAATCCATCTCTGCTATCCTCATCTATAGATTGACTAGTAAGACATGTATCAATAAATCAGTATTATCTCAAAAATATTCTTAAAATCTAAAAATATTTTCTGGCTATTAGTAACTTGCAAAGAGCTGATAAACCTTAGAAAATGAATCAGATTCATTCAATTTTTTTATCTAGTGAATTGTGGTGTTGAAATATGATTGGTTTAAATTAGGAGTGATTCTTTATTTCATTTGTTAGCTACCCTTCCAGGTACTCATGGTTAGCATGTTTGAAAGGAATAGATTGTATATGTGCCATTATCATTTCTCTTCCATTTTCTAACAAGCTTCTACATTTTCTACCACAAAACTTATGTATAGGAATTATTTCTTTCTTTTATGTGATATATTCCTTTAGGATGTAGGCGAACATGTCGTGCCACATCTTCCTCTCCCTTATAGCTCTTAATAAGTTTTGTCTTTTTGCTATTTCTCCCAAACCCTGTTCTGTCAATCATTTGCTCAAGCATATTAAGTAAGTCATGCACTGCTTTTTTCTGTCCCTCTTTCCCTCTGTCCACTCTGTGAGTATCAGATTTTCCAAACCCCCCTTCCTCATTATGTGTCCCAGAAATTTCAACTGCCTCTTCCTGATATTAAGTATAAGTTTTCTTTTTGTTTCCATTTTCTCCAAAACCTTGCTGTTGCTCAAATGTTCAGCCCATGGTATCCTCAGCATCTTTCTGTAGAATCACATTTCTGTTGCTTCAAGTCTCTTCTTAATTTTTGAGGAGATTGTCCAGCATTTTCTGCCATATAAGAGTACAAATATAACATAACAGATATCACATACACTTTTCTTTATTTCCAGCAAACTTTTCCTGAATACTCTTAGATTTTGGAATTTCCATCCCAGTATGACATTGGATCTCAGTGTTGCACTTTCCATTCTGTTAGAACACTTCCTAGTATTTAAATTTCTGTACCTGCTTGATTTTAATATTCTCAATGTGTAATTAAAAACTAATTTAATTGCTGAGGTAAAAAGTAATTTTCAGGTTGTCAACATGGAAAACAGAATTACAAAATAGTTTAAAATTCAGCTGAGAGTATTTAGGTTTCTTTTGTATTATTATCTTTGGAAAAGGCATGAATCCAATTTATCTTGAACTTAGTTCTATCAACAGTTACCGTGACAAGAAATCTTGGCATGCCATGATGGGTAATTAAGAAGAGAGTAAGTAAGGCATTGGAAAAATCCTTCCCCTATCACTATTTGGCCAGTATATATTTTTTAGATTTAAGTTTAAAAAAAAGTATATTTTCAAAAGAACATTTTGTGGGTTTTTTTTTTTTTTTGGTTAGATAGGAAAGATTGGATCAGATCAAGCAAGTGTCCAGTGATACCATAGCCCTGTAGCTTGTGTAGAGGCCAGCATGCCAAAGCCTTGGAGATATCTAGGGCAACAGCATGAGCCTTACCAGACTTATTGAAGGTCTGGTATATGTACTCTGTGATGGTCGTTAGCATATCAGCAGTAGACCTGGCAAAGCAGAATCCATACTGTCTGTCAGAGAACAGTTTATGGGCAGTAAGATGTTGAACTATCTCAGCATTGATAATAGCCTTGAACACTTTTCTGAAAATTGGTAGATGGCTGATAGGGTGATAATTGGATGGGTCTGAGGGTTCCCCTGAGTTCTTAAATACAGAAACCACAGAAGAGGACTTCCAGCAGGTAGGAAAATAGGAAACAGAAAGGCAGTAATTATAGAGTTTAGAGAGGAAAGAGGAGAGTTCAGGGGCACATTTCTTCAGGACAATGACCAGGGTTCCATCACTTCTGCTCACCTTATGGGTGTCAAGCTTTGATATTATCTTAGATACTAGAGACGGAGTTATGTAAACATCTTTCAGTTGAACCTCAATTCTAAGAGGGAAGTTGGGTGTGGATACTCTTGACGAGTCAAATGTAGAGTTTGATGAGAATGTGCAAGCAAAGCACTCAGCCTTGTCCACAGATGCCATGAGGACCTTGAATTTATTGATTAAAGGAGGGATGGAGGATTTGCTGTTGTTCAGCACACGTTTGCACAGCTGCAAATAGTCCTTGGAGCTGAACTTGTGGTCAGTTATGCGCTGCCTCATTCTATCAGCAAACAACAGCTTGGAGTTATTCAGCATCCTCTTACACTCATTACAAGCAGAGGTAAATAGGTATCTATTGTGGTCAGTTGCATGGCATGGAAATAGCTGGAAGTAGTGGTTCCTGTGGACAATGGTGACCGAACAGGCAGGAGAGAACCAGGAGAAGGAATGATGTTTTGGACAAAATTTCCTGATTGGTATGAAGGCATCAATGCCAGCTTTCACCCAGGAGGAGACCTCAGAGGTGCAATCCTCACCTGGGAGACTGAACAGTTTTCCCCAAGGGATGTTGCATAGGAAATTGTGAAACGCATCCCAGTCTGCTCTTTGGTAGCAGTAGGAGATCTTGTTGGTAGGTTGCTCCTGTAAAAAGTGAGAGTGAAGAGAGATATTAATAGAAACAACAGCATGATTGGAGTTACCAAGAGGGCAAATTTGCAAGATTTGACAGGTACAGAGGTGAAGCAGAGATCTAGTAGAGAAGTGTGTCCTGAAGGGATACTGGGAAAGCAGGTGAGGAAATCCACCACTTGCATAAGGGATTGAGAAATAGCAAAGTTCATGGTGTGAATACCAGCTGAATTAGTGACAGAGTTTTTTAACCACTTGACATTAAGATCTTTGAACACAAATATGTTAGAAAATGGGTGGGAGGAAGTAGCCCTATCTATATGGTCAGAGATGCTGTCTAGCAGGGAGCAGTCAGGAGAGGAGGAGAACGGTACAGAAAGAAAAGATAGCTAGCTGATTTGAGAGGTGACAGACAAAGGCACATGTATGGGTGGTCAGGGGATTCAAGAGATGTCCCTCTAGCTAAAGGGAGGTGTTTACTGACATAAACCCCCTCATACCCCAGCTCATGCATATGGACAGTTGAGTCCTTCCTTAAGAGAGGAAGGTAGCCAGGATCCAGAAGTCAGAGGAGGGAATTGAGGGGTTGAGATTAGTAATTATTCAACAACAACATGTAATTTTATATTAGATAGCATAACATTAGATTTTTTTTAATGCTAATGTTCATCCAATACAAGGCCCAAGGGCTGCTCATAGAGTGCTGTTGTATGAGTCTAAGACTAGGCAAGTGCATGAGGTTATGTAGGAAAGATAACAGTTAACCCTAGACTTCAAAAGGTCAGAAAAACATCTTGGGAAAGCAGCAGTTCTTGGGAAGAAGATTTTCAAGTGGAACTTACTTCTTATTAATGGAATACAATCAGAATGAAGAAGATACAAAGACAAGGATGAATCATGGTGGATCTCAGCTGTAAAGGCTGGTGAAACCAAGGAATATAGCTCATTAGAATAATTGCCTTTGAAATAGTTATAGGAAAGGGGTACCCGCAAGGTTGTGTAAATAATTTTCAACTATCAAGACAAGCAAGTAGACTGAGCAACTCTAGTGCAGATAGGCAGTAATACTCTATTTTTGGTCTGATCTGATTTTTGTAATGATAGAGTATTACATCATATTTCTTTGGATTAATAGAGGATGAAAAGTGCGAAACTGAAATCCAAAGAAGCACTCTAAAAGCTAAGCAGAGTATTAAGAAACAGAAAGCCTTTGATAAAAACAAAGAAAATAATATTGAACTGTTACATGATATCTGTTCTATATTATTACAATAAATGGAATTTATTTTACAACATATTCAAGTGGGTCACTGAAGAGATCTTGGACTGATCTACTTCCAAAATCTGATGAAATATCAGCTTTGTACAACTTTTTAGAATACCCCACTACCTTGGATATACTAATTGATTTTAGCTTGATCTATCTCCCAACTTAAAATCCTTAAAGTAGAATGCCTGAACAATTTTAACATTTCTTTCTTGTTTTTTGTTATTTTTGCATGAAGCCATATTTAGCAGCTATCCTAGTAGAAGTCACTAGCAGTTAGGTGTATGATTAGTAAGCTAAGCATTACACAAATGAAAGGTGCTATCCCATTTTATTTTTAGATGGAAATACAACAACTATTATCAATATTTAATTTATTATTTGAGACAAAGTTCAACTATCCATGCATTTTTATTGATAGATTTCACTTGATAAAAAAAATTAATAGCCTATTAATAGCATAAACAGATTTAAAAACTCTTTACAAGAGAGAAAAAAAAATGACATGCCATGTTAATCTAAATATTCTGTTTTTCATTTTAATCTAAACTTGTCTTGAACATTTTTAGAAAATACAGATTTGGTAATGGTTTTTCATTTAACAAAAACACATGGCAGATTTATCTGAGAAAAGATCACAGTGTTATCATTTTTGTTTTTCATGATTATGCAAGATGGTACAAAAAGAGAAAGACAGCAGATAAAAAACTTAAAAAGCAGGAAAGAAAGTTAAGGGTCCTTATAATGATAAGCATATCTGGAAGAAAAATTTTTCCACTAAAACTTTTATGTTCGTTTTTTAAAAAGAAATATTTGAAAATTTTTGCAGTGGCATAGCGAAGTGGGGCATATGGGGTGGTCTATCTAGGGCACCACTTTATATATCAGTCAGTCAGTTAAGTGCCATATGTGAAACACACTTGGGCGATCATGTCTCGAAAGAGACATGACTGACTGGGCAGAAGATTATCCCGCAGTAGGTTGCCATTGCTTTCTGTGGTAGACTGGTTGACATCCAAGGCTATATAACCCAATCTGTCCTGTTATTTAACCCATAACTGGAAGGAAGAGACGGATTAATACCTTTCCCAAGGGTATTTGCACGTAAGTGAATGCAATGAATTCAATTGGAATTCGAACTCGGCTCTCCGATTTCTTGTTCCGAGCCAATATCCACTGGACCACCACGCACATCCATATTTATCATAAAATGTGAACTAATAACAGTGCATTTTAAATATTGTTTACGCACATCACTAAGTTATTCTATTATTGTTATTTACGAAGCTTGTGATAATTTGGAAGACAACAGTATACAGCTTGAAGTTACTAGGCCTATAGGCCCAATGATCACTTTTACTCAGTGATTTGGAAACCTGTTACAGAGGTGAGAATATATGAAGAATGTAAAATCTAACTTTACTATAAATACAGTATATATTTATATATGAACTTTAAGGTGTTAATATGCATTGTGATATTGTATTCCTCCTGGGGAGGGGTGGTAAACTTGAGGGCTGTCCCAGGCAGCAAAAACACTAGCAACACCAGTGAATTTTTGTAAGGTCATAAATGAGATTATCCAGATTCAAAATGGAATACAGGTTGAATTCCTGTTAAGAAACATATTTTCTTTATTGAAGCTTTCAGTCTCTTGGCAGGTAGACATTAATTTCAGTGATAAACAAATGAAAAATAAAATGACAGAAAGTCTAATCAAATAGCCACTAAATGTAATTGTGGTAATGTTTGGTTAGTGCATGAGTATGAACAGACATTATATACAGGCTTGCTACATAAAGTAGTGAAAATAGTATTTGTATTGTTGTCAGTGATATGAGTAATGTCTTGTGTGACTGACCAGCAGAGGAATTTTCTCCTCTGTCCATATTATTAGCTCAAGCCCCAGGGGGTCATTCTCCACTAAGAAGTACCTTTCCTCTGTGGGCTTATTGGCTGGCACCTGAGTCATCCCCAAAATGAAAAAGTGCCAAGGAGGCTTGAAAATTTTTCCATGGTACTGCTGATAAGACCACATTAAACAACTTTGTGTCACATTTTGTTTTGTTATGGACACACATCTAAATATTATTGCACTTGGACAAAGAACCAGTTCTGACTGTATACAACTGAAATCCCTACTTGAAATATAATAACAGTAATGTTTATTTCAATAAGAAATAAAAGAAAATTTACTAAATGCTTAAAAAATTCTTAAAGTCAAGTCTATAAGTCTTGTAAATATTATATGTAAACATTCTTTGATTTTAACTGAAAATAGAAAACTAAGATCCATTTTTATTTTATTTTATTTCCAGTAGCTTCTTTTCTCGCACTTCTCGTCTGTGAAATTCCCTTCTGTTTACTTGCTTTTCCAACAGCTACAATCTCCAAGAATTTAAATGTAAAATCAATAGTCATCTCCTATCTCACTAACTCGCATCCGCTCTATCATATTCCTTTCTTCATCCACTCCACTCTTATCAGTATTCTCATTCTTCTCTTACCCATTTCCTGACACCTCCTATAACCTGTGACTCTTTCTCATAACTTTTCTCCTATGTAACCTCCTGTGCACTAGTGGCAGTAAACTGTCTTGCTTGGGGCAATATGATTATAAAAAAAAATTACTTTTCAAAATTTTTTTTGCTTGCTTCCAGCCCACTAATTATTATTGCTTACCTCACAGTTATCTTCTTTAAAACAACAACCCTTTAAGGCTCCTTCTCTCAGATAAATGGAGACACATACTCTTTATCTTCTATGTACAATATCCCTTCAAAACATAGCCAAACAATAGCTCTCCACAATAACTTCTTGTGTGGCTTTTAGCAGTTTTTCTCCCTTTGTTAAGAACTTCACCCTGCCATCCATTCATACAAACTCATCAGGTAAGCCGCTTGCTGTTTCCTCCCATTTTTCTTGCCCTCGATATGTCCAGTTAGAGTTTAGTTTTCCTCATTATGTGTCCAAGGAATCTCAGCTGTATTCCTAATTCTGAGTAAATGTGTTCTTTCTGGTTGATTTTCATTAAGACTTACTTGTTCTTTACTCGCTCCATTCATAGAATTTTCAGTATACTGCAGACCCACATTTCTGCTGCCTCTATCTTTTTCCTTATCTATGGGGAGATTGTCCAATATTTACTACTAAATGAGGATAGATATCAAATAGCAATCCAGCAATTTTTTATTTGTTTCTAGCAAAATACTACATTTCTCAGCACTTTGCTTAGCTTTTAGAATACCTTTTTTATTCACTAGTCCAATGCATGTTTGAATCTCTGTGTTGAATTTTCCATCCTCTGTTGGAATGCTACCTTGATATTTGAACTCTTGAAATGGTTTCATGTTTATATCTCAAATTTTAATTTCCATTTTGGGCTTTTTCTCTTGCTAATGACCATACTTTGGTGTCTTTTTGTAGTCTATGGTTTTTTCACTTTTTCTACCTAGGAGGTCCTGTAGTTTCATCTACACCTAGAAGATACTGTAGTTTCCTTTCAGTTAGCCATTAACAGAGTGTCAGCTGTATATCTTATATAGTTAAGAGTTTTCCAATTGATAATAAATCCTGATAGGGTCTCCAGTTCTCTAAGATATTACCACTATACAGGTTGAATAAATCTGGGGAGATGCATTCTTGCCTCACGCCCATTGCAATTTTTGTATAACTACTCAATATATTTTCTATCTGTAGACAGGTGGTTTACTCTCAGTATAAGTTCTCGATTATTCTAACGTAGTTTCCAAATAAATTTAGTTTTCCTAGAATTTCAAACAGATCTTTGTCAAAGGCTTTTGTGTAATCTATAAAACCCAAGAGCACATACTTTTGAATTTTTGTTGTTCTCTTTGACATCATTCTGATCATTAATATTGCATTTCTTATTTCAGTGTCCTTGACAAAATCATACAGTTCTTACTATATTTCTGGTCTAATTCTATTTTGTGTTCTATTCATCAAGGTTAGTGTCATTAATTTGGTTAAGTGGTTCATTAAACTGATTTGGACATCGGAGTTTGCATTCATTTGCACCTGGTTTCTGAGGTAATGTTATGAAGATGGGTTTAGTGAGGTCCTCTGGTATGTAGCCACTGTTGTATATTTCGTTTATTACTTCTGATGTTGATGTCAAAGTTACGTATGGCTAAAAGTATTTCTGTTAGGATAACATCAGATCCTGCTTCTTTGTTCCTGTTCATCTTCTCTTAATCATTTTAGTATTTCTGACTCTTCTGTATTTTACAGCTTATGTTTTTCTCACTAATTGTAAAAAAGTTCTTTGTATATTTGTTCCACTTTTGGAGTATTTTTTCTTTTTCTATTATCAGTGGTAAAATTTGGTGGTGTACATGTAATGGTGTTGGGTTGAATCAAAAGTGATAGCAGAAGAAAATTTGAAAAGTTGATAAAAACCTAAACAGTAAAAACTGTATTATTTTATTATGGTCTAATCTCCTGCCAGACTAGAGAAATTTTTCAGCATGATTGGTGTTTTTTGCCACATATCATGTGCAACAAAATGGTTTCTTGCAAATGAAGTTGCCCAACTTGTGAAAGACTGGATAGCACAAAGTCCTGATCCAAATATAATTGAACTATTTTGGTGAGAACTGAAGAAACAAATGCTCCATTCATTTGCATGAATCTGGTGATCCTATATTGTGATGGAAATAAACAAAGCCTTGTGATATTGTATGATATTTATAGGATGTACTAAGTTAGTGGTAATGTTAAAGTTCCAGAACAATGCCAGATTGTAGGATCATCACATGATAATGGCTTTGCTTGATGTACTGCTGATTTGATAAAACTAATTGAATAAGTTTTATTTTATATATAAGTACAAAGCATAAATTTTGTGGGCTGTGATTTAAATTGGCTTTTAGTGGAGATGTCATTAGATGCATTATTGTTTGATTGTTAAGAGACTTTTAATAATTGTCATGATTGACATAGAATGAACATTTAAATTAATTGGTTACATTAAATCTACATAATGAAAATGTCCTTTTAAGTAATCAGAAAAGAAAAAGGAAAATATTTATCATTTTTGTTATTAAATCTAAATAGTTTTAAACATTGTCATCCATGTAATTCAAAGAATCAAATATATTTTTAGCTATTTCTCATCACATAATCCAAGAGTTATGGTGACCAAGTTTTCTACATTTTAATTACTCATGAAACTCAAGGCCTGTCTTTAGCAGGTTACATTTTTTAAATTCTGAAATGTGGAAAGGCTTTAGTGAGATGTTTGATTTACAATTGAAGTATAATGCAGAAAATACTGAATCCTTATTTTCTGTAAATTGAATTGTAATTGCTTTCTAAATATTGCTAACTAAAATCTTATGTGTTGTCAAAAAATATTAATTTAAAAATTTAAAAATGTGTTTTTACAATTTTTCTTACTTTTATGAAAAACAAAAATTTGCATCTTGCAAAAAATAAAAAGAACACTTAATTAAAGTTGAATTAAACAGCTATGGAGTCAAAATTTGACTTTGATTTGGCAAAAAAATCATAATGATTAGCAGATTGACAGAACAGTTGGTATTGTAATAAAATAATAATAAAAATCTATTAAAACTAATTGTAATTTCAAGACAATTTTATTGGAAATAGTGACTTTAATCTTCATTCAGCTTAACTACACCAATAATAAAAAGAAAAAGTTGCCAAACTTCAATTAAAATATATTCAAATTTTTTTTTATAAAACATGGGTAGCTTGCATCAAAAACCAATTTATGTGGGTATGGTGATAATTTATTGTATTACCAGCTATCTGACAGTGACACACATTTGTTTTGACAGCCTTAAATCCATTTACTTACATTTGTAAGTATGGTGGCAATGATTAAAAAATAAAAACAATATTTTGTTTTTATAAACTCATTATTTTTTGTAATTTTTATTGTTGAACATCAAGAATATAATTTTTTAAAATAGAATAATTGTTACATTTAAAAAAATCTCAATTCTGAAACACATTCCATCACATGAAATGTTGATTATAAATAATGTAAGAAAAACAAATATACATTTACTATTTATTTTTTCTTTCAATTAATAAATATTTGGCAAACTTGGAACTTCATGTCTGCAAGAAAAAAAAAACATCTGGAGTGTCAAAATGATGGCTTTTCCTTTGACACTGCTATTGCTTTAATTGCCTTCACTCCTCTGCAATGTTTATGGTATTTGATGATTAGAATTGTAATAAAACCTAAACATTTGATGAAAAAGATTTTATATATTTTCTTTGTTCTTGAGAATTAGCAACAAAAATAAAAATACTATCTATTAGATTTTATTTTACACTATTTTTTTATTGCAATGTTTGGCAAAATCTCGGTTAATTATCAATTGATTTGAACTTCATAAAATGGTAAATAAGAATTTTCTTATAATTAACATATTTTAATAATTGAGTAAATTTTCGTAGATTTATAAATAAAAAATTGTTTACATATTTCTTTATCAACTGGGAAATGATAAATATTGCATTAGTTTTAATTGTATTAGTTTTTAGAATCTTGTAAATATAAAATTATTCCTGAATCAATCTAATAGATAAAGTTTAATATTTTGTTGTAAATTCTCATCACTTTTTAAAACAATAAATATTGCTAAAGAGTGAAGATAGTTAAAATAATAGTGATATCAATCAAAATTACATGCTTTTATTGTGTAGGAAGGTTCAAATTTGCCACAAATATTTTATTTTCTGAAAAAAATATAGTTTACAAACAAATGAAATATTAGAGCAATGAGAAAAAGAGTTTTACAAATGGTGCAATGTTTCAATGGCTTGTATGCAGATAGAACAAATAAAATCACTATACAACTTTAGACAAAAAATAAATCCTTTTTTAAATAATCTACATCAAGGACCATATTTTGAAATTGTAAAGACTACATTATTTTCATCTGTAAAATTAGAAAATTTATAAATTAATATAGGAGAGTATTAGCAAACATTAAAACTTGTTCTTTAAAAAGGACATTGCAACTGACTAAATTACACATATGTGCAAAACTACAATAGTAACATTATTATACTGGTTAATTTTCTCTCTCTCTATATATATATATATATATATATCCGAGTGGGTACAGAATGAAGAAAGAATTTTTTCTGTCCAAAACATTAATTTAAAACAGTGCTCAATATATGATGTATAGAGCTGTGAATATTTATTATAAATTATGTTTTAGAACATGTACATTATTTTTTAATATATGTCCTTGACAATCATATGTTTGTTTCAACGTTGGGTGCCCAACGTTTCTTCGGGAGGTAAAAGCAAAATATATATATAGAGATATTATAAACATAGGTAATGATGTCAAATATCTATTTAATATAAAATATTAAAGAGATTTATATAGAGAGCTCAATGAATATTAACCAGAGCAGCATAATATACATAAAGGAAAACTGAACACATCATCTAAAGTGGTTATAAATTATAATTTATTTCGACTGGTAAGATTTTAGCACCCATCTCTTCAGACCACAAAAAATTCAAATGGTTTAATTTAATCAGAACATTAAAAAAAAACAGGAAGACAAGCAGTATGAGCCAGAAATGAATTTTTCTGGGGGTTATCAGGTCAGAGCCTTAAAAAGGTTGAGGGGTGAGAAGTAAAATATACAATGACAAAAAGTGGCAATGAACAGGACGTGTCACTACAAAGATACATAAACTGCACATCCAAACATATATATATGCACACACATCTATATACAAAAACAACAACAACATATTAGTGTATGAAAATATCGACACTATCACACACACAAATAGAAACATATGCATATACACAAACTTAGATACATGAACAAAATATAAAAACAAACCTCATACATACATACAGACAAAAAAGTAATTTACACACAAATAAATAAAGTAAATATACAAATATAGAAATATATATAAAATACTTAGGACAAAGGCAAAGTCAATTCCAATTCTCTCAATAACAAAACACGGAAATAAACTCTATCAAAGAACAATTAACAAAGAAAGTAAGATTGAAAGTGAATTAAAGAGGGGTAAACTAAAAATCCTATTTAACCGGTCATTTAAATTTATTTTTATGATGACATTTAAAATGATTTTATAAACAGGCGCGCGCACACACACACATATAATATATATACAAAAATACATGCGTGTATAAGGATAATATACACGCTAAAAAGTCTGCCTTCTTCTACCGAGCGCCCATAGCCCAGAGGTAGAATCGCCGATTGATGCCAATTTGGTCGGGTTTCAATCCTGGGTTAAAAGCAATCCGAGTCTAACCGTACTGATGAGCTGTGATACAGCGAAACAGATCTGTCTGCGGATATATATATATATATATATATATATATATATATATATATATATAAATGAACTGTCTAAAAAGAAGACACTCTACCTAGCATACAATGTGGTGAAGGGTAAGGTCTCAGAGTTTATGCGGGGTCGCTTGATGAGAAACCCTCAGTTGACATGGACAGACCTGAAGTGTCTGTTGGTCAACGAATTTGCGGATGAAAGCATTCAATTGAGGCTATGAGAAGCCTCATGAAGTTAATACAGATGAAGGGTGAGTCTCCCGGAGATTTGCGAGCGAGGACCGAAAACTTGGCCACCCATGCTTACACACAAGAAATCAGGGACAATGCCAACATATAGGCACAGTTCAGACCTGTATGTGGAATCACTGCATAACGAATGCATCAGGTATGATGTGATAAACGTGACCCTAGACAAACTCTCAGTGGCTATTACCTTAGCAAAGGATAGCCAGTGAATCTAGGAAAGGGTTAGGAGGAAAGGAGCAATGGCACAAAGTTGGGAGGTAGGCAGGTAGACTGGAGATAGGAGACCCCCGTATGGGATAGGAAAGTGAAGCAGGAGGCGGTCAAACCAGAGAAGTAAGAAGAGGTCCCTAATAGAAGGGCCTGGACGCTTAGGCACGGGTTTTATCGGCCCACACATGGCAGGTTAGGGCTGGTATGCTGGATCTACCATTATGAGGATCACAGGGCAGTGTACTGTCCAACAAAATGAAGATTACCTCGAGACCACGACTAATTAAAATGCACAAGATGCGGTCGTCGAGGTAATAAGTCGAAATGATGCGGGATCAGGAAGACGCCCGACTCACACGTTACCAAGAATACCCACACTAGACAGAACCAGGGAAACGCCAGTGAGCAGTCTCAAAAGTAAAGGAGAGGGTGGCCCAGTTAAAGAGAAATGGAGCGTGGTGTTCGGTCATGTGGTCACGTTGTTCATTTCACCAAGAAGTGCCCTGAGAGTAGCTGTTGGTCCTGCAATGAGCCAGGACACTTAAAAAGAAATTTATCGTATTGAAGAAATTGGGAATCACCTAGAAACGTCTGCCAGGGGCAGCTAGAGTAATAAGAGACAGCTGAGGTACTCTTGGAGTAGCAACAGTAAGGGATCACTGCTGCTAGCACCCATGTTTGGGTGGGTAGATCAACGTCGATTAAGAAGGAGGACGGCTAATGTATTCTTCTTGCTGACCCAGAGGTGATGACTGACCCGCACTGGATAGAGAAGATTGAGAAATGTCAGATGGACAGTAAGATATCCGCTCTCCAAGCGAAGGTTGAGGCAGGAAAGACCTCCAGATATGCAGTGCATAAAGGAAGGCTGTATTAACTCCCAGAAAGAGAGGAAGAAATGAGGCTCAGATTGTATGTACCCATGGGTCTGACAACAGAAATATTATGGCAGTATCATCATAAGCTAGGTCATATGGGAATCGATGAGACCTGTGACCTATCAGGGAAAACTTATTACTATCCTGGACTGTATACTGAGGTGACCAGTTACGTTCAGAACTGCGTGGTATGCCAGGCCCAGAATAGAAGACAGGAGATGGCTCATCTGGTAGAAACAATATCCGTAATTTCCCCTTTGAAAGGTTAGCATGGATGCGTCGGGAACATACGGAGAAACCCACAGGGAAACATGTACATAGAAGCTTTGTAGACTGGCTAACAAACAGGCCAGAGGCGTATACCATGCCAAATAAGAAAGCTCAGACAGGGGCTGATTTAGCAATGGACGAGATATTCCCTGTACAGTTGGTCACTGATAATGAACTGGAAAATGTAAATAGAATAATGGCTAAGACCCTAACAAGCCTGAATATAATACACATAACCATTTCCCCCTATCATTCCAAGAGTAATACGTATGTAGAAGGTTTCATCGGACCTTGGGAGATGTGTTGGTCAAGTTAGCGAGGGACAACACTGAGAATTGGGACCTGTATTTGGCACAGCTTTAGTGGCCGTGAGGTTTACAATAAATGAAACCTCTAAGTTCTTGCCATACTATATAATGTAGGGGCAAGATGTAGTCTTGTCAGTAGATAATTTGTTAAGATGCCGCAAAAATGATATGGAAGAGGACTATCACCAGTTGATAATCAAACAACAGCATAAGTTGTTCACCCAGGACTGGCGGAGGATAAAGAGGGCACAGAAGAAAAGAAATGAAAGAGCAAACAGAGGAAGAAACGAGGTAGAATTGATGCTTGGAGAACTTGTGTTCTATGAAAGAGAATTTTTCTTATCACCAGAGATAAGAAAAATTGAACCAGAGATGGGAACACTATTATAGAATAGTAGAGCAGACGGGTCCAGTGTCATTTGTGGTCTGAGGTCAGATGGTAGGGCGAGTTAAGAGGTTTCGTGCCAATGACCTGAAGTTGGCCGGGATAGAGTGGCTGAACCAAAGACAAAAAGTACCAGGATGAGGAGAGCAAACCTTATGGAACCGGATGATATGGAGACAGACAAAGGTGAGGAGGGAGATAGAAGAGAGTTAGGACAACAGCCAGTAGAAACTGTCGATGGCGAGCCGGACGGAGTGGTCCAAGTACCAGCACAGAATCTAACGGTGGTGGCCAGCGGCGTTCATTCGTCCTCTGTGTCGACGTCGTCACGTCGAAGACCTCGTGATGTCATTGTCCAGTCCCATCGTCGTCGGCAGACCATAGGAAGAGCAAAGAACCCCAGTAGTGAATTCCAAAGTTCTGACTCGAAACTTTCCAAAGAAGAGGAAGAGTTGAATGAGTGAGAGGAGGAGGATTTGATACCTCTTTCCCAACTTCAAAATCGGTGAAGGAATGAAAAAAAAAAACAAAACAAAACAAAAAAAAAACAAACAAAAAAACAAACAGGAAATTGAAGCAGAAATACCCCTTAAAAAAACTGAGAGGAGTAGGGAACCCCGAATCTCAATAAGAAAATAAGGTAGTGAACGATGGGGGTGGATGTAGTCGGTGTACAACGACGCCGGGCTCGTTCGAAACCCTATCTAGTAACTAACAGAAGGAGCTGTTGGGAAAGATAGAGGTGTGGTAAGCGCGTTACGAAGGACGGAGGATATTAATTGTTGCTGCTGTTGTTGGCCTACACATGGACGCGTGTGTATGTCCGGCGATAACATTGATGAAGAATGGCTTTTGGGACAGAAGTGTCACACACCTGTCTGAATTCCATCAGCCTACTAAAGGTAGTTTAAGAGAAGGAGAAAGGTTTAAGTTTAAAAGTTAGGAGAAGGAAGTAGTAGGAGCACCCTAAAATGGTTGCCTATGGAAATACACAGATATTGAGTGGTTAGAAAAGTAAAAACATGGGAATCTTGTCACCCTTACAAGAATAGCTGGTATATGGGGACTTATACCACTGGTGATGATGATGATGATGATGATGATGATGATGGTGACAGGAGCTTGGAAAGACAGTCAAAATACAATTTTCAAGAAAGCAAATGAAGTAATAGTCATCAGGTCGAAATGGTTGGTTGGTTGGTTGGTTGGTTGGTTGGTTACACTTGTGAGAGATTTGAACCCATATGAGTTGCTGTTAAACAGATTGGAAAGTGAAATAGAAAAACTGAGTATGGTCAAAGTGAAAGTAGTTCAAAATACCCCAAAAAGAGACGTATCTTAAACCGTTGTCCTCTCTGGAAGCGAAGACAATTATAATGGAAGCCCAGTAGAGAGATATGAGGAATTATCTGAAAGCAATTGAATGACCACAAATAAGAGGAAAGACAGCAGTGGTCCCTATTGTCGGAATAGCGCTTAGTGCCCTGTTTGGAACAGAGACTGAAGATGATGTCAAAACTATAAAGCGAAAACTGGGCGAAGTGGAAAAGAGTCAAAGAGTCCTATCCCAAGTGGTAAGAGAAAGTGCTTCGATACTGAATGTGACAAGGTTAAAACTGACAAAGAATAGGGTGAGTATCAATGGGTTAATAAATAATCTACAAGAACTAAGACAGGAGGTAGCTAATAGTTAGGAAGCTGTGACATCTTAGTTACAAAAATTGAGTGGGTTTATATAGCAGTATTTCCAATTAATGACCATTACTAATAAGGTGCGACAGACTAGTCAACCCCTGACGGTCCTGTTAGAGCACGTGAGAGCCAAAATAAACATGTCATTAGAACACCTGCCCCCAAACATAGTAATCCCTGGTCACTTACAAGATCTGTTATTGATGGTACAGGCTGAGTTGCCTCATCATTTGAGGTTACCGGTGGACCCCACAGAGGAACTACGGAAATACTACAATGCCCTAAGTTGCGTTACCTTATTAGAAGAGAGATTGCTGGCATTAATGTCCATTCCACTGTTGAACAGAGAAAGTATTTTTGAAGTATATCGAATCATAAATTTGCCTATTCCCTACCCACGAGTCGATCATGGCTTAGGGGTAGTTGCATTATACCAAATAGAGACTGAGTATGTAACTTTGAATTCAACTAGGACAAAATTTATGATGCTAACGATAGTAGCAGCAAGGATGTGTAATGATAATGTTTTGGGAATGTGTACTTCACTAAGTCTTATATATGTGACGGGTAATTACAGATTATGTGCACTTGAACTATTCAGACATGACAGAGAGTGAGGATTAAGAAAACTTGCCAAGTAAAGATATTAACAAAGTGTTGCCACAAGCTTTCAGTATATCTGATGGAGTATGGGCAATGACTATACAATGGCCGACTGATCTGTCCAAGGTGCGAGAGCACATGGGGACGCTTCCATTGTCCATGATAAAACTGCCCACGAAGTGTTTAGCGTTTGGAAAGTCCATCTCCCTATTCACATATTATCAAGCTGAAGAGAAATATGAAGAGAAAGATTCAATTTTGGGGATAATTGACAAAAGTTTAGAAAATTACACAGAATTGTGGGCACCAGTGGTGGGCAGGTTTCCTGAAGTTACCCAAGAAAAGATGCTAAAATTACTGAAACCTTTAGAGAATATTAGTTTAAATCAGTTAGAAGAAACATTAAATGTTTTGGGAAAAGAGAGTATGGTATGGGAAGATAATAAAGAGATCTTAATAAGCTTGTCGTTATTGATAGGTACTTTGGCAATTATTGCTGTAATAATAGCAACGATATGGAGATTTTAGATAGAAAGGAAAAGGTCGATTGGTGGCGTTTTGGCGAGTATGCAACAGCTCGAAAGGAAAGTGCGGTGTAGTGATTTGTATTCAGTCAAGTCGAAGAAGACACTAAATCAGATTCAGCAACAGAAAAAGCAAAACTGACGCTTATTGAAGAAACACCAAAACTTCCAACTGTGGAGAGAAGAATGATAATCATGAAGAAAAAAGCCATAAAACAAACAGACAAACCATAAGGGGGCTGCAAACAGCATTAGTACATGAACATGTACTAAACTGAAAGAAAAGATAAGAAAGAAACAGTAAAGGTACTGCAAGCCACACACACACACATTATATATATATATATATATATATATATATATATATAAACATTATATGGAAGAAAATAGCACCATTAACTAGTGCTGCGAACCTAATATATGTAAAACGTTGCATGATATAAGCAGAAGAATGAAAAAGACATTTAGAAAGTTGCATGATATGAAAAGAAGAAAGATATTTAAAAACGTTGCACAATATAAACCAAAGAAGAGAGATATTTCAGACGACGCATGATGCATGACAAATAGTGTTATTTTAGATTTTGGTGTTTAGAGTGTCATATACAAGTAAATGACAAAAATCGGTAAACAGAGAGATGTAGCAATATTTCTAATAACAATTGAATATTTTTTCTTCCTCATCCGCTAGAAGCTAGGTGAAGGATATTCTAAAAAGACCACCCAAGAAAAATAGGTAAATCGAAAACGGACAAATCAAAATTGAATTTACACTAGAATATAGCTATAATGAGTTGCCATTCTTAGATATATTCATAAAAAAACAAAAAAAAAAACAATTACATCATCACAGACATCTACTATAAATCCACAGACACTCAACAATTCCTCCATTTCAAGAGTCATCACCCTAAAAGTTGTCTAAAATCTATCCCCTACTCCCTAGCACGACGAATTTGCACAATAGTAACGTAGCTAGCGAAACCTTTCGTAAAATACACCTAGAAGAACTACGAAAAACACAATACAAATAAAAAATATCGCACTCCACTAATAAACAATGGTTTCCAACTGGCTGAAGAAATACCATTAGGATCTCTCCGGAATAGAAACAAACAAAGACAAAAAGACAATTACTCAACAAAAATTATTAAATAAAAAAGTTCTAAACACAGTTCAAATAATCTAAAGCAAACGCCAACCCCAAAATTAAAAAAAAATTACTAACCTTATCAAAATTCGAGCAACCCACAATACAGGGGTTCACAAAATGCAACAAAAAAGATGTGGATCCTGCAACATAATAATAGAAGGAGACCACTTCAAATTCGAAAACACATGTCTAAAATGCGATGAATGCGCAAAAATATACGTGGGGGCGACACAAGGTCTAAATAAAAGAATAGCCCTGCATAGAAGTAACATTAAACAGCCAATAACAGAAGATTGTACGTTTCCCAACGCTTACATCAATGTAGTGGAGGTAAATTTAGAATAATGCCTATGTACCTAAATGCAGACCATGCAGGAAGAAATATTTATAAAAAAAGACAAGCCTTCCCTCAACAAAACATGAAAAAACTAACACACAGACACACACACACACACACAGACACGCACACACACACACACACACACGCACACACACACACACACACACTAAATTCAAACACGCTCTAAAAAAAAATTCTCCAGACATTGCGAAAAATAGTAATTCTGGATTTCAAAAACAACAAACAGAATTGATGACCAATATCATATTTCTTACCACTAAATGTAGAATTAAGTCAAAATCGCTGAAAACAATTTTGAAGAAAAAAGACGAAATCAAATTTCGCAAGTCAGTGTAAAAATATTTTCTAAAAGGTGAATGATTCCCAAAACGGAAGAAAATTAATGAGGCAGTGTGAAAAAAAAAAAAAAAATAAAAATAAAAAAACGAACAGGCACGCATGATCTGGATATGTAAAGTCTCAAATGTATTCACCGGAAGAGAGTCAACTTTGGGCTCGAAACACGTGTAGCGACACTAATACCATTATAGACATTTAACAGAAGAAGCAAGTAATATTAATAATAACAATACATCTACACTTTAAACAAAACGTTCACGGTTTCTCGCACTTTTGCCGTCTATACCAAATTCTCTCGTTGGAACAACGCCTATTTCTGTTTACAATATATATAAAAAATAGCTTACTGAATATTTATAAAAAATAGCTTATTGAACTGGTAAATTTTAAATTCCTATTATTCTTTTATTGGTACTTATGAACAAATCTTCTTAAAAATATATTTTAATATCTGATTTTATTTTTATCATTATTCTTATCTTTTACGTTGGTTTTAATTTTTTTCTTTTATCCTTTTTTCCTTGTCATTTATTTTTTTCTATTTCATCTTTCTTCTTTCGTTGAAAATTTTTGATATGTCTGGCTTTCCGTAGCAAAACATTGCTACGCTACCGTTTACTGAGTTGTACGCACACCGTTATTGGCTGACCTCGTTATTCTTATGTTTTTATTTTATATTTTTAAATCTCCTTATCTAGATATTACAAAATAAATGAATCACATTTTACTGCGCAATGATGGTGTTTTAGCACCGAAACTTTATAACTATTGAGTTGCAGTATGCTGTAACATTAATAAAAATGACCATGCATATATGAAATTACATGTCCTACGTTTTAGGCACGACTCGGACTTTCATACACACACAGATACATACATACATACATACATACATACATACATACATACACATTACACAATGTCTGGCCACTCGTTATCGGAGATATCATTTACCAGAGATCATTTACTATCTGTCAGAATGGAAAAATACTTAACTTAGTGTAACCGAGGGTTTAAGTATCCTAGCTCTGCTCAGACTGATCTTCTTCACGCTATAACTTAGGTGCAGTTACAAAAAGATTTCTGTCAAATAATAATAAAAACACTAAGTATTTTTCCATTCTGACAGATAGCGACCGAAAGAAGGTCACAGAAAGCTATAATTATTTTTTTTTTAAATTCCCTATTTATTATTTACGAATGGACTAGCTACATTAAAGAGATGATGATGATGATGATAATAATAATCATCATATTCATCATCACAACAACACTGCAGTCACCACCACAGTCACGCTTTCTAGTCAACTGTGGGCTTTAAACCACTTTCTGTTCAGCCATTTGTCTATTATAAAATTTTGAGCGACTTTTTAATAAAATGACAATAGAAATGAAGAAAAGGCATGAATGGAATGAACGGTTGAATGTTCAATTAAAAAATGCTAAAAGACAAAAAAATCATTTAGTTATCTTTCTTTGGATTGGACATTTTTTTAAATTATAAATTGTAAGTAAACCTACCAGAACTTGGAAAAGCACAAATAGAAATGTCATCGTCTCGGACCGCGAAATTTGGTAAAATTGGAATACATTTGCGAACACAAGTCATTACCGGTATAGGAATATCGTCGTAGTTCCATACGTACATGAACTTGCCATCGCGGTCGTGGAGTTTATCTCCTTCTCCTGCATTATTATCAGCAAAGTATTCTTTGACAGCACGGATGAAGTTATCATCTAACATACCATACTGAAAATTTTTTCTCGGCTCTTCTGCCATTTCAAGTCTACTTTCCAAAATAAAGAAAAGACGAGCAAAGCAAAAACAGCAAATACTTTCGTTTTACTGCGACACAGTTTTTCACATTATCAGTAGCAGCACGACCAATGTTAGTGGTTAGTTTTTTAAATCTGGTTTTGGGGTTGTGTCTGGGTTGCTAGATAGTGAATAATAGTACAAGTTTACCTCACGAAATCGGAGAATGTTTTAAAATAAAAATTTGACACTACCTGAAAATCTGCTCCGGAGAGTAAAATAAAAAATGCAATAAAACTCTGATATAATTTAATTTGATAAGCTTTTAATTGCTGGAATAAATAATAATAATTAAGGACATAATAGTCTGAAGAAAAACAAATTTTCGATTACTAATAAAATTTTAAAAGAATTGTTTTCACTTTTTTATTATAATAATTTTATAAAGTTTTAAAAATGTTTTTAAAATATTTTAAACTGTGACCATTAGATTTTTTAGGTTAAAATTGATAATTATATGGCCTATCGAAAATTGAAAAGTTTGATAAAAATGAAAAATCGTTTTGCAGAAATATTTTAAAAATAATTTAAACTTTCTTTTGTGCATTTGATGTTTTTTTTGTATGGTAATTTCTATGTGCAAATTAAAAGGTCAGAGTTTCCTCGCTGACTCGAAAGGAAATTAGGACAATTTTGTTGTTTATGAACGCCATACTTTTGTATGAATGAACCAAAATGACCTCAGGTCAGATACTACTACCATGCAGAGAATACATTGTTTCTTTTACCCTCTCTGTCTCTAAATAACTCCTAAGAACTAAGATACCCAAATCTATTCCCTTTTCTTTCTCTGCTACTATTTCTCTTTCCCCTACTCTCTCTATCTCCCTGACCCATGCTTGACCTAAAGGATTGGCCAGTCCCTCTCTGGCTTCTAAGCAGATTTCTTGGTATGGTAGGATTTTACAGAAAATTAATACCAGGATTCGCAAACTTAGTTTTTCCTTTATCTGAGAGAATGCGACTAACACCGAAAGGACTAATCACCTTGAATACATTAGAAAAAGAATCCTCTACCATGACTAAAATATTGGGTAAGCTAACGGAATTACCCCATCCTCAACCAAGTTGTACACAATATCAACTGGTCACGGACAGCAGAAAATATGCAGTAGGTGCTGCCTTACATCAAGTCGTTAATGGAAACCCTATACCAATAGGATTTTTCTCGAAGAAACTAACAGCAACACAGACAAGATATTCCACTTTTGATCGTGAACTTTTAGCAGCGTATTTGGCTGTATTACATTTTCGCCACCTTATAGAAAGTCGCGAAGTATTACTTCTAACAGACCACAAGCCAATATGCGGCGCATTTCACAGCCTAAAACCAGCAAAATCGGATAGGCAACAAAGACAACTAGCCATAATCACAGAATTAGTCTCAGATATTGCCCATGTGAAGGGTGATCAAAATGTAGTAGCAGATTGTCTATCACGTCCAACATTTGCTGTACAGATCGATATGTACGACCTCCCAGCACTTGCAGATGCCCAAACAGCAGATACTGAAATACAGTCCTTCCTAGAATTAAAAAAATATACAATATCTGGAAAAGACCAATTTGTGTTGTGTGATACAGCAACGTCATGCCCCAGACCTTTTGTACCATGCACACTAAGAAAATCCATCTTCGATAGTTTGCATTCAGTGTCACACCCAGGTATAAAATCATCTATAAAAATGATTAAGGCTAGGTTTTACTGGCCTAACATGGATAAAACTATCAAAGAATTATGTGCATCATGCACATCTTGCCAACAGGCAAAAATATATAGACACACAAAATCGCCAGTACAAACATTGGAAATACCGTCATCAAGAGTCCATACAGTACACATCGACATAACTGGACCTCTAACGCCAGCAAAATGTTCCAACAATCCCTACATTAATCCATGTCGATATATTTTAACATGCATAGATCGAACCAGTCGATGGATAGAAGCGCAACCCATAGCAGATATTACGGTACAAACTGTTGCAGAAGCGTTTGTAAATACGTGGATTACTCGCTTTGGTGTCCCACTTCATGTCATAACAGGCAGAGGTACACAATTTGAAAGTGAATTATTCATGGAATTATCAAAAATTATCGGATTCTATAGGCTAAGAACAACGTCATATCATCCACAATGCAACGGACTTATAGAAAGAGCTCACAGAACCATCAAAGCAGCTATAATGGCCCGAAAAGAATCTTGGATTTCAGCCCTACCAATTGTTCTCTTGGGAATTCGAAGTATGCCCAACTGCTCTAATTTTCCCCCTTTTTATGCGGTCACAGGTGCAAAAATGTTATTGCCACACCTAATGATAGATTCGGAAAACCCAGAAACAGTCACACAAGATTTTACTAGAGAACTACATAAAACCATGGCAAAATTTGACTTGACTGACTTTTCAAACAGAGAAAAATCAACACAAAAATCTTACGTACCAAATCAACTACAAACCTGTAAAAAAGTTTGGATTAGGATAGACCGCGTTCGAAAACCGCTAGAAGCACCCTATTCAGGTCCTTACACTGAACTCGAACGAACACCAAAATATTTCCTAATAGAAACTAACCCAAACACGCATACACAAGTTTCAATAGGCCGTTTAAAACCTTACATTGAAAACAAGCAAAAATGTACACAAAATACAACTACCAACAAAAATAAAGAGCCTGATATTTTACCTCCTGAAGAAGTACAGGAACATAAAATAAAGACAACAAACTCTGGTAGGAGAGTCAAATGGAAAAAAGATAATGAATACTTTTATTATTACTAAAAAAAAAAAAACAACAAAAAAAAAACACTCCGTTATCTAGTAGGAGAGTATTGTAGGAATGAACCAAAATGACCTCAGGTCAGATACTACTACCATGCAGAGAATACATTGTTTCTTTTACCCTCTCTGTCTCTAAATAACTCCCAAGAACTAAGATACCCAAATCTATTCCATTTTCTTTCTCTGCTACTATTTCTCTTTCCCCTACTCTCTCTATCTCCCTGACCCATGCTTGACCTAAAGGATTGACCAGTCCCTCTCTGGCTTCTAAGCAGGCAACATGTGTTCTCTTGCTAGCGGACACTTAACACGAAAGTATGTAAAAATAAGAAAATAAAATATTCCTCTCAACGCTAATATTTGTATCCACTTCTTTGTCAATTATACCCACAAAGATACCAAAAATATTACACTTTTTTTTTTTTATCTCGAATCAAGAACCTGTCAACACGATTTTGATTTACAACGCGTACAAGCCAAAAAGTTCAAATTTGTGATTAAAAAACAGTTTTATTCTAAATTTCACGCTATAAATAAGTAATATTTGTGTAAATCAGATTTATTTAACGTAAAATTTGCTAATTGTCCAAAAATAATCTGTCCCAGATGTATATTTTACTTTTGCAAGATTTTTAAAACTGAGAATTAACTTTTGTTTACAAAAATGTGTCGATCGCTCAAAAATGGCTGTAAATTCAAAAATTGAAAAAAATCTCACACTTTTATATTGCAAAGATTATTAGGACATCACTGAAGAGCTTTAAGCATCAAAAATGTATTTATGAACTGATTATACGGCAATCAGCAGTGACACCTGGGAAAGACTAGCTAGCGACCGGAGGATAGAACTGGTGACGATTGGAGAGACAATTGGCATCTCGGAAAGACGGGAAGAGGGGCAGCAAGGGTTAGCTACCCGAGCTGCATGCTCTGCGAAGAGTATCCCATAACGTGCTACAGGAAAAACTGGAGAAATATACCCCCAGTGGATCCCGAGAGGGGGTGGAAGAGATCCAAAATAGGACGGAATCAATGGCAATGACCGGAAACGACCAATCACTTAGGAATAAATGCATTTGCGGGAAGAAGTGTAAGAGCATACGAAGTTTGAAGATCCATCAGGGCCGGATAAAATGCCTTGATAGGGGAGACCAAGAGCAACGTGCAGGCTCAAAACCTGGTAAAACGGAAGAGGAGCGAAGACCTTACTTGGGGAGAAACGAAATGATCAATTGGAAGCAACAGAGGAAGAAATAAACGTCTACCTCAGTGCTTCGATGAGCGACCCGAATAAGAACCGAGAACTCGAAGTGAATAGCCGCCTAGTCACATAAAAACTACCAGAAGTGCCATTTAATTTAACAATGCCAACCTGGAAGGAAATACAAGTAGTAGTGAGATCTGCGAGAGCTAACTCCGCACCCGGGACAAACAAAGTACCATATATCGTTTACAAGAGGTGCTGCGGAATACTAAAGAGACTATGGAAGATACTAAGAGTTATCTGGAGGAGAGGCAAAGTAGTGGAACAATGGAGATTTGCAGAAGAAATATGGATACATAAGGAAGAAGGATCCAAGACACTGGACCAGTTCATAATAATATCGCTTTTAAATACCGAAAGTAAGATCTTTTTCGGGATATTATCGAGACGTATCATGAACTATGCATTACAGAATCAATAGATTCCAGCAATGCCAATAGGGATTCCAGCAATGCCAAGGTGCCTGGAACACACGGGAATCCTATCTCAACTCCTAAGAAAGTAAGAGTGACCTGACAGTTTTGTGGCTGGACCTTGCGAACGCTTATGGTTCCATGCCACATAAACTGGTGAGTGATGTTCTAGAAAGACATGTTCCACAAACAGTGAGTGAGCTCAAGATATTACACCAACTTCCAGGTGAGTGTGCTATCAAAGACCTTTTCAGAATGATATACTCTGGAGAAAGGCATCATAACCTGTTATGTAATTATTAAAAATGAAACACAGCTTCACATACCTCGTATAAAGGAGCTTCAACTGTGTTGCATACTTATTGTCGTAAAAATAATGACAGAGGCATTTGTTTTAGAGCGGACAGACGCACGCACAAAGCAAGCCTTTATTTACATTAGAAGAAGAGCGAAGAGTTAGGTAAAGGGAGAGAATCCCTACAGAAATTCTAAAACAGAAAGAGAGATAACCTTTAACTGACTGACAGTTATTGATAATTTCAACACTCCTCCTCAATTGCTGACAGTCTAAATAATCAGTTCTTCAAGACCTAACAGGTCCCTGAGCTTCACAAACTGTGAGCTCACAAGTCCTTTTGATAGAATATCCGCTACCATTTCTTTGCTCGTTCACTCGGCAACTCGGTGAGATCCCATACTTTGTTAGTATGCAAGGAAGAAATTTCACCTTCCATTGCTTTCATCCACTCATTCCTCTCAGGACTGGAGAGTGCTTCTTCCATTGTCAGTGGATCACTTAAATTATGGGCCATGTAAACCCATTCACCGTACTGGTCTGGAGCCTTCTTAGTCCTTGGTGATCTTCGGAGTCCCGGTCCCTCCTGCAAGTTGTCATTATCCTCGGAGCTCTCCTGGTATTCGATTTCAACTGGAGGTGGCTTCACTACTTCTTTTTCCTCTTGGTCAGTTATGGAGCCTGATTCATTGAAGATCACATCCCTGCTATGAAATACTCTAAACTTTCTGGAGTCATAAAGTCTATAACCCTTTACACTAATGCCATAACCAAGAAATATGCTCTTCTTGGACTTAGAATCCATTTTAAACCTTTCATCCTTTGGTACATGGACAAAAGCATCACACCCAAAGATGCGTAAATGTTTTACATTGGGTTTATGCCCCTTCAATACTTCATAGGGTGTCATACCTTTCACAGAACTTGTTGGGCTCCGGTTTCGAATATATGAAGCTGTGGGTAAAGCTTCTGCCCAAAATTTCTTAGGCAGTTTTGCATCTGACAACATTGCCCGCACTGTTTCTACTAATGTTCGATTCATTCTTTCAGCTACTCCATTTTGCTCTGGGGTTTTAGGAACAGTATATTCATGTCGAATGCCTTCCTTTTTTAAGTAATCTTCAAATTCTCTTGAAGTGTACTCCCCACCATTATCAGTGCGTAGGGTCTTAATATTATGTCCTGTGAAATTTTCCACCATGGTTTTCCATTCCATGAACTTTTTAAAAACATCTCTCTTGTGTTTGAGCACATATATCCATACAAATCTTGATTTATCATCAATAAATGTTACAAAATATTCTGCTCCACCAAGCGATTTTGCCTCTATCCTTCCACAAACATCGCTATGCACAATTCCGAGAAGTTGAGTAGCTCGCTTTCCACCAGATTTTGGAAATGAGGAACGATGATGTTTTCCATCCAAACATGACTCACATAAGTTGATATCCTTGGTTACATCATAGTCAAGGCCAGTTACTAGTTCATCTTTTACTAGTTTCTGTAAATTCTTTTCTCCAAGGTGGCCAAAACGTCTATGCCAAATCACCTCCTCTGTGTTACTACTTAGGCAGGAGTTTGCTGAATGGGCTTCTCCATATACTTCACTGCAGTTTAAATAGTATATGTTACCAATTTTTGAACCTGTTGCCACCACTTTCTGCTTGTCATCCAGAATTTGACAACTTGATTCAGTAAATAGGCATGTCTTTCCAGATTTAGTGGCTCTAGACACACTTAATAAATTATAAGACAATTTAGGAACATATAGAGTTTCATAAAGCCTGCATCTTTGGTATTTGCCATTTGGTAAACTCACTTTAAGTTCTATTGTACCTATACCTAATGCCTCAACTGAAAATCCATCGCCAAGGGTTATTTCCTCTGCTACATTCAACTTTATGAAATTAATAAATTTCTCAACATCGTAACACATGTGACATGTAGCTCCAGAATCAACAATCCAGTTACTCTTATTATTTGACAACAACGCATTATGTGTGAGAAGTCCAACAATGTCATCACTAGAATCACTTGAGTCATCCTTTATTTTCTTAGTGAAGAAAACTTTCCTTTTCGGATGGTTCGACTTAACATTCTCTTTTGTATCAAGTAAACGACAGTCACGTTTAATGTGTCCGTTTTTTCCACCCACAGTAATAACATTTGGGTCCCCTTTTGTTGACATGATGTTTTGATGCCATGGTTTTCAATTCAGCACCATTTATTTCCTTCTCTTTGATCTTGGTTTCTTCATGCAGCAATCGCACAGTCAATAACACCCATTTAGGAACATCATGACTTGCTTCGAGTGCCGTCACCAACATATTATAAGAGTCTGGAAGTGTAGCCAGAAGATGAACAACTCTATCTTCCTCGTCAATAGAATCGCCAATGACTGCTAATTCATCAAATATTTCCATCATAGTTTTAATGTGTTCATGAACAGAGTCGCCGTCTTTTAGTTTAAGAGAATATAATTTTCTCCTCAACGCTAATTTATTTGCCCAAGTTTTCTTTTGAAATTGGTCAGCTAATTTTTTCCACACTACTGCGGGGTCGTCAGGGTCTCCAATTAAATATAGCAGTGAAGTTTCCACCGACAGTACAATCGTCGCTAATGCACGGTCCCTTCTTGATAAATATTTTACGTGTGATGCAGAATCTGTTCGTTTATCAGGAACTATCTCCGTTTCGTTAACAATGTTCCATAAACCATCCCTAATTAAAGCCATTTTACACTGAACCTTCCAAGTATTATAATTTGTACCATTTAGTGGTACCAGGTTACTAAGTTTTGTTTCCATTGCCATTGTACTTTATACAAGCAACACAAAAACTATCAATACAAAAAAAAATTCAAGATGGCCGAACGGGATAAAACAAAAAAAGTTCACACGTGGACATGGACAAATATCTCCAAGACGTTGACGTAGACTGGTCCCATAACCTTTGTTATGTAATTATTAAAAATGAAACATAGCTTCACATACCTCGTATAAAGGAGCTTCAACTGTGTTGCATACTTATTGTCGTAAAAATAATGACAGAGACATTTGTTTTAGAGCGGACAGACGCACGCACAAAGCGAGCCTTTATTTACATTAGAAGAAGAGGGAAGAGTTAGGTAAAGGGAGAGAATCCTTACAGAAATTCTAAAAGAGAGAGAGAGATAACCTTTAACTGACTGACAGTTATTGATAATTTCAACATAACCGTGTGCACAATGTCAGCGGTTCTATTTTCACTGGCTATGAATATGCTGGTGAAAGCAGCCGAAGTCGAATGCAGAGGCCCACTCTCTAAGTCAGGAGTCCGTCAGCTCCCGATAAGAGCCTACATGGATGACTTAACAGTGACAACGACATCAGTCACGGGAGCCAGGTGGATAGGGAAAGGCTTAGAGGAGAACATCAAATGGGCTAGAATGAAATTGAAACCTGCAAAGTCCAGATCCCTAGTCTTAACGAAATGCAAGATTACGGAGAGGGTCCGTTTTAAAATCGCAGGAGAGTCGATTCCAACACTGAAAGAAAAGCCCGTGAGAAGCCTTGGCAAAACCTTCGATAGCAGCCTAAAGGATACCGACGAAAATAAATATAACAGAGTGGCTGAACAAGATCGATAAATCGGGGCTGCCAGGGAGTTTTAAAACGTGACTATTCCAATACGTAGTTTTACCCCGAATATTATAGCCATTACTTCTGTATGAGTTTCCAATGACCACCGTGGAGACGCTAGAAAGATCAATTAGCAGTCGGTTGAGAAGATAGCTAGCTGTGCGGAAATGTCTGAACAGCGCAGCACTCTACGGTAAAAACAATACACTCCAGCTACCATTTAGAAGTCTCATTGAGGAATACAAAGTATTAAGGATAAGGGAACGACTGCAATATAGAGAATCCAGAGACCTTAAAGTGGCAGTAGCAAGTAACCAAACAAGATCTAGCAGGAAATGGAGTGTAGAGGAAGAATTGCGAGTAGCGGAGGAGAGGGTCAGACACAAGAAGAGGAAAAGCGGGACTGGGTTATTTTCCTCGCCCGCAGATCAGCGAGGCTAAGGGTAAATTATCCAAGACGAAGTGCGAGCAGGGATAGAGGATTCGAGACACTGCAAGATGGTAGGCCTAAGCCAGCAGGGAGCCTGGACAAGATGGAAAGGTGTTGAGAGAAAGAAGGTCAGGTGGTCGGACTGCTGGCGGGTGAATTTCAGCGAAGTAAAGTTCCTGATTCAATCAGTGTACGACGTATTGCCCAGCCCATCTAATTCATATATATGGGGCAAGATCGAAACCCCCCAATTGTACGCTGTGTGAAAAATGGGCCATATCCTTAGCACATCCTTAGCAGTTGCCTCAAACTCTTGGGGGATGGGCGGTATCGTTGGCGTCACGACCAAGTCCTTAAGGCAATAGAAATTGAAGTCAGAGAAGCGTTGAGGAAGAGTAAATACCAACCAAGAGGGAATGAAATGGATTAAAAACACAAACCCAGGTTTCAGCCGACTTTAGACTGCAGCAGATTGGTAGTTGTTAGTGGATTTAAGAACTCAGTTAAAGTTCCCAAGACACATAGCGAAATACTTAGACCAGAAAAAAAGACATCAACTACCATTCAACATTAAAGAAGATGTTTGTCGCATAAACCCGAATCAGTCCGAAAGAGCCAGACAATATGGAAACCGGATAAAGAAGTTAAAATACCTGTTATCCTTTCAGAATTTTGGCGACAGTCCTGTGGATAATCTACTAAACTTTCCAAACTCTCTAAGACTTCTCTCGATTATCAGAACTGGCTCGGGTTCTCGGAAGGCATGGGCCATGGTAAATGAGGCTTTAAAAGCCTTCAAAGATATGAAGCCGTCCATAATTATAACGGAAAATGAGCAAACAAAGAAACTGAAGCAATTTTGCTCAGGGAGGATCCCTGTTTTTATTCACCCCATCTTATATAGAGCATTAAAGCTAACCTTCCCGTGGGATATCGGCGGCCTCGCCTCTAATGGCCGCATTGACAATGAAATGGGCGGAGGATCTATGGGCGGGGCTGTCGGTATCCTCTTCCCGATCATGTTTAAGGGAGGTGTCCAACCCTAGAAGAACCAACAATGGATCTCTTTTTAGCCAGTTTGAATGTCCTGGGGCTGAGGTCGGAGTCTCGCAGGGCGAAACTCGTTCGCGACCTTCAGCGCCTGGAAGTGGATATATGTGTTTTGCAAGAGACTCGTTTCCATTTTGGTGACCATGATGATATTCTGTCGAAGAGGTTTCACCTCTTCTCAGCATGTTATGATGGCCGCTGTAGGGGTTGTCTTGGCTGGTTAAACGTTCTTTAAACGCTGATTGTACACATGTCTTCGCGGACACGGCAGGCAGGCTTTGTGTCCTGGACGTTACCATAAAGAAGCAGGCTTTTCGTTTCATTGGGGTTTATGTGCCCAACGCCTATAGGGAGCGAGCCGACTTTTTCGGTGGACCGATCCCTTTCTGACGACATCTCGTCGGATAGTCTTAGCGGGTGACTGGAATGCCGTTCTCGATCCCGAGATAGATCGTCCGGGTACTAGATCGGGTACTAACAACCCAGATGTAAAACCATTTCGAGAGTTTATCGATAGGCTTGACCTTGTCGATAAGTTCCGGAATGAGCTTCCCCAGGATGTAGTGTGGACTTGGACTAATAGGGGCAGCTAGGCTTCGGTGTTGCGTACAAGCTACATTGACCGAGTACTAGTTAGGAGAGTCGAATTCGGGCTCTTAGGCTGTCCAAATTTTCATAGTATAGTTTATTCGGACCATAGGCTTGTCCGGGTTCGTCTAAACTTAGATAAGTCTAGGATTAGGATGGCTGGCTACTGGAAATTTAACACATCAGCTGCTACTAACCATAAAGCGGGAGTTGATGGTAGCTGTGGTTGAGAATAAGTGGTGGGCACACCTTAAGTCAACTATTAGGTTGTTTGTCGCTGAATATAGGAAGGGCTAGATTAAAAAGAATGTCTTCCGAGGCGACAAATATGGCCGCTGAACTGTGAGCTGAAGAAGTCCGAAATATCGCAAACCGATACATCGATGGCGTCACATTGCCGGATGGGCGTACCGAGACTACAAATTATGTCATATATGAGGCGTTTCGATTTTATTTTCAGGATCTTTTTACCAAGGAGCCCGGTCTGAGCCAAGATCAGTTCGACACCTACTTAGCTAACTTTCCTCACCTTGAGGCGGCTTAAGCGGCTGGGTGCGAGGGTCCGATAAGAGAGGCGGAAATCTGGGATGCGCTGAAGCTTGTCGGTCGTGACAAGACTCCGGGTATTGATGGTCTTCCCTACCAACTGTACTTGAGGCAGTCGCACGTGCTTGTCCCTCTGCTGGCAGTGATGTTCAACCACTGGATGAAGAACGGAAGTATTCCTGATCGCTTCGCCAGAGGTGTGATCAAGCTGTTTCGTAAGGATAAACACGGAGGGGATGGAATTCGTAATTTTCGGCCCTTAACTATGTTAAATATAGAGTTAAAGATTTTGGCCAATGTCTTAGCCAACCGTTTGCAGGCTGTCCTGCCTAGTTTGATTGGCCCCGAGCAGACTTGTGCTGTGAAAGGTAAGACTATTCTTACGATATGATACGCTTAGAAAAAGTCGACGGAGAAGCCTCGCTGATCAATGTGGATCAATCCAAGGCTTTCGATAGGGTTGACCATCAATTTCTCGGAGCTGTACTCGAGGTGGCAGGTTTCGGGCCGTACTTTCGCTCCTGGATACGTCTCTTGTATCGGTTCCCCGAAGCTGTGGTGGAAGTGAATGGGGTGAGATTGAAGCCTTTCATTTTGTCCAAGTCTATTCGTCAAGGTTGCCCGCTTTCGCCGATGCTGTACATTCTTGCGTTGGACCCCTTCCTTCGCAAATTAAGGTCGAATCTGGTCCTACAAGGAATTACCCTCCCTGGTTTGAACACCCCGGCCAGGTATTCTGCCTATGCCGACGACGTGACTGCTTTTGTGCGAAGCAGTGCCGAGATTCACGAAGTCGGAAAGGAAATCAGCAGGTATGAAACGGTAATGGGAGCCAAGATCAACCGTGATAAGTCTGTGGGCTTGCGGTTGGGTGCGTGGAAGGGAGTTTCTGTCAAGACACTCGGCATCCTGTTTGGTCCCAACCTCCATTTGGAGCAGAATTGGTTGGAGGTCCGAGAAAAGGCTGAGGCAGAAATTCGTCTGTGGACTCAGAGGAATCTTTCCTTGAAGGGGAGGGCGGAAGTTTCTGCTTTGCACATCTACCCCATCCTACTTTACCAGCGCTCGGTTCTTCCCCTCCCGCCCACCGAACTAGTTTTGCTAGTCCGAGTCTTGTTTCACTTTTTTTGGCACAAGAAATCTCATATGGTTCGTCGCGAGGTTGTTGCCTCCATCCTGCTGAGAGCGGTTTAGGAATGCCCAACGTTGAGCTCCGTCAATAAACGCTGTAGCTGAAATTCTTAAACCGCATGTGTTCGCAAAATGAGGGTAACGGTCGCTTCTGAAAGGAAGACGCTAGGAAAGCTTTTCCAGCTTTGAGAAGTGTGCATGAGGGAGGGGAGGAGGTCATGCGTAATCCTCGTGCAGAGTGCTCCTTCTATCTCGAGGAAGGCCTCTCCGACACCCGACTGTTGTCTCCTAAGGCATTATATCGTGTGTTAGTACGGGGGGCCGCGAAAGATAATATGAGGGAAGAGTTAGGTTTGACGAATGAGGAGTTTCGCTCTCTGTGGCCTTTGGTGCCCGGGTGGAAGTGTCTCAACAACAACGAGGCATCCCTTACCTGGCTGGTGTTGCGGAAGGCTGTCTGGGTCGGCAAAAGGCTCTATGCAGCGGCGTTGGCAGTTACGCCAAAGTGCGTGCGCTGTGGTGTGGGGTGGAGTCTTTGGACCACATCTTCTTTCACTGCATTGTTGTTCGGCCGTTGTGTGAGTTAATTGAAAGCTACATGGTTCGCTTCTTGGGTGGAAAGTTTTTTTGTCCTTGAAGCCAGTGCCGTTTGTAGCAATGTTGTGCCTCAATTGAAAAAGAAGGAATTTTATGAAGGTGAGAAGTTTTCCTCTTCTCAATTGATTTTGTATTTTAAGTATCAGCTTAAGATCAAAATCAGAGCGGAAAGAAAGCGGCTCTCTTCATTAAAATTTGGCGAAAGGTAGGTGACTGCTTCGCGTTTGGTGCGTATGAGAGGGGCTAATTTAGAGTTCCGTCTGGAGGTGACCTAGGTTAGAGGATATTGGTCACCTGCATTAAACATGGTCGGCCCAGCACTGTGTTAGTTTAGCTTAGGTCAGTTTTTCGTTTTGCTTTTGAACAATTACATTTAACTTAGCTAGGGTATAAATGGTCATAGCCCCTCCCCCTTTTATTTTTCTCCTCTATATCTTTGGTTCATTTTCCCCATCCCCTCTCCATTTAGGTGACAGTGATGGCGGTTCTCTGGTAACTGTAGGGTGCCATTCATTTCGAGTGTGTGATTTCGTATTTCTTATTGTGTCTAAATGTGTGAGTAATTGTAGATTGTATAAATGGTACATGTTCATTTTATTAATCCCACAGTATTTTCGTCCAGTTAACCGCGATTTCTGCCACATTTAGACTGTAAGGGCTTCCCCATACTAACATCAGTTTTGTTTGATTTTGTAATATTTGAAACATCAAAGAACATTGGGGATTATATTTTTATCAACCCAGCCCCCACAAAAATTGTACATAATTAGTTTAGGTAGGATCTCCTAGAGCGAATGTGGCATTGTGGTGTGTGCGACTGAAACATTTTGGAGAAAGAGACATTATACGAGCGATTAGGTCAGTGATAGAAGCTAGTTAAGTTAATGATAAAACAAATGATGATCAGCCCTCTCCCAATCTCCAATTTTAGGCCTTGTGCCGTATTTATACTTTTGTATAATAAATATCTCTAGACGAGTAGCACCAAAGACGAATCTTTGACTTTTGATTGTCTAATTTCTGATACTACAGACTGGTTGTTTCTACCTTTTTTGTTCTTTCTTTTGACAGGACCGGATTTTGGGACTTTTGATTTAATTTGGTGCCTGTTTTGTTCCTGATGTTGATTTGATATTTTATTTTAGTTCTCTTTCCGTTTACTTTTATTTTATTTTCTTGTTTTAATTTTTATTTATTTTGCAGACTTTATTTCAGACTTTATTTTGCATTTTTGTATTTTATTTTGTTTTGGAAGTTTGTTTTGATATTTGTATTTTTGTTCTTGCTGCACCACAGATTATTCATCAAATAGACATTATAAATAAGAAACAACCAAGATGGCCGACCAGAGTCGGACCATCATTAAAAAATGCTTTCCCTGAAGAAGGACCGTCCAGATAAAAGTGAGGCTATCTCTTTGTCCCCTGAAATGGAAAAAAATCCTCCAGAAAAGGATGACCCTATAAGAATACTTCAGATATAGAAAAAAATAATGACAACACAAAAGCAGAGACTACGAGCATGACAAAGGAAGCAACCGGTGTAGCGGCTGGGGAATCACCCTCTGTGTGGAGTTCTCCCCACCTCAAATGCATCGTCAATGTGGCGGAGTTCGTCGAGAGAGCTAAACAGTTCGTTCATCTGATTACTGATGGCGGGCTCTTAGTAGACCTTAACGTTAAAGAGCGCATTCTCAAAAAGAACAGTGTCGGTCTTTGTGCTTGACAAGCAATCGCACAAAATTTGTCGTAGCACAAAAGGCGCAGTGGGGAAATCACTGATTTTCTTAAGAGTTAAACCCCAACAAATAGTGAAAGGTGTTGGGTATTTCATGTGGGATGTTCTGTTACACACGCCCGAGGATTATGTGGAGATGACTTCCTGTGATCTAATCACAAAGGATGTCATTATCCGCACAGAATACCTAGTACGGCGCAGAACCCAGATCACAGTCCACGAGATTCCTCACTATATTCTCGGTGAGTACTTAGGGGCATATTTGATGCAGTAAGTGTGACTCCGGAAAATGAGGTGGGTGAATGGAGGTTCGAGTTAATGATCGACCGTGAGGCCTTCACCTCCATTCCCAACTGCTTAGAGATTGGCGGGAAAATACCCAGTCATTGTGACGGGAAGAAAACCCACCTGCTGGAAGTGTGGCGTGATTAGTCACCTCGCCTCTTCCTGTCCGGAGAAGGCCTCTGGAGTCTCACCAGAAGCCAATTCCCCTCAAGCTGAATCCTCTTGTTCCGTGGTGCCTGTAATGGACCTACCTGAGGTTAGCACCGGTGGTGAAAAAGCCCCGGTTGGATCTCTTAAAGAGCCCACATTGCCTGTGCAAAAGAAGGCGGAAGATGCACAGGAATGGCAAGTTGTGGGCAGAGTTAGAGGGAAGCCCCAAGCAGCAGAGTCTCAGTCCCAGATGGCCCCTAAGGACAAAGGCACTAACAGTCCTAAGAGTGAGGCCCCGGCCAGCTATGCCGAATCGTTGGATCAAATGTGCAGAAAATACGACCCTGGCTACGAGAAATCACTAAAAATAAAAGAAGTTAAAGACAAACTAAGAAAAACATCTACAGAAAAAAAGACCTTCTTCAAATTTTACCCACTCATCTCCCAAAATTAAAGTCCCGCCCCCTATAACCAAATCACTTCCCTTAACGCCTACCAAATTGACTCCTCTTAGAAAATCCACTGTAGTAAAACAGACCTCTGACCCATTTTCTCGTCCCTCAACCTCAGCCCCTGTATCTCATTCACACAAAAAAAAAAAAAGAAAAAAAGAACACGCACACGCTGATTAACCCCAACTCCTCAAAATGTATCCTCCTTGAAAGAGGTGCCCATTCCCTCAACAATCGAGCCCTCTCCTGTTCCATCTCCTGCTCCATCCCTTGCTAGGAGATTCAGAAATGCAGTTCTCCACTATAAAACAGTGGGTACCAAACGGAATGATTAAAAGACAATCAAAACGGAATGATTAAAAGACAATGAAAAATTTAGAAACAGACTAAAAAAAAATCACATGACAAAGATAAGTATGATTTCAAAATTTAAAATATTATTATGGATTACTTGTAAATGCATGCATGTGTTCCAGTATAAATAGTTATAAATACTTATATCATTAAAATATTTTGTATTATGTCAAGTATTAAGAATATAGTAACTAGAGTCCGTAAATTGGAGGAGAGTTATCAATGATTTCGAATCCGCGGTTATCTTCTTTTAACCTACTTTTTTTTTTTTAATATACTTTTTATCACATAAAATTTGGTGAGGCTCGAGCAAATTTTCATTCCGAAATTGCGGCCCAGAGGAAAAAAGTTTGGGAATTACTGTTGTAAAACATACCCAAGTACCAAATGCAGGAGAGACAGCTTTCTAATGATATGCAACCAGGAGATTAAATCTCTCCTTTATTCACCTTTAAGATTCCGTCTTCCCAAAATTTCGGTGGTTTTTCAGCAAAGAGCTCATTAAGGCGTTTTTTTTTTAGGTCATCCATAGAATTAAATTTTTTCACCATTGAGATTATTTGTACAGTAAATTAAAGATAGACATGCGACCCAAAAGTTTATTTTTACTCAGATTATGTGGTACCCAAAAATCGTAGCGATTTGAGTACCCAAGTTTCACTAAGTGCTCATGGATGGTGGATTTTGATAAATTTAGTGTTTCTGCCAATTCCCGCATTGTGTAATGAGGATTATTCTCAATCAGTATCTTGGTTTGGTCATCGTCTCTAGTGGGGGTGGGGATCGTTCTGTATCAATAAAGCTACAATCACCAAGTCTAAACTTAGAGAATCATTTCCGTACAGTTCTGTTAGCTAAAGCACCTTCACTGTGCACAGCATTTTTTTTGTCGCTTGCGGAGCATTTTTGCCTTTTTGGTAATAAAAAAGATAAAGTCTCTAAAATACACCTTATAGTCTTTCATTTTGATAGGGATGCAAAGTTGATACGAATTAAGTAAATTTAAACTTTCTTAAGAGATAGTTTAAAGTGTGCTCTAATCGGAAATGTAAGCATATTTGTTATCTGTCGATAAATTTGACGTGTTCTAACATGAAATGATAAAAAAATCAGCGTGAACTTTCCGGACGGCCCAATATTATATTTAAAAGTTTTTAATTGGAAGTTTTCTTAACTTTTACACCTCTCATGAAATTTACATACTTGTGAGCTTAAACAATTTAAGTGTATTGCTTATATTAAATATTTTTCAGAAATATATCTTTCAGTTGGAGCTCAGAAGTGTGTAAGTTTCACAACTCACGGTTGTTTATTTATTTTATATATATTTAATTTATATGAAGTACAAAGCACGAATTTTTGTAAGCTATAATTTAAATCGACATTTAGTGGAGATATCATAAGCTGCATTATTGTCTGATTAATAAGAGTATAATAATTGTCATGAGAACGACATATCAAGGACTTTGAATTTATTATGTGGACTGAATGTAATAACAATGGTAATTTAATTAAGTCACTTTTGACATTAAATCTAAACATGAAATACTTTTAAACATTGTCATCAATGTAATTCAATTAATTAAATCTATTTTTAGCAGTATCTCATTACATAATCCGAGTTTGACTAGAGTTATGGTCACAATGTTTTCTACATTTTGTTTAATCATGAAATTTCGGGCCTGTCTTGAGCAGGTTTTTTTTTTTTAATTATGAAGCATTGAAAAATTATATTGAGGGGCTTATTTACAATTGAAATATAATACTAAAGTGACTGGATTGATATTTTCTGTAAATTGAATTGTTATTTTTTCTAAGTTGGTTGGTTGATTTTGTTTCGCGGCATCTCAATCTCTATGGATTATTTAATGTCAAATTGTAAGTGTTTTTTTTTGTTCAATTTTATGGCTTCAACTACAGATATTTTGTAAATAATTTTTTTTTCAAAAATGTATTTCTGGTAATTTTACTATGAAAATGCATTCTTTTTTTAGTGTTGTATTCATTGCCATTTTATTAAAAAATGTACTGTTGATTTTTGTCGAGGCTTCACTATTTGTCAATTGTTGGAACCCTAACAGGTACTACCCCCCCCGGTCAGAGTGAACCTGCGTACAAAAGCATTTAAAAGGTGATTCCACGCTCTTGAAAACCTCCAATTTCCCGACCACAGTCCTTGCTGTCGGATGTAGTTTATCGTCAGGCACAGGACGTAATCTTATGGGTTGTCAAAAAATACTAAGTAAAAATTTTCCCTTGAATTGTTAAAAATCACAATGACTTATCAGATTGACAGAAAAAGTGACATTGTAAACAAATAAAAATAAAAGAATTGTTACATCAAGACAATTTTATTCGATTTAATTATGCTAACAAAAGTTACCAAATTTTATAAAACATTAAATGTTCCTTGAATTTTCAATGAAAAATTTGTTTCTTTTTATGGGATTGAGATAAGAGGCTACGAATTTGTCCACTTTTTTGTGGGGGGGGGGGTGCGAGGAAAGGAGACAAGGATTTAACAGAATTCTTTGTAACCAATTATAATATTTTATAAACGTTTGATTTTTCTTTTTGATTTGTTTAAATTACGAAAAGGAAATACTAATTTCCTAATTAAAAGGATTCATTCAGTACATTAAAAAAGATTAAAATACGATAAATAGAATATTTTTTTCTTGTGGGGCGTAAAAAGAAACATAGAAAACAAAGATAGCATCTTGCAAATAAGACACTTAACGAAAAAATTATATAGATATAATTCTGTAAAATAATAAAAAAATCATAAGGACGAAAATATCAAGCATTCTTAGAGAACTTTTTTCTACCTAACATGGACGTCGGTTTTCCACATGTTCAATTAGCTGTGCTAATGAGATAAACTTTCAAGTGATAAACAATGCGTATATATGTATGTAGCCACTTGAGGTCTTTCATGAATACAGATCTACTTAAAGATCGTAGAAAAACAATTTATGTTTTAGTTTTTCGAAACCTTTAAGAAAACTGAAATAAATAAAAACTTATTTTTATGAAGTGAGATTTCAAATATATTTCCTAACAACAATTGCTAGATATATTAATGATTTGTCCAATGAAGAATTTCGGCTCGTGTTGAGTCATAACGCGCAAACGCCAAAAAATATTAAATTTTTTTTCCTGAACTTGATAATCGCCAGACGTATGGTCGAATGTACTAGAAACCAAATGTTTGGTTGGACAACCATTCATTAGATTCAGATGGGTTTTGTCAAAACGTTAAGTAACCAATAAAGAAAAAACAATGGAACTACTAACATAGACTGATTCACTGATAAGAATAGGGAATTTTTTAAGGGAAATAATGTTTATAGAAAAGCACACTTTAGTCCTTTCATCAGTCAGTTAAGTGCCATACGTGATACACGCTTGGGCGATCACGACTGATTGGGCAAAAGATTATCCCGCAGTAGGTTGCCATTACTTTCTGCGGTAGACTGATTGCCAGCCAAGGCTATAGAACCCAATCTGTCCTGTTATTTAACCCATAACTGGAGGGAAGAAACGGATTAATACCTTTCTCAAAGGTATTTCCGCTTAAGTGAATGTAAAGAATTCAACTGAAATAGGCCGCGACAATTGTCAAAATAAAAAAATGTGCTCTCAACTCATTAATATCTGGATATCTTTTAGGTTTAACATTTTTTCAACCTTTTATATTTTTTAAAAACTTTTTTGATTCTGATGATTATCAGGACCTAAGGAAGGTCTAAAGAAAATTAATCTACAAAAATCATTTTCCCCCAAATTTCCCAATTATTTACGAGTAGATTAATCTACTTAAGTCGTACCAAAATTATTAATAATAATAACGAGGTACTGTCTCTAATCATTTTTGGGCTTTAATCACTTTTTTTTCAGATTTGTTTATTACAAAAATTTTGAGTGACTTAAAATAAATAAAACGGCAGTGGAAATGAAGAAAAAATCTGGATGGAATAAACTTGCTCTGTAAGCTTAGATAAAAAAATGTCTAAAGGTGAATTATTTATCTTTCTTTGATTTTTTTTTAATCATAAATGTAAAAAAAGTAGCAAACATACCAGAACTTGGAAAAGCACATATGCAAATATCATGGTGTCGGACCTCGAAATTTGGCAGAATTGGAATATTTTGTCTAATACAACCAATTACCGGCATAGGAATACTGTCGTAGTTCCATACGTACATGAACTTGCCATCGCGGTCAAGAAGTTTCTCGCCTTTCTCTGTAGTATTATCAGCAAAGTATTCTTTGACAAAACAGATGAATTCATCGTCTTTCACACCATACCGGTAAATTTTGCTCTGCTCTTGTCCCATCTCAAGACTCTACTATCGAAAATAAAGACGAGCAAAGCAAATGTTAACAAGTTTTCGTTTTTCTGTCTATTATATTGGCTCAAATAAGCTGATACCATTTTGAGGCGTGTTTGTATCAGTAGCAGCACCGCTAATTTTAGTTTAGTTTGTATTTTTAATCTGGATTTAGGGTTGTGTGTGCTTCGATGTGGGTCGATGGATGGTAACATAAACTGGCCCCACGAAATCGATGAATCGAACTGGAATTCCGGCTCAACCTCATTGTATTTATTTTGTATTTATTATTTCTATTCGAGAAAGGCATGAATATACTTTTCCCTGTATTTTGTCAACACGTCAAGTAAGTAAAACGATGTATATCGTTTACTTATATGCGAAGAAAATCGAAGAAAATGGATGCGTAAAACAGTGATAGTGAAATACTTCTTAGGCAAACAGCTCTCCCATATCTACCTGCTTAAGTAGTAGCAGTAAAAACCCCTTCGCTGGCAGACCAATATTTCGTTTTAATACTAATAATTATAACCTATTAATTTTGTCAAGTTTAGATTTAAGAGTCCCACGAAGAAGACTTGCGCCAGATTAATCTAAGCTTAGAAATCATCACTTTATAGCTCCGCTCTAAACAGGAGAAAAGTTTTAACCTTCAAATCATTGCATAAAATATTTGACTGTTTGACTGACGTTGGTTCTTGAAATGGTAAATGTTCGTTTTAGGGGCTGACGGCTTTCCCCCCTTCAAATTTATCCAAAATAGCATTATTTCTGTGCAAATATATATGCTGAACTCAAATCAACAATTAGTTATTGAAGAAACTTACCTTTTTTGCTTTGAAAGTCCATAAAAAAAAGAACTATATCTCGCACTTTTTCTCTCCCGTAACTCTCACGAAGTCATGTAATTAACTGCAGAATGACGTTCTAAGTAGGCAGCTATTTTCTGTCGAATTGTGGTTGATTTTCTTCCTTTTCTGAAACTTCCGGTGATGTACTTCCTGTTATGAGAGTAATAAGCGTAGAAATATAATAGCGCATTACTTTCAGTACCGGAAGTACATCGCCGGAAGCATCAGCAAATGAAGAAAAATCGACCAAAAATCTGCCAAAATTCGTTCACATACGCAGTACGTCATTCTGCAGTTAATTACATGACTTCGTGAGAGTTACGGGAGAGAAGAAGTGCAGATATAGTTCGATTTTTTTATGGATATTTAGATAAAAAAAGGTAAGTTTCTTCAATAACTAACAGTTGATTTGAGTTCAGCATATACATTTGATAATGCTATTTTGGATAAATTTGAAGGGGAAAAAGCGTCGGGACTTACAACGAAAATTTACCCTTGAAATGGGTCCCCATTTATAGATTTTTAAATTTGCTACCTTTGATAAAGCTTTTTTTTTAGTGGCGGGGGGGCGATATTTTTCTTTTTAGCTTAAACTTTAAATCCATTGTCATACATAAACTTTGGGTAACGAAATAATTCAACTTTATTATTCATAATTCATTTGATTCCATAACGAAAGTATTTATCTGCAAGCTTCTGCTACGTAACACAAGTCCGAATTTAAAGTTAGGGATTGTTGTGTCATTACTTTATGTATAAGCTGAACAGTTTTATATGGCAGTGAATGCTGGAAAATCTTCTTGCACATAAAGAAACTTGAAGCAACGGAATTCTAGTTCTACAGAAGGATGCTGAGAATACCATGAACTAAACATGTGAGCAATGACAGTTTTAGAGAAAATTAAAACAAAAAGGGCACTTTTACATTACAACAGAAGAGACTGTTAAATTTTTAGGGCATATAATGAGGGAAGAGAGTTTAGAAAAGTACATCTCGTTCTTAATTTTCAAAAGCAACATATTTCTCTCACTTTCTTACATGTTGGAACTGATTCCAAACTGAGAACAAATGATCTTCTTATTAAGTTTGCGGCGTGACAGTATTCAGTTTGGTGGCACTGCGTCTGCTTGCTAACTTAAAACTACATGCACGACCAAATGCAACAAAAAACAGTACATATAGTAATACAATATTTATTTGTAAAATTTACAAAATGTGGCACATGGCCGAAAAAGGGTGTGGGAGTGAGGTTTGTCAACACTGTCTATCCTATATTTAGCTAAACACTTTCACGGCCCAATCACTCATTAACAATTTGCACATTTACCACAAGACTCCATTTAGTACATATAGTGATATGATATTTATTCGTACAAAAGTACAAAATGTGGCACATGGCCGTAAAAAGAGGGTAGGGTGAGGTTGGTCAACAATGTCTATCCTATATTTAGCTAAACACTTTCACGGCTCAGTCACTCATTAACAATTTGCACATTCCCCACAAGACCCCATCTAGTACATATAGTGATACTGACCAACAATTTATTATCCAAGAGGTTAAATACTTGTAAGCAGACGAAATCATTTAACCGAGCTCATCTCTGTAGTGTGCACACGTTGTAATTGTCAAAAATGAGTTTGACTGCCATAAAAAGCGTATGTGTGTGGACTATTTCAACACTGTAAATATATACACTGTTCTGTTTAATGCTGGCATTAATTTGTGGCATAAATTCAAAGGAGAAAGGCTGGTCGTCACTATCCTAAACCTGGTTAATGGGATTCACAACCCATTCATCCTTACATTTGATTAATTACCACAAGAATTTATTCATCACTATTCAATCTAACATACACTACGATAGTGTATATTCACAAAAATTCTACTAAAAACACCTAACATAAAAAAAATGTATGTGTACAAAATGTCTTTTTTCTCCCTTTTTTTTTTTAAATTCAACAAAAATATATGACATGAGAGGAAAGAGAATGGACCCAATAACTAAAATATAGTGCAACGCGACCTGCTAACAACCGTAACGGAGTACATGCTACAGGCCCTTGATGAGTCTGACGAGGCTCGCGCGGTTGCTCTGGACATCTCCATGGCTTTCGACTGGGTTTGGCACTCTGGCCTCCTATGCAAACTACGGGGTTACGGTATTACCGGTCGCCTGCTTGACCTAATCCAATCTTTTTTAAATAACCGCAAAATGAAGGTCGTTTTGAATGGGCGTGCCTCTTCATCCCACAGCACGAATGCTGGTGTCCCACAGGGCTCTATCCTGGGCCCGACGCTCTTCCTTATTTTCATCAACGACCTCCCAGATGAGATCAAGTCCCAAGTAGGCATCTACGCAGATGACACTACAATATACTCCCGCACCAGGAAGAAACCTGTCGTGGCGGACAGACATAATCTCGCTGCTGACCTTGAACGGGATCTACACTCTGTGGTGAACTGGGGCAAGAAGTGGCTTGTCAACTTCAATTCGTCTAAGACCAAGCTGCTGTCTGTCAACCATTACAGGCAACCTCTACTGCCTCCCATAAGCATGGACCAAGCGATTCTCCTGGAGAGCAATACACTACGCCTCCTCGGACTTACCCTGTCCTCAGACCTTAAATGGAACCACTATATTGAATCCATAGCAAAATCTACTGCTAAGAAGGTTGGGTCACTATGTCGATCCAGGATGTTTTTTCTGCCTGAATCCATCCTGTATAAATACAAGTCAACCATCCGTCTGTGCATGGAGTACTGCTACCATTTATGGTCAGGCGCCCCTGCCGTTCTCCTCAGTGTTCTCGACAGGCTCCAAAGGAGAGTGTGTAATGTAATAGGTACTGATCTGGCGGCTCGACTGCAGCCACTTCCCCACCGTCGAAATGTGGCCTCCCTTTGTCTGTTCTATAAATACTTTCATGGCTTCTGCTCGGACGAACTTAAGTCACTGGTGCCTACTCAACAGGTGTTTACTCGTGCAACCAGACTGGCAACTGGGTCCCACCCATTCACAGTCAGGTTAGCCAAATGCGGACGACAATTCTACTCCTTCAGCTTCTTCTCTCGCACTTCCCACCTGTGGAACTCGCTCCCATATTCTTGCTTTCCTGACGGCTACAACCTCCAGAAATTTAAATGCAATGTCAATACTCATCTATTTACCACTGGACTCTAGCTCTCTCCCCACCCCCGTATATCCTTCCCTTTCTCTCCACCTATGTATCTGTCATCTCATCTGCATTCTCAGCTTTCTATTGCTCCTTTCTAACTAGTTTGTACTCCTCACTCTTTTCTAATTAATCTTTTTACAGTTATGTAGCACCCCCGCTCATCAGTGGCATTTTTTCCTTGCTCGGGGTGAAATGATTAAAAAAAAATCACCATTGCAGAGAGAAACCAGGAGAATCATGACAAATGTGTGAAAATGTTCCTTGAAGCAGAATAGCAAAATTGGCTCACTCTAAGTGAAAATAAATCAATTCTACCCATGAAAAGGCAAGAAAATTGGAGATAGATTGATTCGGCTAAACAAATACCGATTGTAGCCACTTCATCTAGAAATGTACATGAAGATGGTAGCACTCAAGAATGTTTTGGGTATGCTTGCGTATTATACGAAATTGATTACTCGCTTTTCAGACCATGCTCAGACACTAATCTGGGTAAAACTTTTCCAGATGGATGCTGAAGTCTGTGAGGCATTCACTACTTTGAAGCAGATACTCATTGTAATATATTACCTTCATCCGGCAAAAATATGATTAAAATCAAAGGCAGAAAATACAGGCAATAGCCGACAAAGATATGATGGAAAATAAAGATAGAAAACAACAAAGGCTTGAAAGGCACTGGCCGACAAAGATATGATTGACATCAATTGAACGATATCCCGAAGGGGCAGAGATGCGTGGGAACTTTGGGTTTTATAAGTTTGGGGATTTTTGCCAGAAGAATCAGAGAGAGAGAGAGAGAGAGAGAGAGAGAGAGAGAGAGAGAGAGAGAGAGAGAGAGAGAGAGACTGGTTAACGACTTCCCGTCGATTCCCTCGTATGTGCGCAATATCTCTTTGGCTGCCCATTACTCTACACTAGTGTCACCGTTGTTGATGATAAGACTATTTTTGGTAGTCAGGTTATATAGCATAAACGATTTGGTGCGCTGTGGCTTGCTGTGTTTTTTTTAAAAACATAGATTAATAACGAACCTAGTTACCATCTACGAGGACGCTGGACGATCGTGGTAACAAACGGCATCAAGGAAAGGTAGGTGACTTTTCGGTTTACCTGTGTGTACTCTGCTCTGCTGCTTATTATAAAAGAGTTGCTAGTTTATTAAAAAACTTATAATGGAACAGCATCCTTTTTCCAATTTCGTGCAGAGTCTGACAGTGGAGTTAACAAATGTGGCTTGTTCTAGCACATTAAGTATGGTAGTACGCCAGAAAGAGAGTGCAAACGTTGATGTTGGAAAAAGGAATGAAGTTGACGGGTGAAATGAAGTTAGCTAGGGAATGAAGTTGGCGAAAGAAATTAAGTTGACAGGGGGGAAATGAAGTCGTTGCAGAGCGAAGAGATATTTTCAACCTCTCTTAATTATTGAATGACATTTTGATGATTTCGGATATGGTAGGGGTCTACTTGGAGCACAAAGACACAGTCTTGAGAAATTTACGTAAGTTTAAAGGATCTAAGCGTGACTTCTTTTACCTATACTTCGGAACTGTTGAAGAGAGAACACAGCCAAATTTCGATCTGTTCAGAGCTGTTGGATCAATTTCGATTCTAACCAATGTTAGGCAAGTGAGAGCCTTGATTGAAATAGCCTCATGCTATCGCTGCTTTGTTAGGAATAACATAAAAAAGCGAGGAGATAGATAAGTCCCTTAGTAAAACTAAGAATGTAGAGCTTGAGGTTGGTGATTTAGAGTACTATAAAAACCACCATAAGAAAGGGAAGCTAGACCTTTGCTGGCGGATATGCTGTAAAACAAGTTAAATAAGAAAACTGCGAGATGAATGAGGGATGCTTGAGATCATGGCCGTATCTGACTACCGGGCACACCGGGCACAGGTCCGGACCGATCCGTGCAATCATAGTGAAAATCCGGGCAAGGAAAAGTGTCTTTGTCAGAAATCAAACTAAACAATTCACGAAAAAAGAAAGAAAGAAAAAAACGAAGAAAACATCCGAATGAACGCAGTAAAAATCTGTTTATTTATTAATTTTGGGAGAAAAAACTGGTTATACTCAGAAAGTCCGAACCCGATTTCCTGCTTTCGTTCGCGTTCTATGCCTAATTTCCATTGGAATAGCCGAAAAAATTCGCAAAAATCAAAGTTTCTGGAAACGGATCACAATGATGGCGTCATCATATTATCAACTAATAAATCCGGGCAATTTTCTCTGTACCCGGTGTTTTTTTAGCATCAGCTACGGCCCTGCTTGAGATAGAGAGTTAATGTAGCTTCCTTGTAAAAATGCATGCGGAAGTTGCAGTCTATGTGAAAATCATTATGTTAGTATTTAGAATGTGACGGATCCATTATTTAGACTAACTGGAACTGTAGGTGATACAACTAATCTCCTAAGCAAACCACATGCCATCATCAACAAATACAGTCAAGTCTTTAGGTAATTTTTCTTTGTTGTTGTTGTTGTTGCTTTCTTGGTTAGACTTGAATGACATGTAATGCAGACAATGACAGATTTCTGTGTTCAAGCATATTATGGTTGAAATTAAAGAAATTATATGCGTGATGTTGAACTCGAGCAGAGCAAGCATGGTGTTAATCGAAGGTCATTTACCTTACGTCAATTTGTAAATTAGGGCGTTGTTACAGCCTATGATCGTATGGTTGTAATTCGAGATGTCTACTAGTATGATACAACGTGGAGCAAAAACGAACTTTTGAGACACTACAGAACTTTCTTCTGATGTATGTGCTCTTAAAACAGAAAGGAAAAAAAAAATAATGAGAGAAAAAGCTAGGTATTCTCTCACTTCTCTCTTCCAGTGCATTGTGCGTTACTTTTTTTGTGTAAAGATTTTCTTCAGGGTATCACAAAGAAGTTGGTCGATTCCTCAAAGTCAATAACAAACTTGCTAAAAAAGTGAAGGATAGCTGAAGCAAACCATTCCTTTAGTTGGCAGGAGTGACGGTCAGTATGACATTCAGAGTTGATTGAGATAACGTACGAATGAACGAATAGATAATTGAAAAAATAAAATAAAGGAACGATAAAAAAAACAAACAGTTAATGTCTAACTGAAAATGCAGGAGATCGCCGTGGCAAAAGATACTGTAAGTCAGTTATGGATGTGATTAGAATCTGAAACGTGCAGAAAACTCTGGAAGTTGACAAAATGAAGCGCGAAATAAATACTCTTGTGGTTATGTGTTATCACACTTCTCGGAAAGGGGATTTTCTAAGTGTGGATTAGATGTGGCATAAAGCCGAAATTATGGAGCACCTAGTGAGGATCGAACTCACTACTCAGTCGTAAGAGTTCTAGCGCTAATCGGGGTGCCCAATGCATCTAAGAATGTGTAGACGGAAGACATACTCAGTAGAAGTTTAAAAAAAAAAGAAGAAAGAAAAAAAATACATTTAAATCGCGTTCTGGCCTGATTCTTCAATATGCCTAACTTAAAAGACTAACTTTGGGAAGAGTGTTTCTTTGGATGCATTATTCTGTATTATTGATTGATCGTATGTGCTCGTGCTGTGTAGTAGCCAGAAAGAGAGAAATACGGTGAACATATTTTTGAATTTTTGAATATCTAAAAAAAAAAAAAAAGAATTTGTTTGCATGCTATATGTATATATTTATGTAAAATTGTCCCAGTTGGGTGGGGGAGAGATTCACTTTAAAAGTTTATATGCGAACATTTTGAAAAATAACATGGCGAGGAGTGTAATATATTACCAGTTGAGTGTAATATATTACCTTAACCCGGCAAAAATATGATTGACATCAAAAGCAGAAAACATAAAGCGACAACAAAGGCTTGAAATGCAATGGCCGACAAAGATATGATTAACATTAATTGAGCGACAGCCTGAAAGGGGAAGAAAGCGTGATAGTTTTGGGTTATGTAAGTTTGGGGGTTTCTGACAGAAGAAGTAGAACACACACACACACACACACACACACACACACACACACACACACACACATAGAAAACTTCTACTTGTTAACGACTCTCCTAACGCCTCCTGCGTGTGCGTGATCTCTCTCCAGCTACTCTTCCTCCACAAAACCGTCACAGACAGAATAAAAATATAAGTTTATATTTTTATATATACGTGCTGTGTGTTCGTCGTTGTCTGTCAAGACGATTGTTGTTTTCCAGCAGCAGCAGTGTTATATAAAACTTATGAATACCACACTGTCTGGATATTTCCAAGCCATTTATAACAGACTCCGATGATTCCGATGTAACTATATCAGCCAAACTAAATCAGTATGAATGACCTGTTGTATTCATATCACAAACTCAAAATATCTTGCTATTGAGAAAGAGGTTACTGCACTAATTGAAGCATGAGAAAAATTGCCACACTTTCTATCTGGTCAACACTTTACCATTGGAACAAAACAAAAATCAGTAGCCTTTATAATGTATTAGATCAGAAATACATCAAGAACAGTGCGGGTTATTCAATGACAGTCAGTTAAGTGCCATAGAGACATGACTGACTGGGCAGAAGATTATCCCGCAGTAGATTGCCATTGCTTTCTGCGGGAGACTGGTTGCCAGCCAAGGCTATAGAACCCAATCTGTCCTATTATTTAACCCATAACTGGAGGGAAGAGACGGATTCATACCTTTTCCAAGGGTATTTGTGCGTAAGTGAATGCAAGGAAATCAATTGCAGTTCGAACTCGGCTCCCCGATTTGTCGTTCCGAGTCGATACCGGAACAGAAAATGCGATATTCATGATCAGAATGATATCAGATAGAGCAACACAAACGCACAAGTATGTGGATTTATGTTTTATATATTATGCAAAATGCATTTGACAAGGTACGTCACAAGGATCTATAAATAAACCAGAGCTTATACTTGGAGAAAACTACCTGCATACAAATAAAAAAATAAATTGAGTTGTTATACAAAAATAGAAGTGGGAGTGAGAAAAGTATGCTTCTTCTCTCCAGATTTATTCAACCTTTACAGCAACGCCATCGTAAAGAAACTGGTGACCAGGATTTATTGTTAGTGTTCGTAATCTTAATAATACAAGATACGCAGATGACACTGTGTTGATAACCAACTCGGAAAGAAACTACAGGATCTCCTACACAGTGTGGTAGAAGAGAGCTAGAAAAAAGGACTAACCGTCAACTGGAATAAAATAGGCAGTATGGTCATCAGCAAGAGAAAAAGCCTGAGATATGAGTTACAAATTAAAAATAGAAACATCAAGTAGGTGCAGAAGCTCAAATAATCTGAGAAGCGTTTTAGCAGAGAATGGAAAATACGAAAATTGATTCGAATAGCGAAAGAGGCATTCCAAAAACCAGGCAAGGTGTTGAGAAACGTTGAAATTTAATTAGGAACAAAAAATATACATTCTCTTATACTTATATGAATGTGGATTTTGGAGAACTTTTTTTTCAGAGTTCAAGAAAAATTAGAAGCTGTAATAATGTTCTTTATGAGGATATTGAAAATTCTATGAACGGAGCGAGTAAGCAACAAGAAAGCCTTAACGAAAATGGCATCAGAAAGAACACTTACACTCAAAACCAGGAAAAGACAGCTGAAATTCCTTGGACATGAAGAAGGAGGGCTTGGAAAACTTTAACCTCATATTTTTTTAATTTTTATTATTGTAAAAATAAGTTAGTCTTTCGTGTAATAAATAAATGTTTAATCGATTAGGTTGTTTTTTTATAAATAAATGTTTAATCGATTAGGTTGTTCTTTTGAGAGAAGTGTATTTTTAAGAACACCAAACGGTTTGTAAAAAAAAAAATTGTTACACAAGTAAATCTTTTAGGCTTACCAGTTAAAACCGCCAATTCTAGTTTATTAAGAATTCACTTTGAATTTATGGATAATTATTTTTTCGTATTTACTGACCAATGAGAGACGTGGTCTCAAGCCCTGATAAGAACCCTGATAGGGACTTGCTTGATCCTCTTTTCCTAATAAAAGAACTCCGATCAATGGATAACTTTAGAAAGCATTTGAGACGTCAGAAGGCATCTAGATCTTTTTCTTCTAGCTGTCGACCAGTAACAAACCACTTTTTATTCGCTAGTATCAAACTAGAAGTCTTATCAGGATTCATTATTGGCGCCACAGTCTTAACAACATAAGGTATGCAGATGACACAATCACAACAAGAAAGCTACTTAAAATCTTAAAGAAAGTAGTGAAGGAAAGTGAGAAGAAACGATTCAAAATCAATTGTAAGAAGTCAGAATGTATGTTTGTTAGTAAAAGGATGAGCTCAAACTGCTAATAGCAAATCAGAGATGACAAAATCCAAAAAAGGTGGAAATTTAAATATCTGGGAAGTGTTTTAACAGAGGACGAAAAGTGTGGCACTGAAATCCAAAGGTGTACTGGGATGACCAAGGAAGATTTCTAAAAGCTAAGCTGAGTACTAAGGGATAGAAAAAGTTTGCTTGAAACAACGAACTGCTACGTGATATGTGTCCTCCTGTGTATGGTAGTGAATGTTGGAAGATCTCTTCATAGACTTGAAACAACTGAAATGTGGTTCTACAGAAGGATACTGAGGATACCGTGGACCGAACATGTGAGCAACGACGAAGTTTTGGAGAGAATGGCAACAAAAAGGAAACTAACATTTAACACCAGGAATAGACAGTTGTATTGCCTGGGGCACATAATGAGGAAGGAAGGCTTGGAAAATCTGATACTCACGGGACAGATAGAGGACAAGAGGGACAGAGAACAACGCATAACATACTTAAGGAGCTTGAGTAAATGGATGGCAGAACAAAGCTGAGGGGAAATAAGAGAAAGACAAAATTTATGAAGAAATGCAAGAACCAGGAAATTGTGGAGAGTCATGATCTCTTACGTCCTGACGGGAGACACATCATACAAAGAGGTGTCAAACTTGTTTTCAGTAACACCAAAGACTTACAAAGGAGTTTTTTTTTGTTCAGTTTTGACTTTATCTATTTTGTTTCTGATTTTGAAGTTTTACTTTTAGTTATTTTAAGTTTATTTCCCCCTCTCCACTGTCAGCCTAAGTTTTCTTTATTTTGGTAAACGTTTTAGACTATTGTTTTTTTTTGTTTAAACTTTTATTATTAATTTTATTAGGCGTTTTTAGTTTCTGTTTCCTTTATGTCCTAAAGTTTTTGATTTGGGGCGAATATTTATTTTTCGAGAAGTTCTTTTTATACTGTTTTCTGTTTTTTTTTAATTTTTTCCTATTTTTTCTCCTTTTATTTTCGAATTTATTAATCTTTTTATTCGTTTTATTTAAAACTTTTCTAAGTAGTTTTTGTTATTTTTGGTGTAACTTTCTAAGTTGCTCTAGATTTTTTATTGTTCACATCGAACTTTGTTCTTGTCTGGTATAACCAGTATTCAAATTTTTCTTTATGCATTTTATTTTAGTTATTTTTGTTTGTGTTAATTTTGTTTTATTTCTGTATTTTATTCGTTTGTCTTGCATTTCTGGCTTCTGTTTTATATTTGTTACAGAAAAGAAAAAAATTGACTTGGCTAGATCTTAAAATGAAAGGATAGGAAAAATAAAAAAATCAATAATCGTCGACAAAATGTCGACATTTTAGGAAAGATCTTTTAGGTCCAATCTCGAAGATAAATCCATAGTTCAACCCCAAAACGTTGTTGATATAACTACGGTGCCAATAACAGCCAATGTCAAGAGAAAAACAAGGTTGTTAAAAAAGACCAAAATGAACAAGAAATAACGGTGACTCGAAATGATCACAATTAAGACAAGAATATGGCAAACGAAAGCAGCTTAAACCAACATAATATGGTAGCTGATAAACGTAGTCAAGACAGTATAGTTGCCGGGGAATCGCCTCGCGCTAGAAGTCTCCACTGAAATGTATTATCAACATTACAGAGTTTTTAGAGCGAGTCAGAGATTACAAACATCTGATAGAAAAAGATGAACTTCTGGTGAATCTCGAAGAACTGAAGAAAGTTGAAACAAGAGTTCTATCTTGGTGGATAAGAGTTTGTGCAAGTCGATATTGAAGATATTGAAGCTGCGCTGATAAATTCAAATCAGTCCAAGGCTTGCGTGTTGATCATCGATTTCTGGAGGCTGTTATTGTGGCAGCCGGTTTTGGGCCGTACTTTCGCACCTGGATCCGAGTTCTGTATAAATCTCCCGGTGCGCTGATAGGAGTGAATAGAGGAAAATCGGAACCTTTCGTATTGTTTCGTTCCATTCATCATTGTCAAATTTCGACTTTCTTGTGTTGGTACCTTCCCTTCACAAGTTGAAGCCGAATCTGGTATTACGCACAATCTCTTTACCTGGTGCTATAACCTCGGCCAGGTATTCTGCTTATATCGATGACGTTTCGATTCTTGCGTCAAGCAGAATCGAGTTAAGTCTGTTGAGTTGCAGTTGGGCGCGTGAAATGGTGTTTCTCTTCTTGGACCCCTCCTTTGGACGGACGGGCCGGTCAGGATATTCGGTGTCTGGTTTCGTCCCGATCTCTTGCTGGAAATGAACTCGTCGGAGGTGCAAGAGAAGGTTGAGTTCTCAGTTTGTCTGTGTTCTCGGAAGAATCTACTCTTAAAGGGGAGGGCGAAAGTATGGGCTTCGCACATCTACTCGATTATCAACTCTTCGTACTTCCACTTTCGTATACCATAGTAATGTGTTTAGTAAGTTTTTTTTATCCTTTTTGTAGGGAGGCAAAGATCCCAGGGTATTCGGGAAATCTGTTACGTCCACCCTTCTGAGTACGCCAAGCGTTGAAATTTGTCAACATGCGCTTCACATCGACGTACGCTTCACATGCTTTCCTAAATAATGTGTTTGCAATCGAATGGAAACAGTTGATCCTGGAAGGAAAACGCTCGTACAAACTTCTCAAACCCGAGGAGTGTGCACTCATTCTAAGGTATATGTTGGATTGCTCTGAAGTGACAGATGGCCTCTCCGACGTTCAGGTGTTGCCCTGTAAGGTATTATATCACGTGCTAGTTAGTGAGTCCGTTCAAGATGGCCTGATAGACGAGCTCGGGCTAACGAAGCAAGGGGTTAGCTCTATATGGCTTTAGGCACCTGGGTTTAAACGTGTCACTAACAATGAGACATCACTTACCTGGATGGTGTTGCGAAGTGCCTTCTAATTTGGCAAGAGACTTTGTTGGCGCGGCTGGAAAAATCTCCAGACTGTATTCGCTGCGGTTAATCAGTGGAGAGCCTGAATCGCACCTTTTTTCATTACAGGGTCGTAGACTCGTTGTGCAAGTTTAGAGAAGACATCATGGTTCGTATGCTGCGCGAAAGATTCTTTGTCCTCGAGGCGAGTTCTGTCTGTAGCAATGTGGTGCCATCGTTGACTAAGGTTGAACACTATGTTCTTTTGCTTGCTAGGTGTTATGCGAGTCGTAATATGGACGACGCGACAGAAGGAGTTCTATGGGGACGAGAAGTTTACAGCTTCCCAACTGGCCTTGTTTTTAAAACATCAGCTTAAAGTCAACATTAGGGCAGAAAGATGACGACTATCAGAATCTGGCACAAGGTGGGTGAGAATTGCGCGTCTTCGTCGAGTGAAAGAAGCTGATGTTGACGCCGGTTAGGCATTAGTATATTGCTATTCTGTGTTGAACTTTGACAACCAGAACCAAAATAGGGTAGTTCAGGTTTGTTTTTAGTTTTTTCTGACAAAGTTAACTTATCTAGGGGATGCATATTCATCAGCCATTTCTATTTCTGTCCTCTCTTTCTTCAGTTTCTCTTCTCCCTAGTTAGGGGACATAAATGTCAGTTCTCTAGTGGATTTCAAGTGTGCGTTTCTTATTTGTTATTCTGTTTGGCAAAATGATTGTTTTTCAATTATTTTAGTCCCGCATTAATTTCGTCCAGTTCAGTAATATTTCTGCCCCGAGTTAGGAGTGGGTGGATAGGGGCATTGTTTTACTATTAACAGGATTTTCTTTTTGTTTCTTTTATATAAATATTTTACATTACAAATGCACACTGGCGTCTAGATTCTTAAAAAATTTTATTTTTATTTCTCACACCCTATAGAAAAATTTTCCATATGGAGACTAGTCAGCACTTCATAGAGATTATGAGAAATTATGCTGATTGTAGTAAGGATGGTAAGAATGTGTTTTGTTGTAAGTTATTTTGTAGTTGGTTTGGGTCAGTGATTGTGGCTAGCAAAGTGAAATATAAAACAAATTGAAGACTAGCATCACCATGTCTCTTTTGCCCTTGTGTCATATTTCTTGTATATAGCAAGAATAAATATTGAAAGCATTTAGACATTAAATCATTAAAACGAAAGGGTAGAAAGTTACAATCAGCTGTAGAGAGCTTAAAGAATTTTGTCGTTTACAAGTGAAAATTATCCTGCGATTGGAAAAACAATCCACGAAGAGAATTTAAAGAATTTTCCCTAAAAGCTTTAGTGAAATACAGTGTAAATATAAACAAAAGACATTTAACACTAAGAGAGATGCTGGAATGTAAGGAATTTTTTTTTTGTTCTTTTCAAAAAGGTGGTTACGCCTTTCATTTTATGCCTTCATGGATATATGTTATTTATTTTTCATTTTCGATAGTAATTCTTTTTGTAATATACCAGAAATTGGTATCCTGCCTTAATTATTAGATACTGGTTTAAAAGCCGCACTCCGTGCAGACTTTTAAGCTAGCTTCTTTTTTTTTTTTTTAATCATATCACCCCAAGCAAGGCGATGACGCCACTGATGCGCAGGGGGCTACGTAAGGGTAAAAAGAATGGAAAAGAGAAAGCCGGAAACCACATCATAAACAGGAAACAAGGGATGAGCCTCTTTACCTGTTCAATAGATGTGGGTGGAGTGTGAACCGGGCGATAGTTTAGTCTGCGGAGAGGTAATTGATCCACCGGCGCAACTAAAGAGATATCTGGTCCAGCTTAGAAAACAGTAATACTTATTTTGAAGAAATAACTTACATTTCTTCAATTCACTCCCTGGAACTTCAAAACCTCACTTTAATTCTCATTCGAGCTATAAGTCCAAAAGACTGATTTAGGCCGAAAGTCCATTTGGGCTGAAATTTCAATTCATGCCCAAAACTGAGTTCTTCATATAACAAACTTTGTGGAAGTTCAAAATCTCACGTCACGAAACCCCTCACTTTAAACCTGATTCTTTGGCATTTTGAAGAAATAAAATTGATGTCTTCAATTCACAAAGATTTCCAAACTCAAACGAATCATTATCAGTAAATTATTGGAGTATGACTCGTTTTTACCAAGAAATCTCGCGTCCTTGCTAGCTGCTGGTTCATCCATTCACGGGTCAATAAAATGCCTCGTCATATCATGCTTCTTTTTCTTCTTCATGGGATATGTGACCGCCGACTGATCCTGTTATATATCGTATTTTAGAAATATGATATATTTCTAACAAGCTATTTGATTGTTAGGAGTGTTTTTGCTTTTTTTTTTATTGTTAACCATAAATTATTCCCTTTTATTTTACTCAATGATATAGACGTAATAGAATGATAATAAAAAAACAAACAACAATGACCAAACACAACGTTGCTTTATTCAAATGTATGCCATATAGACCAAAGTATGGTCAAATAACACAGTCAAAAAGTAATACTATTTGCTGATATCATTTCCATATTTTTAATTGGTGACTTCAAGCCGCTTAGGGTCCATAAAAGTCAGAATACTCATTTTTTTCACAAAAAGTTGATATTGCTTACCAAAGTTCATTCTTGGATAGAAATTACTTTGCATCATCAAAAAGGTGTATTTTAACGATGTTTTAAAGATTCAACAGTTAGTGATTAATTATTAATCGTCGATAACACTCAGAAGTTTAAGACTGTTACTAGTTTTTATTTTTATCGCTACCTCGGTCCACAGACCATTTCATTCTTGAGAGCACCAGAGAAGTGTTAGCTGCTCTACAACACCTCCCTCTTAAAATGTTTTTTCCCATTGGACGAGATATTTTCTTTTTGGATCGATTTCGATCATTCCGGTAGCTTTACTTTTTCGCTTTCCTAAGCGTCTTTTCTGGAGCCATCGACACATCAAACATGTATATTACTTCCATGGGTTCTCCTCTACGCTGTTCAGTAATGTACTTTCTTTTTATTTGGTTTACGTGTCTCCTTATATTCCATCTTGGATGTATTATAAGGTATATCATGTGGCCAATTTTTTTGTCTATAATGCCTTCTTCCCATAACTCTTTGCCGAGTTTGCAATTTCTAAAATAAACAGGACAGAAGCGTTTGCCGTCGCACATAGTTCTGTCACTCATATTTTTTTTATTTGGTTGCAGCTTATCTAAAACTGACTTGATCGTCCTTGCAAACATTAACTCTGCAGGGGACATTCTTGCATTAGGGTTTGAGTTTGGTGTGATAGATAAGTAGACAGATAAGAAATTCTGTAGCCCCTAATTTCTTGTTTCTATTCCTTCCGCCTTATTGCTCTTTTAAAAACGTCGATAAATTGTTCTACCAACCCGTAAGATCTTGGATGGTAGGGCACGGATGTCAAATGATTTACTGTATTTGGCGATTTGCATCTGAATACTTCTGGCCATTTTGAAAAGTTACCCATCACAACAAAGTAGTATATACCCTATTATCAGCCCTTCATAATCTATGTATAGCCTAGATCCAGGCTTGTCGGTTTTAAGACATGGGTTAAACTTATGGGTGGTAATCTTGGCAATTCATGCAATTTTTGACAAGTTTTCAACGTCTTTATTCATTTCGTTCCAATTCACGAAACTTCGCATAAGCGCTTTCATACATGAAATTTCCGGGTGTCTCGTATAGAAACTTCGTAGTATTCTTTTTGTTAATACTGGCGGTATAACACCGTATCCCCACCCCACTAGACTAACGCACTCCATCAGACCGGCCGTTGAGCCTGTATGGTCAAGTATTACAGGTTAGACACAAGTCTCCGGTTTCCAATGCCAATTCGATGCCACCCTCCAGCCACGTTGTGATTTTTTTTTATCCTGGAGAGCAGTCATCAGATTGTAGAAACCCGGAAACTCCTCGTTAGTTCACCTGCGTGTTCCTCGGGTGAGAATCGGGTTAACAGAAAAAATAAATATTACCAAGTCGATGCTATTTTGGAAGGACAAAAAGATTTTTATATAACACACACACACACACACACACACACACACACACACACACACACACACACACACACACACACAATTCTTGTTGCCCAAAATTGAATGTCTCTTGTATATGAAAAATAACAAATAAAACACAAATACTTCGAATAATTTCGGTAAAGGAGAGATGCGACCTTCGTTTAATTCTTTTTGGTCTGTTCTTAGCGAAACTATTACGACCATGTTCTTATTCTTAGTAGTAGTAGCGGTATTAATAGTATTAGTGGTAGTAGAAGTAGCGGTATTTTGATGTTAGCGGCGGTATTTCGCTTTTTCGCCCTCAGTATCAGCAACACACATAGCAGACGTTTCCTTTCGATCTCTGACGTCTCTCAACTCACTTCAATTGCATTCGAAGACAGTCGAACCCCAACTCTTATTCTCCCACTTTTTCTCTCTTCTCGTCTCGTCTCATCGACTCAGTTCGGTTTGTCTCGTTGACTCTTCTCGTCGACTCTTTTTTCTCCTCTTATCGACTGACTCGTTTTCCAGTGCTTCTGTGCTCGCGCAAACAAGCACTTAAATAGAGACCAGTAGGAAGTGCGTTGTGGTACAGTGGATATCGGCTCGGAACGAGAAACCGGGGAGCCGAGGTCGAATTCCAGTTGAATCCATTGTATTCACTTACGCGCAAATACCCTTGGGAAAGGTATCAATTCGTCTCTGCCTTCCAGTTATGGGTTAAATAGCAGGACAGATTGGGTTCTATAGCCTTGGTCGGCAACCAGTCTACCGCAGAAAGCAATGGCAACCTACTGCGGGATCATCTTCTGCCCAGTCAGTCATGTCTCTTTCGAGACATGATCGCCCAAGCGTGTATCACGTATGGCACTTAACTAACTGACTGAGTCTTAGAATACAACCTGATTATTGACTTCTCCCGCTAGTTCAACCACACCAACCCGCTCCATGACATACTTTTAAAGTACAATTTCAACTCTCCGAGAATAAATAATTTACTTTTTATCGATTGATTTTTCAAGGTTCACAACAAAACGCTATTGTTTTATCACTTTGCTATTCATTATTCTGACAATTTATTTTTGTAAACTACAGAGATCTTGTTTAAAAGAATTCTAAATCAAAGCATCCTTAATTTTAACCTCGATTCTTATAGTGTCAAAATCCATTTCTCTTTAAAAGTTCCAATTTATTACTGTTCCATTAGTAATCTGATATACTTTGTATACTTACAAACAGATTGTATTTGTAAATTAACATTTGAAAGTCATTTTTACAGCATATCAACATCTTAGTTATCAAGACGCCTCTCTTTCACTTGGTGTTTTCTGTTTTACGGCACATCATCCTTATTATTTCAGGGGTGATATCGTCCCTGCCACACTGGGATGACCACCCTTCACCGTGCAATAGTACGTCTTGACAAATTGAAAAAATATTTTCCTTATTTTCCTTTTTCCAATAATTCTTTCTTTTTGTGAGTTATGAACTTGTTAAACTTCGCTTTAGTTCTATTCTCGTCATTTGTGACAGGCAGTTCTTTCACAGTGTTATAAATATCATTTTCTATTTCTGACTCACAAACCAATCAAGCTATTACTGTTTCTTCTAGTGGTTCGGTCATTCTCGGAATCATTCTCGGAATCATTCTCGATAATCCATCTGCATGCGCTATCTTTTTTGAAGGTAAATACTCCATTTTAAAGAAATAGTTAAGTAAGATAGTCGTCCATCTTTGCAGTCTGTTTGCAGTGTGCGTTGGAATACCTTCTTCGAGCCAAACATTGTCACCAACGGACGGTGATCCATTTGAAAAATAAACCGTCTGCCTTGAATATATTTGTGAAACTGTTTTTTACAGCAAATCTGTTCTTATAGATTTACTTGTTTGAAATCTAAGTAGTCAAATCTACTGTATATTGATATTTTTGTTGATATTTTTATCTCCAGTTTATTGTTTCCGGCGTAATGTTTTTCGACGTACTAATTTCGTCCGTGGAAAAAAATGTCCACCACTATTATAATAAATAGTGAATTTTCTTCGTCGCCAATCGCAGAGTGCACAGTCCTATATTAATCGTCAATGACTCTCCGAAGATATCAACTACCTCCTCACATGGCAGATGCCCGAGGTAGATGTGACACAAGGCCATTTACGTGGGAACAATGAATCCGTAAGCCCGGACAAAAATTCTTGTCTGCTTTTCTCCAGACAAGACTCTACCCTATGGCGGAACCTCGTCTGAGTTCCGTTCCGCCCAAAGGCAGAGAGTCCGACAAAAGGAACGACTGACGCACGCAGCCGATCTCCTCATAAATTCCAAACTGCTATTAGTATTTATTTTTATAGCTATCTCGGTCAACAGACCATTTCATTCTTGAGAGAGCCAAAGGGATGTTAGCTGCTCTACAACAGTAAGAAACAGAGACAGTAACTTTTGTATATTGACCTGAGGAGAGCTGGGGAGACTAACGACAATTGTAGTGGTCCAAACACCAGTTCGAGCTAGATATGGTGCTCTGACAATATCACACTTCAAATTGATTTGTTTGACACGTTTGCATATAAATGAAACATTTAAATAGCCATATTTTGTATATTCTAGCATAAATTAAATTCTATATTTTAATACAATCGTAGATTTTGTGATATTCCATATAAATGTATGACATATATTTGGCCAAAATTTGATGACTCGCGAACCATTAAATTAATAAATATAATTTTATTGTTTTACATATATAGTTGGAACGCAATGTTGCTGGTCAGTTTAAAACCAAAATTTAGTCTTCAAGGTAAAATGAAATTGTTGACCTTTTAATAGTCTATGTAGTAACATAGAGAAAAAGTTATAGAAACTTGAATTTAAAATTAAAATATTAAATAATTTTTGCTGTAACACTGAACTAAAAAATTAAAAATTTATGGAAACTAAATTGTTTTTAAACAGTTCAAATATCTAATTTGATACCTAGGTAAAAAAGCTACAAGGTTTACCATAAAATTACATTTTATGGTAAACCTTTTTACTGCTGATTGAAAGAAATTATATAAATATTATTTCTATATTTTAAGCAGAATCAGATATATTCGTGTTTAAAAATGTTGAGTTTGTGTAAACCCTGTCCTCATGAAATATTTCCGTTTTTGGTTACCCTCTCACTTTCTCTCTCTTACTGCATTCTGTCTTTCTTTTTCTTCTTCAAAGTTTACAACTGTGAGCAGTCATATCAAAGACATCTGGACATCTACCCCTGCTTCTGCATACACCCTTATCGTCATTTCTGCTTTTATACTTTGTTACTTACTTTCCCTTGTACTGTAGTATTATGAAATATTGTTACTTTGTACCAGACATATGAACATTACTATCATTTTGTATAATATTGAATTATTTAATATTTATAAATAGTTATTTTAATACTCCATGTTGATTTTTCTTGTTTTCACGCATTTCTTATGGTGGACTAAACTTACTTGACAAGGCCAAATCAAACCACACACACACACACACACACACACACACACACACACACACACACACACACACACACACACACACACACACACTCTTCCATAAACTGGTGATCACAGTCTAAATCTGTAACAGTCCACCATCAGTTAACATTTAAACTAAAATGTTTGAAAAATAAATACTGTCAAAAAAAAAAAAAAAAAAAAGAAAAAGAAAAAGAAAAATAATTAAAAATCGTAACGCAAAAGACAAGTGTGAAATTAAAAATAAAATAAAATAAATTATGACTTTTTTGAATATTTATTTGTTTTTTTAAATTTTATATTCTAGGGCTATTGCTTGTAAAAAAGTTATTTATATATATTTTTGTAATTTTTTATAATGCCTATTTAAAATAAGATGTTATTTTAAAAAGGGTTTATTTATTCATGTAAAAGGTGTTCCATTGGGATTCAGTTTTGAAAAACTTGACGTTCTTTAATAAGTACAAAGATATTAGTAAATTTTATCACCAAAACAATATACATAAGTGTTGATACGATGAACTACGAGTGCACAGACTCGTAATCATGTCTTCTTTTCAGATGTCATCATTCTCGCACAAGTTACATCTTACCTAAGACTTACTAATTTGAAGAACAAATAAATGTTTATCTCATAGATTCTTCTTCTTCTTCTTCTTCTTCTTCTTCTTCTTCTTCTTCTTCTTCTTCTTCTTCTTCTATGTTCTGTGTTCCTTCAGGACTTTGGTCATCATGGCAATCCACATTTCCTTATCCCTGGTAGCTCTTAACACGCTTTCTCCTGTTACTCCTCCTAAACTCCGCTCTGCCATCCATTTGCTCAAGCCCATCAAGTATGTTACGCGTTGCTTTCCCCGTCTCTCTTTCCTTCTATCTGACCTGTGAATATCAGATTCTCCAAGCTTTCTTCCTCATTACATATCCCAGGAACTTCAGCTGTCTTTTTCTGGTGTTAAGTATTAGTTTCCTTTCTGTTTCCATTCTCTCCAAAACCTCGTCGTTGCTCACGTATTCGGTCCATGGTATCCTCAGCATCCTTCTGTAGAACCAAATTTTGGTTGCATAAACTTTTCCCTTCATCTTTGATGAGATTGTTAAGCATTCACTGCCATATTGAAAGACATACATCACATAACAAACCAGTACTTTCTTCATTGTTTCCAGTTAAATTTTACCGTCTCTTTACTCTACTCAGTTTCTGGAATGCATCCTTGGCCATACCAGTTCACCTTCGGATCTTAGTGTCGCACTTTCCATCCTCTGCTAGAACACTTCCCAAACTTTAAAATTTATGTACCTACTTGATTTTTACTATCCCCAGTGCGTATTTTGGACACCTCATCCAGTTTTCTTGTAGTTTATATGTAGTCCTTTTTTTTTTTCGATTTCTTCAGCTACCTTCTGTAGGAGGTATTGTAGTTTCCTTTCCGTAGATTACTTCCCACAATATTTTCTACAAAATTTCTAGAAGAATTAACCAATATATTGCACGGTAAAATTGAAAATAGGCACATATATAATACATGGAATTTATGTAATTTCAATGTGCAGTTTAATGAACAACTCTTAAATTTTGTTAATAACAATAAAATGTGTTTTATCCTTTTTTTTTTTTTTTTTTTTTTTTTTTTTTTACAAAAGCCGAATATGATTAGAAATGTGTGATCTTAAGATATGACCTGGGTGTAGATTATTTAAGTAAGATTAAACTTATATAGTAGATAATGCATTGATTTATCATGTCTGAATGTAAACCATTGGAATATTTTATCCTTGTCTAATGCCCCAAATGCTTCATTATTAAGCTATTAGATGTTTATTCTAACTTGAAATTAAAACAATTTGCTTTTTATAATTTTCACAATGAAAATTTCCATTTCTTTAAATGTCATAATTTTATTATTTGAGACTCGAAAGTGAATGTATTTGAGTCAGTTAAGTGTCATACGTGATAGACGCTTGGGCGATCATGTCTCGAAAGAATCATGACTGACTGGGCAGAAGATTTTGCCCAGAGGTTGCCATTATTTTCTGCGGTAGAGTGATCGTCCACCAAGACTATAGAACCCAACCTGTCCCGCTATTTAATGCATAACTGAAGGAAGAAGCGATGGATTAATATATTTCCCAAAGGTATTTACGTGTAAGTGAATGCAACGAATCCAACTGGAATTCGAGCTCGGCTCTCCGATTTCTCGTTCACTGCACCACAACGCATGTTTTTCTTACATTCTTTAATCGACATTTCATGTGACCGATTGTGTTCCAGAATTAACTTTTTAAAAGTAATGATTGTTCTATTAAAAATCTATCTTGAGGATCAACGAAAAATTACAGAAAATTAGTTTACCAAAAAATAATATATTGACTTTTCTTACAGGCCACAATATAAACGGAAGCAGTTCTGTTTGGGGTTGTCAATAACAATTTTTGTCACCATCGTCAACCAGTAATGCAAATATCTCACCCATTCAAACTGACCTTTGATACGTACTGATTGATGCGAACTATCCATGTTATAAAAATACCTTTTTTAATTATTTTTTAAAGTAAAATTTTAGATTTTTTCGGCGTACTTAAACTGAATAAAGATAAAAAAAAAAACAAACAAACTAAAAACAAACTATTTTCCATAAAATTGAAAAGTAAGTAAAACTTGATATCTTTTAGGATTTTCAATAAAATTTATAATATCGCAAGTGTAAAAAGACCATAAAAGTATTAAAATAAGTGAAATTAATTCTAATTTAAATTTAATTATATTTGTCTTATTTAAAAAAAACGATTTTACCAAATATTAAAAATAAGATCATGACAATATCTGAGTGGCAATTAAATGCACGAAAGATACTGATCATTCATATTTGACAGAAAAAAAAGTTAGTAATTCTTTTGATTGGTAAATTTTTTCGATTTTACCAATCAGTTATATAAAAAAAAATCTGCAAATAAATTTTAACCGTCAACTTACCAGATGATGGGTAGGCGCATAAAAAGACATCGTCGTTACGGATACGAAAATTCTTCATAATAGGGACAGTATTCATAATGTAAGGCATCGGATAATAAGGAATCGTGTCATATGTCCAGTTAAACAGATGCTGGCCGTCTTTATCGAAAACTTTGTTGAATTTATTGATATCCATATTGAGACATCCTTGTGTTACAACAGAACTTAATTCTGGATCCAAAGATCCAAGGTAAGCGCTGATATTCATTTTTTTGTTTTTGTTTCTCTCTGACTTGCCGGATCGAAGATCAGAAAGGGACCTTAGTGAGAGTAATTCAAGTGATAAAACAACTGAATCTTTATTCTTTTTTTTTTTTTTTTGCAGTCTATCCTTGTTTCGTTGATATGACTTCTTATTTGAATAACAAAAACTACTACTTCTGAAGATGAACTAGTTATTTGTTCACTTTCCGCTTCACTTAATTTAAATAATCAATTTTTGTTGGTTTGCTTACGTTTTTCTTTATCTGCTCGATATAGGTGAAAATGGAATTCCGGAGTGATCATATATATTTACTGCATTATCATTTATACGTGCGCAGACACTCCTGTGCATGCACATTAGTATCAATTCGTAGAATTGGCTTGAAGGCGTGTGATAAACTGCAAGCAAAATATACACTAGCAAGCATTACGTTTGCGAAAATTTTCAAATCAAAGGGAAGGAAGAGATAATCGGTGATAAAAAAACAACAAACTCACAGAAATCGATAACCAAAATAATTGAAGTTCATATACATTTATCAGAAATAATTAATATAACAATAATCCTAATAATTAAAGTTCATAAACACGATCAAAAGAAATTAATGAATTTAATATTATAATTTTGATTTTTGTGCGATTGTAAGTCCTTTTTAATGTAGCATCTAACTTGATTTTGAAACGTTAAATGAAAATGCGCGATGTGGTGACCTGGTGGTGTAATGGATAACGGGTCGGAATGAGAAAGCCGAGTTCGAATTCTAGTTGAATTCGTTTCATTCACTTACGTACAAATACTCTTTGGAAAGATATTAACTCATCTTTTCTCAGGTTGGATACTATAGCCTTGGTTGGTGTAGGAGTGCGTCGGTTATGTCTGGTACAAGGCCACTTCCAAACACAACCGGCAATTTGAAGATAGTATCAGGTTGTTGAAAAAATAAGTGGAATTTTGTTTGCTGTTAATGCTAATACGTATTTGTGTAAGAAGAAGAATGTAAATTTGAGAAAATGCATGCAGTTTTGTAGTTAAAATTGTTCAAAGAGAAATGTAAATATTTGAAATGTCCACAAAACTTTAGAGTTCATGGTTTGATAGTAGTAAATAGCTAAGTGTCCCGGGGCCATATACTGATAGTAGTAAAATGTAAAGTCTTATGTTCTTTTGTGTGTAGTAAGTGAATTGTGATTGTAATGTTCCTTCCCCTTTGTGGTAGGTCTGCGACAGAGTGAGAGAAAAGGTAAATAAAGAAATGGTACTTAACGCGTTCTGTTGTTGTTGTTGCTCTCTTTGGCGGCGTGGAGTGAAAACGAAAAGAAAGTTGGAAGAAGAGGTCGAACGAAACTGTGGCGTGCCCTACGTTCGGGTGGCGTGAAGTGAAAACGAAGAAAAGAAAATTGGAAGAGATCTACGTGACCGAGTCAGCTTGAAGTTTCTTCCTTACATTGTGAGATGCTATCAGATACCGCTCCAATTCTGATTGATCTGAATGGTCACCGACGTGGTTTAAATAGAGTTTATCATGTTGCTGGCTCCAGCAAGCATTTTCACTGACGTCATATGAATTTTCGATTTGCTATCCAATTAGGATCCAGAATTTTGCTTTTCACACTGACTTGTGAAAATTGCTTTGATTTAGGTTTTTCCAAAATGTTTTTAGTCGTTTGAATGCACTTTTGCAGGTGTGCAATTTTACTTTGTGTGTTTTAGTTAGTTGATGGATGATATAGAATTTGTATCCTATAATGGCAAACAGTCTACCGCATTAAGTAATAGCAACCTACCGTGGGAAAATCTTCCTAATCAGTTATATTTCGAAAGATTCAAGCGTGAATCACGTATGGCAATTAACTGACTGACTAAATGAAAATACAAAAAGTTGGATTAGTTATTTATACTTCAGTCAGTCAGTTAAGCGCCATACGTGATACACACTTGGGCGATTATGTCTCGAAAGAGACATGACTGACTGGGCAGAAGATTATCCCGCAGTAGGTTGCCATTACTTTCTGCGGTAGACTGAAGGCTATAGAACACAATTTGTTCTGTTATTTAACCCATAACTGGAGGGAAGAGACGGATTAATACTTTTTCCAAGAGCATTTGCACGTAAGTGATTATACTTACTGACATGTAATATTGGATAAGTATAAATATACTCAAGAATAGATTAATTAAATCTTCAATTTTAATTTTTAAGTTATATTACAATTTTAAAACAGGCATTTTAAAGACTGTGTACTTTTTTTATAATCGTGTCGCTCCAAGCAAGGCATTTTACTGCCACTGTTGAGCAGGAGGTTACATAGTAGGTTAGTTATGAGAATTACTGACAAGTTACAGGAGGTGTGTGACAGGTTACAGGGGGTGCCAGGAAGAGAGTAGGAGAAGGATGAAAATACTAATGAGAGTGGAGTGGACGAAGAAAGGAGCATGAGAGAGAGAGAGAGAGAGAGAGAGAGACATAGGATGCAGGTTAGTGAGATAGGAGATGACTATTGACTTTACATTTGAATTCTTGAAGATTGTAGCTGTCGGGAAAGCAAGTAAACGGAAGGGAGTTCCACAGGCGGGAAGTGCGAGAAATGAAGTTGCTGGAGTAGAATTTGCGTTTACAATTTATTGGTTTCACAGTAAAAGGGTGGGACCTAGTTGCTAATCTTGTGGTTCGAGTAAATTCATGTATGGGAGGGTACCAGTGAGCTAAGTTCATCTGATCAGAAGCCGTGAAAGTATTTGTAGAAGAGACACAGGGAAGCCACATTGCGCCGGTGAGAATGTAACTGTATCATAGCTGCCAAGTTGGGATCGATCACATTACAGATTCTCCGTTGGATTCTGTCAAGGACCCCTAGTTGGATAGCAGGAGCACCCGACCAGATATGGCAGCAGTATTCAATGCACGGGCGGATGGTAGATTTGTATGTGTGCAGGATTGTTTCAGACGGGAAAAACTTTCTGGCCCTGCACAGAGAACCGACCTTCTTAGCAGCGGATTTAGCTATGGATTCTATATAGTTATTCCACTTGAGGTCTGTTGTAAGAGTTAACCAGAGGCGCAGTGTTTTACTTTCAGGTAGACTAGACTGATCCATGCTAATGGGGTGAGGTAGGAGCGATTGTCTGTGGTGGTTAATAGATAGCAGCTTTGTTTTGGAAGCATTGGAATTCACGGCCATTTCTTACCCCAGTCCATCACGGATTGGAGGTCCTTTTCAAGATCGGCAACGAGGTTTGTTTTGTCAGCTTCGGCAGATTTTTGATCGAGGCGAGAGTAAACCGTAGTGTTGTCAGCGTATATGCCTACTTGGTATCTTATTACATCGGGGAGATCGTTAATGTAAATAAGGAAAAGTGCGAGACCTAGAATAGAGCCTTGAGGGACACCCGCGTTAGTGTGATAGTATTGGGAAGCTTGTCCGTTCAATACTACCTTCATTGTGCGATCTGAGAGAAATGACTGGATTAGGTAAAACAATTGTCCCGTTATACCGTAGCCTAGCAGCTTGCATAGAAGGCCAGCATGCCAGACTCTGTGAAACGCTTTGGAGATGTCTAGGGCAACAGTTCGGGTTTCGCCGTTCTTGTTGAGAGCCTGGTGTATATACTCAGTGATGGTCGTGAGTATATCAGCAGTAGACCTACATGGTTCGCATCCTGGGAGAAAAGTTTTTGTCCTTGAGGCCACTTCCGTCTGTAGCAATGTTTTGTTGCAGCTGAAGAACGAACACTATGTGTACTTGTGTTTACTTGGCGACATGAGAGCCGTAATTTGGACGACGCGACAGAAGAAATCTTATGAAGGTGAGAAGTTTTCCGCTTCTTAACTAATTTTGTTCCTTAAGTACCAGTTTAAAGTCAAAATTAGGGCGTAAATGAAGCGACTCTCTTCAGTAAAATTCGGCGAAAGGTGGGAGAATTTTTCGCATTTGGTTTGCTTGAGAGGAGCTTATTTAGAGCTAATTTGGAGATAACCTAGGATTAAAGATATTTGTCGCCTGATTAAATATTTGTCGTTCCAGCCCAGTGTTAAGTTAGCGGAGGACGTTTTTCGTTTGCTTTAATCCGCTGGATTTAACTTAGCTAGGGCATGGATGATTATCGGCCCTTTTATTCCCCCATTCATTTTAACTTTGGTTTAGACCCATTCCCCTCCACATTTAGGTGACAGGGATGGCTGTTCTCTGGTAACTGTGAGATGGAAGATTAAGAATCAGCATACTGCAGTCTTGTCTACATGTGAAACAATATGTAGTTATGGTATCAGAAGGACAATTCCTAATACAACTACTAAATTGATAACTGCTATTTATAAACCTATAAAATCAGCAAATTGATACTCAGAGAATCAAAGTGCAATATACATTGTAAAGGACCTTATCACAAGTCAAAGGATCAAACATGTGGATATAAAGTATCACATTGTAAGATACAAAATTGATGATGGTGCCATAAAGTTGTTTAAATAAATATAAAAATGTATTTTAAATATAAAAATGTATTTGCCTATATTTCTGAGATGAGGTAGTATTTACAGTATTTACATTATTCGGACTATTGTCCTCATCTTTGTTGCCATTTACTCGACATTTTGGCTGTTGTACGCTCTGGCCTTCTTCAGGTGCTCGAACCGAACCCTATATTACAATATGTTTCTCATACCTTGCGTAGTAGTGCCTCTTTTGGAAGTTTTGAGTTATCTCCCTCTAACTCTGTAAGTTACTTGTTCACCACTTGTAGACTGGTATTGAGCTCACAACTCTTTGGGTCAAGTCACAGGAACTAACCAACGTTTATATCCACTGGGCAATGTATCCTTAAGGACAAGAACAACTGAGATTTTTTTAATGTCCAGTAACACTTTTTACCAGATTTTATATTGCAAGTTTTTGATATTAATGGTTTTCACTAGTGTTTTTGATGTTAATGGTTTTCTCTAGTATTTTGTTACCAGAGCTCATATTGCAATTTTTGTCACTAATGATTTTCTTTGGTATTCCGTATTACTGGTTCCCATATTGTGTTCATTTCTATGCTTGGTCGGCTTAGGACAAAACAGCCTCTGTCTGTATACCCTATGTGAAGGGGTTATTGAAGAAAATAAACAGGGCGACCTTCAAAAGTGGTTTTACACCTCGCAGATACGTCTCCCGAGTAAGATCTCCAATAGAAGAGAATATGACTAAGGACTGTGCGTACCCATTCCATGCAGCTGCGGAAAGAAATATAAAAGATAAACGGGCCACCTCCTCAAGGCTGCAAGAACATTGCAAGATCGTAACATGAAGGAAAATAGAAAAATCAGGCGTAGTTCGTCAAACTGATCTCGTCAATCAGATCATTTTGAACGGACCCACACACTAGTCCCCGATATAATGCCTTAGGGAACAACGGTGGAGACAACAGCTCAGCCGACACACCTTAGGAGTCTTGGCTCCCCACAACAAGGAGAATATGACTCCGACTAATTGCATTAGTGTGGCACACAACAGAGGAAACACGGAGAGTCGGTAAAGAAGAATTCGGTAGGTGGGCGAAACACGCACTTCCTCCGAGACCACAGACGAACTGCACCCTCGGCCTTCTATCGCACCTCCAACCAATTCATTTCCAACAAGAAATCGGGACCAAACCAGATGACAAGTATCTTGACCCGCCCGTCCGTCTAGAGGAAAGGCCCTGGAAAAGAAACCCCTTTCCACGCACCCTGCTACAAAACTATAGATTTAACATGGTTATTCTTGGCTCCTGTCACTGTCTCGTACCCTCTGGATTCTTTGCTGACTTTGTCTATCTCAGCTCTGCTCAACACAAGAACCGAAACATCGTCAGGATAGGCGAGGTACTTGGCCAAGGTGGTAACACCAGGTAAGGAGATTTCTCGTAAGACTGGTTTCACCTTCAATTTGCAAAGGCTTCAACGCAAGAACGTAAAGTAGTGGCGAAAGCGGACATTCGTGACGAATGGTGCTGAACACTAGGAAAGGCCCCAATCGTACCCCATTCTCTTTTACCAGTGCACTGGGGGACGCCTACACAAGTCAAATCCAGGTGTGAAAATACTGCCTGAAACTAGTGGCCGAAAGTATAGTCTTGAGAAAACAATGGCCAATTTTATCGAATGCCTTGGCTAAGATCTTGACTAAAATCTTCAACGTCAAAGGCTGAAAGTTACCTATCCCATGCCTACCGTTCCTGCTTTTGCATAGCAACTTGATAACATCTCTGGTGAAGCGTTGACTCCTGCGTCAGTCAGCTGTTGCAAATCAGTTCCAATAAAGGAACAAGAACGGGCGACTACCTCAGTTCATAAGAAAGACCATCTAATCCCGGAATTTTATCCAGCCAACCAATTTCATCGCTTCCTAGATCTCAGACTCTGTAACAGGGCTCTCGTACCCAGCCCCTTCAGTCGGTCAAATAGGCATCGAACTGAGTAGTACTCAGACCGGGCTCCTTGGGAACAGATCCTGAAAGTAGTCACGAAAAGCTTCATATATGCCCGCGTTTGTAGTCACATTATCTTGGTCACGGATTGTTTTTTGTCAATTTTTGAGGCCTTTTTTATGCTGAATCAGTTTTACAACAGTCGCATATCCTAGAATGTGACATTTTATTTTACGGTTGTTGTTTTTAATGTGGGAATGCTGACAAGATACAACACATTCACAATACATTATAATAACATTATCAAATAAATTTGCACATATATTACACAACATATATTTATACAATTCAAAACATTATATTATAACTTTAAACAAATATCTTGGATGTTTGGCAACTACTCAATAGGTAAATAGGCTGTGTGTATGCATCATTGTACCCCGAAACCCGTATGGCTGAAAAATTGTGTCAAATGACTTGATGATAAATAATTTATTTAATTTGGAGATCTGTACAAACAGATCTCCAAATTAAATAAGCGTTTTTTTTAACTGATTGGATAGGACAAGTGACGTGATGTTCTTTTTCTGACGTCTGCGCGGTTGAACGCCAAAGAACAGGGCTCGGATTACTGAGTACATTCTCACGCAAAACTCAGGATTTTGAGATGAGTACCGGCTCTCCATAAGACATGAAAACAGCCCGCTAGCAGAAAACGGTCAATGACTAGATTGTTGATAAACAGCAAAGCACTGCTTTGATCAGCAGCATAGACACATGTTACCAAAACAACGCGTCAGTTAGTGATGATTTTTCAATATTGAAAAACTACAAATCCATGACGAAAATGAGTCTTCTCTCATCTCGTTTTGTTCACCGTATTTAAAATTAATACTACTGGACGCAGTCAGTCAGCAGTCACACACATGTTTCGACAACGAGTGACACACAGGCATACTGGTGCACATACCGTTTGTTGTTCCGCACTTACAACAAAATTACTTTGAAGTTTGCAGACTTACTCGCGACAAATCATTTCGAACAATCAAAACACTGATCTCTTCATGGCCACAACAAAGAACAGTGAATTTTAATATGCAAATCGATGTATCTTCCTGTTTAAATGTTAATTTTATATTAAGCTTCGTTTTCTTTTTCTGCAAAGATAATTTCCTCGCGTTGTTTATAACACTTGGATTTTATTTTTCCACCAAAAGTTTTGGTAGACGGCCCCCACCAAATTGTGACCTGCTGACGTTCCTGGAACATTTCTTCCTAGAAAATAATGTTTAAATCCAAACCAACACATTTTTAAAAAAATAACCACAACGTCGAGAGATTTAGAAAATGTTTACGAACAATATCACCGAATCTACGAAAGCTGTATTAATAGTAAACTTACCTATTTACAATCCAACGAAGTGCAAACCTGGTTTTCGCAATTAAATGCAATTTTGAGTGCAAAGAAAATCGCATCACATGGCGGGCGATATGCCTACGCAGTGGAAAAACTACTGGCAGATGTCGTCACAAAAGTACTTGATCTACTTGACTACATACCAGGGGAAAACCCTACGACACGCTGAAAAATGCGATAATTAGACACATCGGAAAATCAGATGAGAGAAGATCACACAATCTATGCAATAATTTGAACCTGGAACACACGATGCCTTCAGTCAGTTAAAGTGCCATACGTGATACACGCTTGGGTGATCATGTCTCGAAAGAGACATGACTGACTGGGCAGAAGATTATCCCGCAGTAGGTTGCTATCTGCGGTAGACTGGTTGCCGACCAAGGCTATAGAACCCAATCTGTCCTGCTATTTAACCCATAACTGGAAGGAAGAGACGGATTAATACCTTTCCCAGGGGTATTTGCGCGTAAGTGAATACAATGGATTCAACTGGAATTCGAACTCGGCTCCCCGGATTCTCGTTCCGAGCCGATATCCACTGTACCACAGTGCACATCCTTCACAGTGCACATCCTTCACAGTTACTAAAGAAAATACAAGCATTATTAGAAGACAATACTATGCTTGATGCAGTATTAAAAAAACTGAACGGAAAAACTACAACCCCACACGGCACAGATACTGGCATTACTTCACAATGAATTAGAGTTAGTGAGAGTATCAGAGATAGCGTACAAAATACACGACAGTAACCAAGACAAAGACGTATATACCACATCCTGCTCAACAACAAATAAATCACCGCCAAAGGACAAGCCAGAAAATTGTGTCAGCTAGAAAAAATTATAGCGGATCTCACCATACAAATCCAGTGTTTGGTACAAAACAAAAAAATTTAGTGTTCTAGCCCAGAAATGAAAAATTCAATCCTACTTTTTGCGCAGAGCAAGCCAGTGTAGGTCGAGCTCATTCTCCAGAGAGCGGTTTATCTAAGATATCTATTGGCATCATTATAAATTTAGAAAAGAGGCGAGAGAGTGCAGAGAACCATGCATCTTCAATTCAAGAGACTCTCACACTAGAGAACAGAACTGGAAAAGCTCCTGCAACAAATAAAAATGACATTAGCTGCTGGAATAGAAACGAGATTTCGTCTATCTTATTTCTGTGACAAAAATGCTGGATATTTATTTTCAGTCGACACTGGTGCCGAAATCAGCAAGTTCAGTTGCACCAGTTTAATTATTTTTTCTATTTTATTTTAGTATTTTTTTTCAATCATGCTTTTCGTTTTTCCCAAAAATAAAAACTATAAGCAATCCCCCATGAGTCAGATGCACAAAACTTATAACGTCTGCCCTAAAAGTATTCTACCCATTAACACGAATTTATCTTTTAAGATTTTATTTTTTTAATTTCATGTTAAATTGAGTCCAAATCAAATCAAATTATACTATTATAAAATTTGAAAAAATAACATCTCAGCTTTATAATATATAACTACCATGAACAACCCGAAAACCGAAAGGTCAGTTTATAATATGCATGATGATTACATAGCGCATGAAACTTTCCGTCGTGCTATAGACATAGGATAATATGTATATTTATTAATATATATAACACATCACTCAATAAATCCCAGGCCTGACATATAGATGGCGCCAATAATTAAAATTCATATGATCTTTAAGAACTACTAACCTTCAATTGACACGTGACAAAAGTTGGGCTCAATCGGATTATTAGTTTACAAATTACAGTCATTTAAGTGAAGCTACTGTTGCAAAATTTCAAAACAATAGAAAAATCTGAATTTCGTGAGTTGATAAAGCATTGCTTTCTGTTGGGAAAATGCTGTTCAAGCAAAGGAATGGCTTGATAATAATCATTCGGACTCTGCTTCGTCGGAAACAACGGTTAAAAGGTGGTATGCTAACTTAAAACGCGGTCGTACAGGCAAAAAATAATGCTGAACGCTCAGGTCGCCCAAAATCGGTAGTTGTCCGGTTAAACACCAAAAAATCCACAAACTCGTTTTGGCCGATCGTAAATTGAAGTTGTGTGAGATAGTAGAGAAATCGAACATATCAAAAAGCAGTATATTCACCATTTTTCATGAACATTTGTCAATGAAAAAGCTGTATTCAAAGTGGTAGCCACGTTTTCTCACAGCCGATCAAAAACAGCAACGCATTGACGATGTTTGCAACTGTATTCAACGCAACAAGAAGGAGATTTTGCGTAAATATGTGACAATGGATAAAACATGGATTCACCACTTCACTCAGGAGACAAATCGGCAGTCAGCTGAGTGAACAGCAGCAGGTGAAAGCCAACCAAAGCGACCAAAGATGCAAACATCAGCAGGTAAGATTTTGGCCTCCGTATTTTGGGATGCGCAAGGTATTTTGTTCATTGATTACCTTGAGAAAGGAAGAACCATCAATAGCGAATATTATATAGCATTATTGGTGCACTTGAAGAAAGAAATCTCCCCCCCAAAAAACAGCCACAAATGAAAAAGGAAAAAGTGATCTTTTACCAAGACAACGCATCGTGTCACAAGTCGATTGCAACAATGGCAAAACTACATTAATTACACTTCGAATTGCTTTCGCATTCATCCTATTCTCCAGATCTGGCCTCTAGCGACTACTGGCTGTTTGCATACCTCAAAAGAATGCTCCAGAGAGATTTGACTCTAGTGAAGAAACGATATCGGAAACTGAGGCGTATTTTGAGGCCAAAGACAAATCGTTCTGCAAAAAGTCACGGAATCGTTAGAGAAGCGCTGGAATCAGTCTATCACCCTAGAAGGAGACTATGTTGATGAATAAAATCAAATTTTGCCTAAAAGTTGTTGTTTTATTGGTTAGGCCCTGGATTTATTGAGTGATGTATTATTTATACAATTCACAAAATTGCATTATAAATTTTTTATAAACAAATATCTCGGATGTTTGGCAACTACTCAATAAGGGAACAGGCTATGTGTATATATCATTATACCCCGAAACCTGTATGGCTGGAAAATTGTGTCACATGACCTGTTGATAAAGAAATAGACGCATACTCGCTGATTTGCTGCCGTTACGTGTTTGGAATTACATGTGAGAAAGAAACAAGTATTATAACAAAAAATATAATTATTATTTTGAAAAAAGATACCTAAAAAAAAAAAAAAGAAGAGAACTAAGTGCACAAAAAGGAGGCGTCGATACTTTTATATTATTTCAATAAATATGAATCTTCCTTAGTATGCGATTGTTTTATTTGGTGGGGGTAGAACCTTTACGTTTAAAAATTATAATATGGTAAATAATAAAATTGGCATAAATTCTTACCTCGGGAAATGGAAAGGCAGCTAATGTGATATTTGTTTGCAATTCCATTCTAAAATAAGTAAACTATTTCATATTTTTAAGGATAATATCTTTTCCTTCTGAAAAATTAAGCGTTGTTCGTGGAATTAATACATGAATATGAATTGTTCAAACTATTGAATTTATTTCAATAATATAATATTGATATGTTGAAAATCTTATGGGTTTTTTTGACGTTTTGTGTATCAGGGACTGCATTTTTTCTCAAATTCTAAAAAAACCTTTCTATTTATTCATCTAATAATAACCAAGAAATATCGTATAATGTAATTATAATGGTAATTAACACAATAACTTGTATTGCAAATGTAAATTAACATATGTGTATTTAATAATAATATTGATCATATTGTTACCTCATCATTTTTTATCATGAACGCCTACGGGCTCATGGGCGGTCTAGTATATATATGACGACAGGCTCTGGGAAAAGCCAGCATAAATCTAAACTAAAATTAGAAGTTTGATTGCATGGAGAAAACTGTCAAGAATGAGTAGAAAATAGATTTTAAAAATGAAAAAACAAATAAAATCATTGCTGAACGGCATAACACCAACCACTTATTAAGAGTTACCTGTGTTGTGTAGTGTTACTAACTCATGGAAAGTGGTAAGCATTCAACTACCTCATGGGTAATAGCTGTAGCTGTTTATACACTTAGTGACGTCCTATTTAAATGAGTCACCTCAATTTGATGTTCAAATGTTCAAATGATGATGGGCAGTTTTATTCCCGACCAAAGTGATCACAATTTAATGTTAAACATTGAAAATAGTATTATGTTATTATTGATATATTTTTGAATTATAATTGTAACTTGGTTTAAATGAAACCCACCACAACATTAGTTTTTCTTGGCGTTTGCTTACTTCATCCATTAAGCTTTACCGGAACACATATCGGTACATTAGTACGCCCCTTTACCCAAGGGTGAAACACTTAGGCTTACATTTATATAACAATTTTTGTTTATGTTTTTTTATATTTTGACCTTTTCAGAAGATCCTAACAATGGAATATGGATAATTATTTTATCTTATCCATCCCAGAATGATATCTGACAAAATAATACAAATAAAAATATGAATAGGTAATTGGGCAAAATGTGGATTTCAAACTATATTTTAATCTTATGTTTCAACGACAGAAATCCACTAGCAGACGAAATTCAAATTTAATCATATAGTTACGTTATTGTGGTATGTGTTGGATCGAATAGTGATGGACGAGTTCTTGTGGTGATAGAGTAAATTGTAATGAATGAATAGGTCGCTAACCAGATTAGTTAGGTTTAGGATAGTCAATGTTTTTCTTTACTTTCCCTTTGGCTTTGTGCTAACATTGTAATTATATTGCAATAAATAATCATACAGTAACATACTTCTTTGTTCGTGTCTTATTATGTCATATTTATATCAAACAAACATAAACATAATAGTCTTAATGTTCGATTCATATTTTGAGAACCGCCTAAGCATTTGTACATAAAAATAAAAAAAGAAATGAAATATAGCTAGTCCAAAATTAATAGTGAGAATGTTTTATCTTAGAAATTAGGATATTTTTATTGTTGGAATTTTCCATGTTTCAACTTACAGATGTCTTATTCAAATTGAGATGATGAAAGAATCTTCTTTGTTCATTGACGCATTTCGTTTTGGTCTAGTTTTTTCATGGAAGTTACATAGTATTGTTTTACTGTGATAAACAACACTGATATTATGCTGATTGTCGGTTCTTTGAATCTGATGGTATCACAGTAACTCTGTCTCCATGTTAGAAAAACGGCAAAAAGGTAAAAAAAAAAAAGAAAGAAATTATAATATAAGGTTAGTTATTCGGGAGAAAATTACCCGATACAATGTCATTACAAATAAATAAATAAATGAATAAATAAAAATAAAAAAATAAATTAATAAATAAAAAATAAATGCAAAATATGAGAAGACCATTACAAAATATAAAGATATTATCAAAAAAAAAAAAAAAAAAGAAAAGAAAAAATGGCGATATGAAATACCGCGACATGAAGATAAAAAGATAAAGATAAAAAGTTTATCTACTATTAGTACAAATTATGGATGGATGAAAAAAAAAATGGTAAAAAAAGAAAATAGCCCTCCATGTTCCAAAGCGATTTACTGGGTTTTCAGTGGTTGAAGTGATACTTTTAAATTTATATAAACGTTGCAAAAAGGATCCTCTGTGCATATGTTAGTTGGCAACATGAATTTGTTGAACTGTTCGTGCAGTTTTTTCCAGAAAAATCTTCTGTGAAATAGAAGAAAATTGTGCTGTTTTTGTTGAAACTTACCCGTTTCTGTGTTTTTTTTTCCCTGAATGAAAGCTTTTTTTTGTCGACATTACTGAACAGAGGAAATGCATAGGTAAAAAGTTATCGTAATTTTTTGCGAATTGGCACCTTTAGCGTCAGTTGCAGTGTTAACGACTTATGGGTTACACACACATATGCCCACATAAGAAACAACGTTCTTGGATGGGCTTACGGCCATATCACGTTGAAACACTAGTTCTCGTACGATCACCTGTTAAGCAATGTTGAGACTGGTCAATATCTAGATGGGTGTAAGCTTAGGAATACCTGTTGCTGTAAGCCTGGAAGTGCGGGTGATATTATGGATAATGGTTCGGAATTGTTAATTGGGGAGCCGGGTTTCAATTCCCGGTGGATTCGTTATGTTCACTTACGCTCAAATACTCTTGGGAAAAGTATGAATCCACTTCAGTTATGGGTTAATTAGTAAGATGTACCACTAAATCATTATTACTCCCACCCTACAAAAAAGAATTACTACTATCTAAAGAGATTCTTTAGGTTTAAGCAACCTGAAAAGAGTTGGAAATCAATCAATCAATCAATCAACATTCAGGCCGTAGTATAGAACCATACCACATGACCAAAACGAAAAATAATGGCCTAATTGGATTGTTTTATTTTGGCGTTGAAAGGTCCTAATCTCTGAGCTTCTTTAAACAAATATATTTGAAATCTGCAACTAAAAATTCAGTAGGTGCATTTACTTGAAACATTATTTCCTTTCGACTACCAGAAACTTCAAATCTTCTACTCCATTTCAACCGAGAAATTTACACCTCCTACAGCCATAGATGAAAGTTCAAGGGACTCCTCTTTCATTGTATATGTAAATCTATCCTCTCCTTTTCTCTTTATCTCATTTTCTCTTTATCTCTACCTATCTACCTATTTATCACTATCTCTGGTTAAGTAATCCCTCCCTCTCACTTTTCATGCACATACTTACAAACTTTTATTTGAACTCAGACATCTGAAATGAACTATTAATTATGACTATTTATGGGAAAAATTGACGTCAGATATTTGCGTCCGAACTTTTTTGGAAATTGTTTTACCCAATCAGGTTGAGTTTTACAAATTCATTTTTTTAAAAATTGTCTGATTCACAAAGTTTTTGCTAAAAAGTATATTGATTAGTTTTGGGTGCAAATATTCGACGCCTACTTTCTTACAAGTTGCTGGAGATCCTCTTTTTATCAGAATGTAGCTATTATCTTATAAAAACAGAAATTTCAAATAAAATATTTTAAGTTTAATTTATCAAACACTTTTTTTCTTAATAAAAGAAAATAAAGAATTATTTCTTAGAATCTTTGTTTAAAAAATAATTTTTTATGCCATGTGAGAAAAATAAAACTAAAGACTGCGTATATATCATATGTTTTTAATCATTTCTCTCCAAGAAAGACAATAAAGCCACTAATACGCAAGGGGGTTACCGAGTGTGAGAAAATATGAGTAAAAGAAAACATTTTTAAGGAGAGAGAGTAATAAAATAACAGAAATTAAGGAGACAGAACACAACGATGAACAATGCATTTAAATCTTTGAAGATCAATGTTGACAAGAAGCCAGAAGAGAGATCCACAAGCGAGAAATGCGCGAGTGTTAGCATAGAACTTACGGTTACATATAGCCATTTCAACTATAAAAAGATGAGACCTTGTTGCCAATATAGCAGTACGTTTACATTTATAGTCTGGGTACCATTTGTGGTGCAGTGGATATCGGCTCGGAACGAGAAATCGGGGAGCCGAGTTCGAATTCTAGTTGACTTCATTGCATTCACTTACGCACAAATACCCTTGGGAAAGGTATTAATCCGTCTCTTCCTTCCAATTATGGGTTAAATAACAGGACAGATTGGGTTCTATAGCCTTGGCTGGCAACCAGTCTACCACAAAAAGCAATAGCAACCTACTGCAGGATAATTTTCTGCCCAGTCAGTCATGTCTCTTTCGAGACATGATCGCCCAAGCGTGTTTCACATATAGCACTTAACTGACTGACTGACCATAGAGGAAACAATTATGAAAGTATTTATAGAAAAGGCACAAGGAAGCTACGTCGAAGGAGGCACCTTTAAAAATCAAATTTAAGAAAGCTATTATCTAATATGTAATAGAAGAAAAATCAGTTATGGCAAATCATGAGTAAAGAGAAAAAGGAGTAGATCATCGTATCTATAATGAGGTTAAATAAAACAATCGACAAAACCACAATAGAAATTCCGTAACGTGAAAAATAAATGTATGCAAACTGAGTGTATATTTTAGCATTATACAGGATCCAGTGCTAATTAAGACTAATTTTAGCACTTAAGACCTTCTGTAGCAGAAGCAACCCAAGGCCAATTCCTTGATAAGAATAAGCACATTTTCTTGTCTCGTTTGTTTTATCGCTTACTGATTGTCATGTCGTGTCGTGTCGTGTCGTGTCGTGACTACTAATCTGTGATGTTCTTCAAGAAGAAAAAAAAAAAGAAAAAAAAAGCGATAATGACTTCTAAAGACCATCATATACAACACATTCCTAAGGAAGTCTGTAGATTATAATAACCCAAACTTTGTGTTTTAAATACAACTAAGAAGAATAACGTTTGAAATGAGTAAAATACTTCTCGTATTACCACAAAAGAATAAAATGCATTTTTAAATGAAAGTCTGCTTCTCTATTCGGGACTGTTTGTTATTTGTTCGTAAGTGCAAATACCCTTGCACAAATACCGTTGGGAAAGGTTTTAATCCTTCTCTTCCTTCCAGTTATGGGTTAAATAACAGGGCAGACTGGTTTCTATAGCTCTTGGTTGGCAACCAGTCTACCGCAGAAAGTAATCGCAACCTATTGCGAGATAATCTTCTACCTAGTCAGTCATGTCTCTTTCGAGAAAAGCGTGTATCATGTATGGCACTTGACTGTTTTGTATCATTATTTTTTAAACAATGACTATTTCTGCAAATTCCTTTTTATTAGGTCACAAAACAAATGAATGGTTGTTTGTTTGTAATCAATCAGACTGCACATGACTTATATGCCCAGAAGGTATGAATCAGAGAGAGAGAGAGAGAGAGAGAGAGAGAGAGAGAGAGAGAGAGAGAGAGAGATTGTTTACTCCATTCAATATTGTACTGTATTCAGTTAATCTGAGTAAATATCAAGTATTAAGGTTTGACATATTCAATTAGGATATGATGAAATAATATACACCCAAGCCAGTTAGTGCGTTTGCTTGAAGAATTAATGACCCCAAACAACGAAAATTAAGTAAATACCGAATACTATACAACAAATTTGGCATAGTTTCTTATGTAAAATATAATTTGTCCTTCATTTAAATATAAGATCATTAATAACATGTAACGATCAAATATGTAAATATCTAGATAATGAAATTTTAAGGACACTTAAATGCCTCGATTTTTTTTAATGACAACGTTGGAATAAGTGGAATTAGTTGCAGTCGAACCCAAGTGCATTCGCACTCGGGCAGCAGACAGCCGGGTAGCAGGAGGCACCGACGAGTACGCGCTTTTTGACCCTCTCGGTGACTAGACCAGTGATGAAAACCTTCCTAATTTTGAGAAAGCGTGGGATATACGCATACACACATTCCCACGCAACAATTGAACAACGGAAGGATGCATTACAAACAATAAGCAATCATACAGAGAGCTTGTAGTAGGGACGGTCAGCTATGTCCGGTACGAGGCCAATTCACAAACATAGCCGACGCTTCTCACAAGGATTATTAGAATCATCATCAGAATTATCAGAAGATTGAAATGTGGATGAATAAAAGTATTTCGTTTGAATGTTTTAGAATTTTATTAACGGAACAGAATAACAACATTTGTAGGAGTTAAATGTTCCAAGAGAAATAGTAGTAAGAAGTTAAGTGTCCAGAATTCTAGTTGTAAGGGTTAACATGTTACTAATAAAGTATGTTCCTTTCCTTTTTATGGCCGGCGAGAAAGTGAAAAGGAAGGTAAAGCAATAAAGGAAAATTGTACTTATCAAAGTATTTATATTTAGGAATCAGCTGAAGTATTTTGTAGTTGTTGTCGTCTTCTTCTTTGTTGACTACGAGAATGTTGAGGATGGAGAAATAGAGATAAAGGAAAATAGCACACGAGAAAGAAGGAGAACGAATGTGTGACGGAACCTTCCGTCCTGATCAGGCTTGAAGTTTCTTTTGTAACATTTTAGCATGTCATTTCTCTGCTCCCATCTGACTGACTGCTTTGACTTTCTTTCTGTTTTTATAGCCCAAAACAATTTTAATCTTTCTCTCTTTTTTGCGAATCGCTTCCTTTCATTGGTTAGAAAATTAATTTAACATCGGATCGGGAAATCTGGCTTCGTTTTTTTCTTTCAGTACGGGATCAGTCCGTTTTCTTATTTGTTAAAATTAGGATTTCACACGTAAATGTGAATTTTTGTAAAAATGTGAAAAGAGAAGAGAGTTACTTTTAATTCCATGTTCACCACAAGCTCATATCTGGTTTTTAGAATTGAAATAAAATTAACTTTTCTTGTATCGGTTTGATTTTGGCGGACACAGTAGAGAACACATATTTTCGTTCAGATAGTATAATTAACCAATGAAATGGTTCTATTTAGTTATCAAGTCTCCTAAATCTGTTAATCCGAAAACAAATAAAAAGTTAGACAGCAAACCGAATAACTCAGTTGTAAAAAATTCACACCACATCAAAAGGATTGACAGGTCAGTTAAGCGCCATACGTGATACACGCTTATGCGATCCTGTCTCTTTCAAGACATGATTGACTGAGCAAAAGATTTTCCTGCAGTAGATTGCCATTACTTTCTGCAATAGACTGGTTGCCAACCAAGTCTATAGAATCCAAACTATCCTGCTATTCAAATCGTAGCTGGAAGGAGAAGAGACGGATTAATACATTTCCCAAGGGCATTTGCGCGTAAGTGAATGCAATGAATACAACTGGAATTCGAACTGACAGGTACTGCGACAAATTCAAAGAAATCTAACTGATTGCTACACGAACAACCGCCAATTACAGACACAGATCACCAGTCGCTAATTAACTGATTTTTATTTCCCCACATTCTGAACTTGTGTACTCTTTCTTTAACCCACATGCATATTTACAGAACCCTTTTAAAGAACCTAAAGCCAACCTTAAGCGTCAAACAAATTTTATAAAGAACCTTTTTATACACTTTGTATTGATTTGGCAGGGTAGAAGAGATGGATTCATACTTTCCCCAGTTTACACACACACACACACACACACACACACACACACACACACACACACATAGATATATATATATATATAGTCATCCGCAGACAGATCTGTTTCGCTGTATCACAGCTCATCAGTACGGTTAGACTCCGATTGCTTTTAACCTAGGATTGAAACCCGACCGAAGTGGCGTCAGTCGGCGGTTCTACCTCTGGGCCATGGGCGCACAGTAGAAGAAGCCAGACTTTTTAGCATGTATATTGTCATTATACACGCCCAATAGCCAGAGAGAGAGAGAGAGAGAGAGAGAGAGAGAGAGAGAGAGAGAGGTGAGAGGGAGGTAGACAACACGACAGAGAGATAAAATTTTTAACTTCTTGAATATAAATAAAATTAGACATAAGATTAGACGCTTACTTCCATAGCCAAAAATAGACATTATGTTAGGTTACCGAAGAACTAATTAGAACTAAATTTCTAGCGCACATAAGAGGACTTGCAAAATGTGACACTCATAGGACAGATTGAAGGCAAGAAGAACAGAGGAAAAGAACGCGTAACCTAATTAGGGGGCTTAAGTAAATAGATGGTAGGAGAGATAACAAAAAGACAAAATATATTAAGAGCTACAATGGCTGTGACATTGTGGAGAACAATGATTCATAATTTGTTTAAAAAATACGGCACATAGAAGAAGAAAACAACATCCATCGTATTTTTTTCTTTTTCCAGCATTTAGTGTTTTCAACCATTCATAAAAAAGACTGTAATAGCGGATAATTTTCTTTAGATATTTATTGTTTCGCTTCTGTTTTGGTGTTAAAAATTCCTCACGAGATCCAACAAGAATTCATAATCTCGCTCGCTTTATGCTGTGGATTCCGGGTGAGAAACCACACAGAATAATAAATAACAAAAACAGATATGGAGATAAAAAAATGTAAGTAATATTGAACAAGATATACAAACTGGAACACGGGTTAGTCAATTCAGGAATACTATTAGTAGAAATCAATATATACAGTGTTGCCGTGAAATAGTATGTCCGGGTTATGAATCTATATCCAAACAACTCCAACTAACTCTGCACCAACTTACTGACCAACTAGGCAACTCTACAACTTTACAATGCCGTTCTCTGTATAGGCAGGATTATATGTACACACCAGGCGAGTTCATTCTTGTATACAAAAAGGGGCGATCCCACGACATTTTTCTTCAAAGAACTTCATAACTCGAAACAAACGTTTGTCAACAACCGATTTTCAAATTATTTAGTTGACTACCACATTAGACATTTTATTATAAACTTGACCAATAACAACAGTAAACACACCGATAATAACAATAACATTAATATTTTTACAAAAACCAAATGCGTAGCAATTATAAACAGGACGAATCTTCACTTCGGAATATTATCGGAAAATACACAACTCCCGTCGATTTAAAAAAAAAATTAATTAATCATCTATTATACAAAATTTAAAACAGCTGACCCATCTTCAAAATTCACCCGCAAGATCCAAACTATAACGAACCAATATTATTTACGAATTACATGCCCATTGAAAAACTGTATTCTTGATCCTAATTTTGTAAATAATTATAGCGGTCATACAACTACGAAACTGACTCGAAGACTCACGCTGCATCTCTCTGAACAGAGCTCAATTCGATCTTATTTAAACACACATAGAGACCTACCAAACCTTATCCGTAACATACTTGTTGACAACATAAATATTATAGTATCATCCACATGCAAAAAAAAAAAAAAGACTAAAAATAATGGAGGCTTTATTGTTAAAAAAACAAAACAAAAATCACTTAATGACATTAACTACGAACACACTAACAACATGCTTACTCTGTTCAGTACATAACACATACACATTACTCCACAAGATACATAACACCACTTACATTCTGTTACATGTAAAACAACATTCATCCTCGAAGATGGATAAAAGTATAACCGAAAGCGTTCGGATAACTAAACTTTGGTCAATTTTTATATAAATCACGTCCTCAAAAGAAAAAAAAATCATGAGAACACATGTAAAGATACATAAAAATACTTAACCATGCTACCTTTTTAATGAAACCAGTACAAAAGAGAGATTGCTGGCTTAATATAAAATTTTGAAGTAATATATATATATATATATATATATATATATATATATGTGTGTGTGTGTGTGTGTGTGTGTGTGTGTGTGTGTGTGTGTAACCGTACTGATGAGCTGTGATACAGCGAAACAGATCTGTCTGCGGATGACTACGCTCTCACACCCTGATTGAGCACTCTGGAAGAATGGTAGACTTTGATAAACAGTAGCTACTCTGGCATCTACGCATCGTTCATTCAGCAATGAATTAGAACACTTTCAGCTATTGGGCGTGTATAATGATAATATACACGCTAAAAAGTCTGCATCCTTCTACCGAGCGCCCGTAGCTCAGAGGTAGAATGGCCGACTGACGCCAATTCGGTCGGGTTTCAATCCTGGGTAAAAGGCAATTGGCTGTCTAACTGTACTGATGAGCTGTGATACAGCGAAACAGATCTGTCTACGGATGGATATATATATATATTAACACAAAATCGTTTTACAATGGCGAAACGATGAAAAAAGCCAAGCCTCGTGACCAGAGAGAAAGAAAGTGGATCCAGCATCTTTTTACATGATTTCGTGAACGATTCTAATCAGGTCTTCGGTAACCTAACATAACGTCTATTTTTGGCTACGGAAGTAAGCGTCTAATCTTATGTCTAATTTTATTTATATTCTAGAAGTTAAAAATTTTATCTCTCTGTCATGTTGTCTACCTCCCTCTCACCCTCTCTCTCTCTCTCTACACACACACACACACACACACACACACACACACACACACACACACATATATATATATATATATATATATTTAGGTAGCACCAAAAAACGCGATGCTTAAGTTTTAAAGTAATTTTTGTTTAAATAAAAAAATCTTTCTTGAAGATTTAATTTTCAAGCTAATAGATTAAATTAACATTTTCAATAAGCAAAATATTTTGCTGTATTTCAAAACTAATTTAAATTGACTGAAAGGCGTTTTTTTAAACAGTTAAAATTGCTGATTTTGGCCGTTTGAATTTTGAGCACAAAGGTAGCTACTCGGATTAGGTGTTGACAGATTGACATCTGAATATTTATCTAATTTTTTCTACGGTGGACATATTTGTAAAAATTACTTTAGAAATATAACGTAAGCGCATGTTTATATTAAGACCTTGAATAAGTTCTTGCTGATTTTTCATGAAAAGTAATATTCTATTAACAAAATTTAGTAAGAGAGATGTCTCTGAAAGTATTGTCCATCGCTAGTCACTACTTTTCCCAATATTTCTGTCAGTATTTGAATTCCACGTCGGAAAAACGACATGTCTTTTGAGGCTAACCACGAGTCGACTAATTTTTTTGGCATCTTCATAAGAATGAAAGTGCTGCTAAGCCAAGTCATGTGCCATCAATCGGAACAAGTGATAATCGGAAGGGGCAATGTCTGGTGAATACAGCGGGTGGGGTAGGTCTTCCCATTTAAGCTTTTCCAAGTAAGTTTTCATCTATTTTGCAAACGAAGCCTAGCGTTGTCATGTTGCAAAATCACTTTGTCATGTCTCTGCTTGTATATAGCGGCTGTTTTTCTTCAATGCTCAGTTCAAACGAATCAGTTGTAGTCGATAGTGATCTGATGATTTTCGGTTAGTTTAAAAAACAGTGAGAACTTATTCAAGTTCCTAATATAATTTTCAACGATTCATTAATATTAAAAATGTAGGAAAATATTCTAATAAACTAAAGTTTTTTTTAAATTTTAGATACTTTAGTTTTAAATTTACTATAGATACAGATCTTATTTTCTGATGATGTAGTGTATGGACGTATGTATTTACAAAAAACAGCAGGTTTATACACAAACACAAACAAAAAAAAAATTAAAATTAAAAAAACAAAATTTGACGTCGCTGAATTGTAGTAAGCTTTTCTTGTTATGATTAATAAATATAGTTTTTACTTAATAACAATATAACCTAACCGGTACGAATCAATACAGAATTTTAAATGATTAAAACATTTATAAAAAAAAAGATTATAAGATTAAAACCTTTATTCAAATTAAAATTTTAAAAAGCTAAAATACTTCTTGGTAAAAATTCATTATTCATCGAATTTTTTTTCTTAAGACATGTGTCCATAATATATCTTATTCATAAAATAAATTAAATAATGTCTTAGTGTTGTTGCATTTTTTTATTTTTCGTTTCAGAACAGATCTTCGGTAACCGGGACTCTGTTTTACAAAAAAGAACTTGATAAATTTCAATTCTCCATTTTGTTCAGCTTAATTAAGCGTTACAAAAATGAATTTATCAATCTTTTAAAAAATTTAAATAAGTGGGGTAGAGTAAAAGATGTAAAATAATGTTTTTTCAAAAAATTTTTAATAAAGAAATGTTTTCAAATTAAGTTAATTCATTTGTGAATAAATCCTGAAAGTTTCATTAAAATCCGATAGTTTTTGAAAGCATTTCCAAGTCAATATTTTTCTCGGTAAAAAAAAAAAATTGATATACTAATCTTTGGTCACCCGCTATCGCAAGTAAAACAAAATTTATATACTAATCTTTGGTCACCCGCTATCGCAAGTAAAACAAAATTTTTGACCAAAAATTATAATTTAATAATAAAAAAATCCTTTAGTCATTACTCTTGATAGTAACATGACGATGTTGAAGATAAAACTGTGTTTTTATTAACTTTTTATGCATCATGTATGTAAATGCTTTAGCGAATCTTTGGGGATATATATATATTGTGACATGGATATTTCTATGTTTCGAGATTTTTACCGCGTCATCAGGCAATGTTAGATCATTGTTGTGAAAATGATTTTTATTTGAATATAAGAAACAATACGTTTGATATTTATGCATGTGGGAAGATAAAATCGTATTTTTGGTATACACCTCCTTTCAACTAAATGATTGGCAGTAAATTAAGAAAAAAATCCTCGCTTTGATTAAGAAACACTTTCTGAATAATAATCCATTTAGTAAGATTAAAAAAATACTTTTAAACTAAATTATAGTTGTATAAATAATCTCGAAAAAAATCATAATAATAAAGTTTTAAATAGAAATTTAAACCTAATTGAAAATTAAGAATTATCGAATCACTGAAATTAACAATTTGGACAATAATAAGTGTAATTGTAGAAACCCTATAGTGTCCTTTAGAAAACAGGTGCCTTACAGAATCCATTGTCTATCAATGTACTATTTCTTCTGTGGAAAATCTTAGTAATGTAAAGCTTTATGTGGGTAGTACTAAGGACTCTCTGAAAAAACGATTTTATCAAAGCATGTCTTCATTTAATAATAATAAGTACAAAAATAAAACATCCCTATCGAAATATTATTGGTATCTAAAAAAAACAAAGAAACAAATAAAATACCCACATTGAAATGGAAAATTTTTAAAAAAGCTAGAATATGTAAGTCTTTAAACGATCCATGCCTCTTGTGTTTCTTAAAAATAAAAATCTATTAAATAAACGTGATGAAATAAATGTCATATGTAAACATTGAAAAATAGAATGTGGTTAAAAAGATTCTTCGTAAAAAAATAAGAATGTTTATTAACTTACATTTATCTAATAATTTGTTTTATATGCTGAAAGAATAATAATTAAACATATATTAGAATAACTAAATTGATTTTTAAATTTTTGATAATTAAGTAGATATTTTAAAAATTGTATTATGATATTAAGAATTGTATTAGAGTGTGATAATATTATAATAAAGTTTATAAAAAAATAAAATGAATTTTAATTTTTTTTATAAATAAATAGATATTAAAATTTTTCTTAACAAATGAAGAGTTTTAGGAAAAATTAGAATAAAATGTATTCTGAATCGAAATAAAAATAGTATAATTACACTCAAAAGTCCCTTTAAGTTATATAAAAAATATAAAATGTTTCTTTTCTTTCTTTTCTTTTTTCTTTTTTGTTTTTGAAAATGATGAGATACAGAGAAAACTGAGAGAATAATTTTGTAACAATAATGGATACATCAACGGAAATGGAGTCTAAACAGGAATTATGATTGACTGACACTTTTGCCGTTAAGACTGAAAGAAAAATCATGTATTCCTCCAAATTATAAACTTTTTCAAATTTAAAGTATATCTCTATTCTGATTAGTTAAATTCAACACACACATAAATTTTTCTGTCTTCCCACATCCATAAATAACAATCGTATTGTTTCTTATATTCAAATGAAAATCATTTTCACAGCAATGATCTAACATTGCCTGATGACGAGGTAAAAATCTCGAAACATAGAAATTTCCGTGTCGCAATGTAAACTATATTAATTTTAAATAAAAAACAAATTTAATTATATTATGCACTACAATATTTGTTGTATTGAGCACTTTTACAAAAAAAAGTAAATACCGGAAAACTCGGAATTGTAAAACTGTTGGATCTCTTCACACACACACACACACACACACACACACACACACACACACACACACACACACACACACACACACACACACATATATATATATATATATATATCGTTGAAAAAACAGAATAGTATGAAGAAAAAGGAGCCCAAACTTAATAAAAACGAAGTTCTTCCATCAGAATGTTCATGTTATTATTAAAAGGAAAGACTAAAGTATTTTTTCATTATTTAATTTTTTTAAAAATCCTATTTAGCACGTTTGAAATTTTGATAAAAAATCTTGTTTTGATTTTCGTCTTCGGGTAATACAATCGTTAAGAGAGTTTACAATAGATAATGTAATATTACATAACTCAGTTTTTCCCGGTGAAAAATATTAATTTGGAAATTCTTGCAAAAAATCAAATAATTATCGGATTTTAATAAAGCTTTCAGGACTTATTCACAAATGAATGAAATTATTTCTAAAATTATTATTTTAAAAATATTTTGGTAAACATACATATTTTTTGCATCTGTTATCCCTGCTCCACGTAAATTCATAAAATTTTAAGAAATTAAATTTTGTTGGGATAATTGATTTTATTAGTTAAACGCATGAGTCATTGGGAAATGTAAATCATCTATTATTTTTTATTTTGTCTTTATTTCCGAAAATCTGCTTCCAATAGTAAAATAAGAAACGTAATAAAACTATGACATTATTTAACCTGATACGCTTATAATTGCTTTAATAAATAATACATATTAAAGACATTATAATCTGAAGAAAAAAATTCGATTTATCATGAAATTTTAAAAGAATTGTTTTATTCTTTTTTAAAATTATAATAACTTATAAAGTTTCAAAAATGTTTTAAAATACTTCAACAATTTGTTGGCATTCGGTTATTAAGTTATTAAGTGAAGACTATACTTACTAATCGAAAATTAAAAAGTTTAATACAAATCGTCTCACCTTCGTATTTTAAAATAAATTTTTTTGTTTATTTAATGCTTATTTTTTTGTATGGTAATTTCTATGTGTCCATTAAAAGGTCACATGTCTCACGGCTTCTTCCCTCAACAGGAAAAACATTTGGACAGTTTTGCCAAGTCCGGTCGCCATACACTTATCTTAACTAGCATGTGTCAAATATTCGGGGAAAGGCCAGAAAGCTCAACACACTGTGTTTAAGAAATAGTTTTAATCTAAATTTCATATTATAAATAAGTAATACTTATGTAAATCAGATTTATTTAACTTTAAATTTGTTAATTTTTAAATAATAACGTGTCACAAATGTTTATTTTATTTTTACAAGATTTTTAAAACTGAAAATTAACTTTTGTTTACAAATGTGTCGATCGCTCAAAAAATGGCCGAAAAAAGAAAATCTAAAAATGTTATATTCCAATCAATATAGTTTTTGTTTGAAATACACCAGAGTATTTTTTTACTGGAAATAGTAAATTTAATCATTTAGCTTTCAATTACAACCTAAAACAAAAATTTCAAGAAAACCTATTTATTTTTTAAAATTTAATTTAAAGTTAGGTATCGAAAATGAGCAGAGTTACACACACACACACACACACACACACACACACACACACACACACACACACACACATATATATATATATATATATATATATATATATATATAATACTGTTTAATTAAAAACAGAATATCTACTTAAATACGAGTATCGATAAAAAAATGTTCCAACAAATCATTTCATATTACAGCGTCTTATATATATATATATATATATATATATATATATATATATATCGTTTTGTTTTTAATTCTAACCAGAAGACGCCGAACCTATCACGCGGCGATGAAAAGCACCGATAAAATCTTTTCAACTTCGTCCCATTATCTCCACTTTTGTTTAAGATACTATTCTAAATCATACTAATACGCATATGTAAGGATCGATACATGCACGAAATGTACTAAGTTTCACCAACAGACAATCTACGAGAAAGTATGTCTAATGTAAAAATTTAATTTTTTATTTTATTTTTGTTACTGCAGATGCACTCTCCCAAAGGGGATAAGAATTTGTAAACATTTTTTGTTTTTTACCAAAAGCGGAATCTTTGAGGTCTCGAGTTATTGGCAATCTTTAGACTAGTTCTTCTAAACTTTTTATAGTAAATGAATTGTCTTGTTAATGGTTATTTATTATTATTTTTTAATTAGTTACCCAAGGAGAGAGTGTTACTTGTATAACATTCTCTTTTCATCTATCTCTCTCTCTCTCTCTCTCTCTCTCTCTATATATATATATATATATATATATATATATATATATATATATATACACTCAAAGAGTGTGATGGGTAAATTGTCGCCATATTATTTTAATTTCGCAGATTAGCATTGTTTGATTTTGATTTTGTCGACTGTACACTATAGTAGGGTCAGTTGGGCAACGTCAGTAAGAAAAAGAGTATCATGACGCTACTCACACCGCCAGAAATTCGGAAACGGTATTCTTAGCATTCTTGCCGGAACCTTGAATACAAACATTTTTGTTTGAGTGCCAATCTGAGGACAGTGCAAAGGATTTGGAAAGAGCTGAATGAGTCTAATGGTGATTATGAAGTTTGAAGTGATAAATAGTATATAATAATATTTTGTAGCGGATCGGAAATAATTAATTTTATTAATTAATTAATAACCATAACCGGAAACTCTTGTAATTGCTATTATAGATCATAAGAGAACATACTAAGAGAAATTTTCCTTATCCTCCGAATGAGCAAAGGAAAACGGAGGTGATTAATTTTATTAACTAATTATTAACTGTAGCTGGAAAATCTTTATCTTTAAAAAGAAAGCAGGGACGAAAAATAACACCTGGCATTTCTCTATTATTGTAAACCCGGAAAGAAGAAGAAAGAAAAGAGAAATGGATTTGTTTAATGTCATAGAGTCGATTTCAGCCACCCAAGAGAAGGCTAGCGACAGTCATTCTAAGCATAAAGGAAAGATAAATTTAATTGTTGTTCTTTTTCTGGGCAAAGGTAAAGGAGATTTCATTTTGTGTCCGATTGTCTCGCTAGCATGAATTGTGAAAAGAATTAAGATAACACTGGTCCCGAATTGTGAAAAAAATTGAGATAACAAATGTTTTGATTCTAAGTCGAAGTAATTTAGAGAAAAAGGTATTTTCATTGACATCAAGGTAGGATAGATAACAAGGCATTCTTGTCGCTTGAAAGTATAAGTGACTCAGAGAATAGATATTAAAAACAGGTGCGGAGAAATTATTATTTGGGTAACAATGTCAATTGACCCTTGTCAACTTGTTTTGGGCGAAGCCAGTTCAAAAAGGTTAATACCTATTGTTTTAAGAAAGAAAAAAAATCCCCGAAATTGTTTCGTGAGAAAAGGGGTATGGGAAGATGACGTCATAAAATCGAGAGAAATTCCATTGGTCCTGTAAACAAGCCCCGAAATGGGGAGACGACTAACAATTGACGTTATGGACAGAAGACTAATTCCATTGGGTAAACCAGAGGCAACAACGAGTAGCAGCTAACCTCAGTATTTTATTGGTCGCCGAGACGGGGGATTAGACACCCAGCGACCGTCGGCCCCACACCATGGCATGAGCATGAGCATAAATACAGGGTCCCGAGGGACCAAAAGCAGAGTCCGGAGACGAGACGAGTTGGTACCCAGCGGCGGTTCGAGGCAGTTCAGTTTCAGTTCCAGTTACCGACCTCAAAATGTAACGACGAAGATAGGCGCTATGTTGTTGGGCGCCAACCGCAGAGACTGCTGGCCAACCAGAGATAAAGACAGACAAGAGATTTTGTAGTCAAAGTTTTGAGTTGCAGAGAGCGACAGAGAAGTCAAAGTCGTAGTGGCAGAGATCGACAGAAGAGGCCTGATAACGGCCAACCAGAATTAAAGACAGACAAGAAGTGATTTTGCAGACAAAGATTTGGAGTTGCAGTTGAAGTCGGAGTTTGAAGTCGAAGTCGGAATTGCAGAGATCGACAAAGTAATTCGAGTGGCAGAGAGTTCGATTTCCCGGTCCAGAGACGTAATGACCAAAGACAGTTCTCAACCGAAGAAGTAAAGAGACATAGAGATGATTGGCATGCCGTTTGGGTGCCGACCGTAGAGAAGTCAGTCACCAATCAACCAACCAGCGTTAAGAGACAGACAAGAGAATTTACAGACAAGTCTGAAATTGCTAACTGAAAGAGAATAACCCAGCACTTCGGCAATTTCCGTAACATTCCGGAAAACAAGCAACAAGTTGACTAGACTGATAACGAACTTAGACTTCTGTTGGAGCAGCGAGCTGCGGCCAGCCAGATTTCTCGTTATTGCTTAGGAGAACAATTCGATTTACCTAAGAAACGTCTGTTCCGCTACCAGTTGATAGAAGCAGGGAGGGGAAATTATTCAAGAGACTATTGTGTATAATCTGTATATAAAAACGTTATTTTACAACACTTTTCAGTCGTCGGTCCGCTTATTTTCCTTGATGATATATTTCTTTCTTTTATTACTCAATTGTGTGCACACTTCCCGGTTTGGTTTAGTTCGGCAGAGAGACAGCTAGTGGAGAACTCACGTGACTACCTTGTGATTAATCAACAAAACGTGGGACAAGGGAGAACACCGTGACAGAGTCAATCTACGACCAGCTGACTGGATCGAAACCAACAGCGACGGGCCGGGGAGGTGCCACAGTAATGACGATGTTATCCCTCTATTCATCTTTCCACAGGGCCTCAAACTCAACATGGAGGCCTACATCAAGTGCCTTGAGGAGGTAGTGCTTCCCTGGATGGTGGCAGCTGGAAGAATTTATATCTTGCCACAGGACTCTGAACCATGCCACACAAGCAGTCATGGCTGTAAGACAATTTCTGCGACCACTTTTACATCTGGTCACCTAACTGTCAAAACTGCAATCACCTTGATTATTTTGTGTGGGACGCAGTTGAGCGCGAGATGAAAATAAACTCTTTGTAAAATCAACGATGGAGAGTTGCAGAAGATTCCGAAGTTGTCTGGGAGTCGTGATTGAAGCCAATTGCGATTTTATTGAATAAATTTACTCATTAGTATTTCAGAATATTTTTGTATAATTTTGGTAAATATAACTGTTAAAATGAGATGTCAGTGATATTTTCATTTTTGCATAATTCACTTACGCGCAAATACCCTTGGGAAAGGTATTAATCCGTCTCTTCCTTCCAGTTATGGGTTAAATAACAGGACAGATTGGGTTCTATAGCCTTGGTCGGCAACCAGTCTACCGCAGAAAGCAATGGCAACCTACTGCGGAATAATCTTCTGCCCAGAAAGTAATGGCAACCTACTGCGGGATAATCTTCTGCCCAGTCAGTCATGTCTCTTTCGAGACATTATCGCCCAAGCGTGTATCACGTATGGCACTTAACTGACTGATCTAGATTGCATGGCCGTCAGAAAAAGAAAAAATTCAATGTGTCTGCTATGCACTGGGGGCTTGAAAATCAAGCAGATGCAGAAATTCAAATATCTGTAACTGTGAATAATAATAACGGCAATAATGCAATAAAGAGAATATAAGAAACATAGCCTGCTTCGATGTATCAGTGTAGCTAGACACCTGCTTGCTCCCAACCGGAATCGAAACTTGACCGATTTGATATATATATATATATATATATATATATATATATATATATATATATATATATATATATTATAAAGAAGTGAAACAACAGATAGATTAAAACCCACTTTTAAGTATTTACTTTTATAAAGAGTGCTCAATGCAAACTAGAGCTTAACCCTAAAATCTAACTTTTAAAAGTTATTATCTACTCATTTAAATAATGTATGGTCCCAGTATGTATCCCACTTAGACAAAATTAAAAAGTGTCATACCTTGACATTAGGCTACGCTGTTCCCTTTCACGACTCAAATTTTCGACTTCATAGTTCAACCTAATTCTTGTTTTTGACTGAACAATATTGATACACCGACAAGCATATTGTTTAACTTCCTCCAACTACCACTCCTTAATTTTCTAAATAACCATGAATTCATTTTATATTTTTTAAATAAATCATTTTCACCATTTATTTTAGAATATCACCTGAAGAAGAACAGTGTTGTTCTGAAACATGAAGATTTCTGTGTAGTGATATAATGCTTTTATAAACTATTGTAATAACAAAATTACAATATATATATATATATATATATATATATATATATATATATTTTTTTTTTTTAATCATATCACCCCAAGCAAGGCGAAAACGCCAATGATGCGCAGGGGGCTACGTAAGAGTGAAAAGATTGGAAAAGAAAAAAACCGGAAACCCCATCCTAAACAGGAAACAAGGGATGAGCCTCTTCACCTGTTCAATAGATGTGGGTGGAGTGTGAACCGGGTGATAGTTTAGTCTATCTACTCTAATTGAAAAAAAAATTAAAAAAAAAAGAGTGAAAAGATTGGAAAAGAGAAAAACCGGAAACCACATCCTAAACAAGAAACAATGGATAGGCCTCTTTCTCTCTCTCTCTCTCTCTCTCTATATATATATATATATATATATATATATATAAATATATATATATATATATATATATATAAACCTTCCATTCAATGATGTCCTCATATTTTCGATACTTAGCCTAGTGGAATATAAAGCAAAATGGGAAGAAATAAGGACAGTGAAATTGTATTGCGCCAATCTTCAGAGTAATTGTGGAAGTTGCCTCTTCTTGTCACTTTACCTATTTTAAATGTATCCACCTCGGCCTCTTCATATCTATCTATCTATCTATCTATCTATCTATCTATCTATCTATCTATCTATCTATCTATCTATCTCAGGCTGTAAATATTTATCATTTATCCAATCAATCGGAAATTCATTCTTCGTTGTCTACGTTTTACTCATTCATCGTAATGTTTGTGACGCGTTCATGACGTAAAAGTCATTTTCTTCTTTGTCAGTAATATCACTTCATTTTTAATTATTGAAGAAACAGGCTATCATCTAAAGTGTTTTTCTCTCTCTCTCTCTCTTTGGTAACGTTTGTCATGAGCATTCCGAGAGGAAAATGTCTGAAGACAAACAAAGTAAAGCATTTCGAGATAAAATTTTCCCGGCAATTCACAAGAAAATTAATCCGGCTTATATATCATGTATCCAGTTGAAGAAAGAACAAATCGAACTTGAGAAGCTTAGAGAACAATATACAAAGAAAAAATCTGAGGCTCGTCAAAAAGTAGATGAGCTCGCAAAGAAATGCAGCATAGTGGAAAAAAAGAAGCATGAAGAGTCTATGGGAATTGTTTCCATAATGGAACAAACCGAAAAGAAGATAGAGAAGATCGAACAACGGAACGATCAGTACAGAAAACTCACAGCTCAAATGGAAGAGATGATCAAGTCTCTTGAAGAGAAAGTAGAGCTACTGGAGCAGAAGAAAGTCAGTTATTTGGAGCATGTTGAAATGTACAGACCGTGCAAAGACTTGATAACAGCAGTTACCAAGATCTGGCCGACGGTTATCACTGAATTCGAACTACTGAAGCGTTTACAAGCTTTGATCAAGCACAAGGTGCGCTTTACAGAAGAGTACCAAGAGCTGTACAAACTCCATGAATCTGAACGCAAAAAGTTACTCTACGAAACGGCACATGACAGCAAGCTCAACATGATCATTCTAAGCAACAAACTCGACGAATTGGAACAAGAACGGAAGGATGTCGTCGACGCACTCCAGAAAGAAGAAGAAACATTTCACCGTATGATGGATACCAGTTCCGAAGTAGAGGCTGCTTTAAGTGATGTCCGGTTAGGGTGTCTCCGTTTGTATAACCTGACTAAATCACAAATGAAAATTTGGGACCCATTTGAACAGTTAACGATCGTTCAGGAATTTGGCCTGCTTCTCCGCAGCGTCGCAGAATGTTTAGAACAACCTTCAAAAACTTGAACGGACTTTTCTTCCGTCAGAATAAAGTGTGTTTAGGATGGGCGAAGCTATTTGAACATGGATTGCTCCGTCGCTGTGTGCACGTACCCTAAAATCTTGAATGAAATTCATTGATAAATGGTTTTGCAAATAGATCTCTGGAATAAGAACTGTGGAAATCTTTTCTACGGAGTTGTATAATAAGCACTGCAACCAGAAAAAATGTTATTAATTTTTAAATATATTAAGATACTCTAGATAACGAGTATATATATATAATATTGAGAAGAAAACTAAATATAATTAAGCGGTTATAAACCTAGAATTTATTTCGGCAATGTAAAAAAAAATATTACAATTGCCTCTGTATCAATTTGTTTAAGTCTGTGTACTTATTTTGTGTATATTTCTACCCTCTTTTTTGTGTGTATATATTCTCTCCTAATAATTGTTTTGTGTTTCTATGATTTAATGTATGTATATATTATACCTGGGTGCTTATTTTATATATGTCCATTCCTATCCTCATTGTGTGTGTGTGTGTGTGTGTGTGTGTGTATTCTCTCCTAATATTTGTTTTGTGTACGTGTGATTTAATGTATGTATTCCCTATTCTGTATTTTGTAATATGTGTGATTTGATGAATCTATTCTCAATTTATTTCCGGTTTAAATGATACAAGGTTCATTCTTCTGTTAAAAACTTTTTAAAAAAATATTCTGAGTGAAATTAACATATTTAATTTTCAACGTTTTGAAGAACGCAACTGTATTTTTTTTTTTACATTGCCGAAATAATTTCTGGATTTATAACCGTTTAGTTATGTATTCAGGTTTCCTTTCAATATTTTATATCGCTCTTGATAATATCCACTGAGCTCTTTATTTTTATCTAATTAATATTTTATATTAATTAGATAAAATCTTATAGACAATCCTCTCTGATTTACGGGTTTACCATTTTATCATATATATATATATATATATATATATATGATAAATATATATATATATATATATATATATATATATAGAGAGAGAGAGAGAGAGAGAGAGAGAGAGAGTTTTTAAAAAGTTTGTAATGGGGCCCAGTTAGTTTATTATAAATTGATTCCCCTTACAAAAGCAAAAAAAAATGAAATATACTGATAACATATGATTTCTTAAATGTAAAAAATTAAGCAAATTAAAATTCATAATCTGGAATTAGTTTTTTTTTCTTTAAATATTACTATCGATTAATTACTCTTGATTCAGTCAGTCAGTTAAGTCACTTAAGTGTTATACGTGATACACGCTTGGGCGATCATGTCCCGAAAGAGACATGACTGACTGGGCAGAAGATTATCCCGCAGTAGATTGTCATTACTTTCTGCGGTAGACTGGTTGCCATCCAAGGAACCCAATATAGAACCCAATCTGTCTTTCTATTTAAGCCATAGCGGGAGGGAGAAGCGACGGATTCACACCTTTCTTTCTGAAGGGTATTTGCGCGCATGTGAATGCAACAAATTCAACTTGAAGTCGAACTCCGCTCTCCGATTTCTCGTTTCTGCGCCACAACGTACATCCACTACTCTTGATTACAATAATAAAGAAAAAATTTAGATTTTAAGAAAACATTTGGTATGAGCATATTTTGTTTTGGCTTCTGTAAAGAATCAATTTTACAATGCATTTACAAAGCAAATCGGAACTTTTTGTTAACTTATAAAATTGATATTCGTAGTCAGGAATGCTTAATCTGTACTAATATGAAATGAATAATATATTATTTCTGGTCGAAGTGCCTATTGTACAGCTCCACCATCTTTTGTATTTTACAAAATGTCACTGATTTTATACTAAAGATAAAGGTGAATATTACCGTCCTTATTATTTCTTTATTAACATATCAAATGCGAATTATCAGCTGAAAGAAATTGATGAATTTCTTTAAATCAAGTTAATCATAAACAGAAAAACAGAATTTTTTTATTTTAGATTTATATAGTACGATTCTGGACTTTTAGTTCTGTGGGTTTTTCGGGGGAAAAAAAACAAGAGTTCCAAAAATTCATATTTGAATTTGCCGCTGACCGATCTCCGAATCTACGTTAAGATGTTTAACGGCACGGTTACCAAATTGGAACTGAGACTTTTCCTTTTCGTGCTTGGTAGTATGTCCCTTTTAAGAAAACAATTTTGTTGAGTCGAGTCTATTAGTAGTGAGAAGAAAAAAGAGTGAGTGAGTGAGTGAGAGAAAGAGAGAGGGAAAAAAAAAACTTCATTAAGATATTCATTAGCTGAAAAACAACTTTTTCATTTTGATCCGATTTGAATATCGTGTTTTCAACTGGAAATAATACTTCTGGCGAATCTTTGTTGATTTTTAATTTCTAGGGTATTAAAAGCAGTCAGTGTGAAAACTGTTAGATTACATTTTTATTTATTTATTTATGGTTCCGCCATTACCCTGCAGTAGTCTCTTACCATTTAAAAGATTTTCAATATTTCTTTAGCAATTGTTCGTTCTTTAGCTGCGTACACTCTTATTCATTTTCTTCGAAATTTGGAATAAAATCTTCCTTTCTAAATACCAAAAATTTTATAAAATTTCAATAATTAGTTAATTTTGAAATTCAAGTTATTTTTTGTCTAAATCTTTTCTAATGTAAATTGTTACAATTTTTTGTTTTTGTTAAAAGGTAGACAACTTTTTCTGTTACCATTTTTCATAAATATTTCCAATTTTATAGAATGTACAAAACTAATTTTTATTTCAAAGTTTTCTCCATTTTTTCCTTACAAATAGCATCAGTATTTTGGTGATAAAATTTAGTTTTATACAAGTTTTTATTTTTAGTCAAATTTCGATTTACCGCCAAAATGTTTTGTTAGAATCTATAATAAACTATTTATATAGCATTTATATTGTATTAAGTATTATAAATAATCTAGAGATGATTTTACGTATACTGGAGAATATGTGTACGGTCTGTATATGTTAATATTACGTCTTTGTGTATAAGGAACTTTAGCATTTGCATATTTGGGTATTTGCGGCGCGGCGCGGCGGCGGGGGGGGGGGCTTAGAACCAATCAGTTGCGGATACCAATGGACGGCTCTATATTGAAAACGAATATCTTCAACGGATTAGGTAATCTTGATAAATTACTGATAAATATTTTGTGCATATATACAATTTCCAAATAGACATCACACATAAAAGAAATGTGAAAGGTCTATCAATTTTGTAATAAGCAAAAATATTACTTTTTTAGAAAACCGGAATTTATTGCAATGAAGCAAAATGAAAAAGAGTTACTTAAGGATCAATTTTCGGTTTTCATTTAATTAAACTGAAATAAAATCGTACGAGTAATTGTAGACCGTTGACTCTGCATTATAATTGTTAGAGACGATTCGTATTGGCATTTAAGCTTTAATGAACTTATATTCACTACGTCCCCACTAAGGCGGATGCCGCGAAGCAGATGCAGCACTAGGCCAATTAAAGTGGGAATCCGAGCCCTTAAGCTCGGCCAAAATTTCTCGTAGAAACCTGCTTAAAGCAGGATCTGGCTCTTGTCTCTTCACTCTAAACGAGACTACCCTTCTATAAAGATTTTTTATAAAGAGAATTACATCTTACTGTGATAATTGTAAATATAGGTAAAATCAGCCATTTTAGCAATTGAAAAAAGCAAACAGAAATCTCATTTCAATCAATTCAAATTCGTTTTGCAATATAGTAAGGATTTCCTTATTTGCTCGACTGTTTATTTGTTCTGGATTATAATTTTTTTAATATTTTAACACCTGTTTCCTTAAATCATGATTAGAAAACCTATTGTTCAGTTTTATCATTCATTAAACAATCTAAGTGATTTGAAACTCGAGCCCAATCAAGACAGTTATATATATATATATATATATATATATATATATATATATATATATTTGTGAATAAGTCCTGAAAGTTTAATTAAAAATCAAACAATTATTTGCAAGAATTTCCAAATGTGTTGTTTTTCACCGGAAAAAAGCGCTAAAATATCCATAGTAATCTTTGGATCACCGGAGAATAATCAAACTAAAAAGAAAAGGGAGGAAAAGGCAAATAATATAAAATAAAAAAAAGAAAGACGGAAGAGGAATGAGTCTACTAACTGGATGATAATTTTTTATATTACAGGAAAATGGATTGAATAGTTGAAAAAAAAAAAATCAAAAAACGAAATGCATTGAAAATGTTTTAAAATACTTCCAAGGAGAATTATCTAGACAGAATTCAGTAAGATTGTGCAAATACAAGACCACCACCCCTCCCCATTTCCCGCCGATGAGAAAGAGACCATTAAACGTGTACTAGATGTCAATTAGAAGGAAACATATGTTACTGATAAAGAATAACATTTATGATTTCTCTGGACAAAAAGGACCAGGGAAAAGACATCTGTTTTGAATCAACTACCCAAAAGAGATCCCCCCCCCATACGGTGAGAGAAACCAGCGTAGAGCATTCATTCCGTATAATTCGTCCCCAGAAAACTTTTATGTCGAAACATTAATTCAGATTTCTTGAATGCAAGTGATGAGAAAAATTTAATTACTATTTTGAAGTGATCATGGAAAAAAGTCTGTGTGGTCTGTTAATCGTAAAAATGCATAAACAGAAAATAGATAAACTTTTTCCTTAAAGAGAAATGGAAATAATTTCCTTTTCTTTTCTTTTGAGTAGTCTGACCAAGAGAGATTACAACACTAAACATCCTTTTTCGCTACGCCATTTTGAAAGTGTGGATAATTATAAGAAGTTAACTGCTTAGAATGTGGGAGAAGAAAGAGAAAGATTAGCACCGCCCATATGGAGCGTTAGTATGAGATGAGACTTGAAAAGAGTCGGAGTAAAAAAGGTGGATTGGTTCACTCTGACCACTCTCAAGAAGAGGCTGGACAAATTTCGAAAACCACTTCAGTAAAGATATTTTGAGAATATAGAATTTTAGAAAAAGGGTGGAATTCAGCCAAACCCAAACCCTGGGCAATACTCACCCCTGTCAGACGCAGGACTCCATATAATCAGGAGATTTTAGAAGATAGAAAAGACCAGGAGACACACGGGGAGTACCCGCTACTGCTAGCGGAGTTCACATCGTTCACCGAGACCTCCTGATCAAGACCTTGTGTTGACCCAGAAGATAGAAAAAACTCAAGAGAGGTCGAAAGAGCAGATCAGAGAATCACAGAGAGCTTAGAAATTGAAGTTCATACCAACTCTAGCTGCAAACTCAGAAGTTTTGATTTTTAAGTGGAAAGTCGCTGTATACAGCAAAGCATGCATAAAACAAATCGTTGTTACATTTTTAACCCGAGCTATTTTTTTTATTCCAGATAATGATTTTTTTGTTATGTAAGTCCCAGCTGTCGAGTCCGTCCTTACATCAAGTTTGCTTCAACAACAATCTTCTCACCCTCTGAGATAACAACGTGGTAGAGGTGTGGATGGTCGTGAACAAATACCAGTTAAGTCGATTGAAACTATGCCACCAACACGATACCAGCGGCAAAACGAGCGACGCGTTAACGAGTGACGAGTCAACCAGATGATAGCCTGAAGGAATTTGAAAACCAATGGGGGTCATAGGGCTATATCATTGGTTATCAATGACTAGGACAGATGTAATAGTTTTATTTGGTCGTCACTGACCAGGCTCGAGAGGGTTAAAATCCATATTTTTGTCTGAAGTAGAGTCACATTTGGAAATAAACGTCTGAACCAGATTGTTAGAAAAAATTATTAGTTTTTCGATCTTTTAACATTCTGTATTAATTTCATTCTTTTAGATGATATTATTAAGTGAAAACTATATTTACTAATCATAAATGGAAAAGCTTAATACAAATCATCAAACACCAATAGTTTTTAAAAAGGATTTTGAATTTTTTTGCATGTGTATAAACGTACCGGATTTTGTAAGTATAGGAACTATACACGACATTATACAGAAAATAAGAGTGATGGCTGTAGTAAATTTAAAGCCAAATTTTCCAAAATTCAATAAAACATTAGATTACTTAGAATATTTTCTAAAATTTTAAAGATTAATGAGTACTTGAGAAAATCTATAAAAAATACGCTTACGTCATTTTCTTCTTTGTTTTCCAGACAAAGTCTCCGTAGAACATTAGATCTATCATCACGCCGCCATCACATCAGCACAGCCACTGAAGGGTTAAAAATGCATTTCTGCGTTATTTTAAACAAAGTAAATAATATTTGTTTCAAATCAGATTGTTATACTTAATGTCAGTTAATATTGCTCAAATAAAGTTTCAGTATAGTATATTTTATTTTTGCAAGATTATCTTTAATAAAGATAATTACGTTGCAATGAAAAACTGATTAAGGCATTGTTGGCAACACAATTGTTGTTTTCGCTGCTTCATCTATATGAAGTAATGCTATAATAGTCGATTAATTTGTTTTTATGTGGATTATTGATTTGTTTTCTTTGTGGGTTATTTAATTTCGAAACATTTGCTATTGTAGAAATAATTATATTTTTTGCGAGTGAATATTGCATTAATAATTTTTTCAGAATAACCATGATTTTTTTCAGATACAAGTCTTATTATTTAACCCATAGATGAAGAATGGACTCATACTTTTTCCAAGGTTATTTACGCGCAATTGAATGTAACGAATCCAACTGGAATTCTAATTCGACTCTTCGTTTTTTCATTCTGCCTAGGATCAGAGTATCTGCGAGTTCTGCAAGGGATAGTGACGTCTTCTGGTCTTCAGTCTAGGATTAGTGCAGTAGCTGCGCGTTCTTCCTCTATTAGTATTTGTCAGCTATTTTTTCTATGTATTTCAAGTAGCAGAACTCTGGTGTAAGAGAAATGTCAGTTACTTCCTAAAGTCCAGAATGGACGTTCATATCTGGACAGGATTTAAATTTGTTAATTATATATTATTTCTTCCGCGAGACAAAAGTTATGGACAGAAGATTAAATAACACAAAAAGAATCATTTATTATTATTTGTAGTAATATTTTATGGCTAAACACTACGGTATTGAAACTGTTGATAAAATATATACTGCTGTCTATAAATGCTTACAACTCTACGAAAAAAGTTGATTTTATTTTGTATAGTAAGTAAACTATTAAATCAGTATTGATTATTTTTTCTCATAAGAGATTTAAATTATAATAGAATGTTCAATGTGAAAAAGTTATTTTTTTAACATTTCATTCCAAGCAAGGTGATAATTCCACTGAGACGCAAGGAGTTACTGGAAGTAAAATAGAATGAGAAAACATTAGGAAGAGAAAGGACAATAAAAAACAGCGTTCGGAAAGACATAAGATGTCATTTAGCGTTGCATTAAATTTTTGAAGATTGTATGTGGCAGGGAAGTACGAAACAGAAAGAGAGTTTTGTCGGTTATCCCATTTGGCTTTACCAAAACGTCTGCTATAAAACACTTTTTGAGCCTATAAAAAGGCAATGATATTCTCTCTCTTTCTCTTTTTAGTCCTTTTCACTCTTGCTTCTAGATGTAGTCGCACGTAAAAAGAAACGCTGCCGTTTTGACTTTTGAACTCATCTCACACAAGCAAATTCTTATAACTAATTTTAATGTTCTTTCCTTTAATTACAATTGCGTATTTAAGTAATTCCTTTGATTAATAACATGCATTGTCGTTTGTTATATATTCATTGTTTTTTTTTTCATAATATTTTTTTACCCGGGCTCACACAGAGCTTGCCAATGTTATTTGCGGGATAAATGTTCCAAGAGCCCATAAATATTTAAAATCAAAAGTGTTGATTCCCACAATATAATGGTGATTAATATTTACCCAAACATGCTAGTATCTTCTAACAGTTCAATAGACGAGAAGTGCATGAAAAGAAACTATTAGAATACAACATACGGTTTAGGTAGTTCAAAAGTAAAACGGGGAAACCTACCCGCCACTCTAGTAGTACGCTTAAATTCATGCAGTCGATGCACGAAGTAAGACAGCTCATGAGAACAATTCTTATGAAAATATTTCTAGAAAAGACACTGGGAAGCCATATTACAGTGGTGGGAAAGTGACTGAAACTCAGATGCCAGGTCAGAATCGATTACACTACAGATCCTTCTTTGGATTTTGTCAAGAATTACTAGATACATAGCAGGAGCAACAGACCAGATATAGCAGCAATATTCAATGCGCGGACGAATGGTTTAAACACAGTATTCAATGAACAAATGCTTAGTTTAATAATGACGGTACAAGGGGAATAACTCTCTTCCAAGTTATCAAAAACTTGTTATTTCTTTCCACCTACAGATTAACGTCTGCAAAAACTTGCCATGATACTAAATTTGTAAAAAAAGAAAAAAAAAAAAACATGTTTCAGCGTGATTTGACCATAAGAGCAAACACCAAGCTTAATGAGGATAGGAAGCTTCTAAGCAGGTAGGCCTTGCCTGCTTTGAAAATGAGTATATCTGGGTATTTTAGCTGAACACGAATAGCATCACCCTAGCACCGAATAAATGGATGGCACAATATCAAATTGAGAAAGGGAAATGTGCGTAAGAAGATTGTACTACACTAATATGTGAGGGAAGAAATCAGCATTCCGAAAACTTGTTCGTTACCAGATTTTCAACATGGATCACTGGCGCCTGCAGTAAATACATAATTGTAGGTGCCTCCACGCAATTGCCGAGAAAACAGCAGAGCATGATATTAAAAGGGCTCAAACTTAATAAAAACAAAATTTTATCGTTAAAATGTTTATGCTATTATTAAGAGGAAAGATCAAATTCTGTTGTCATTATTTAAAAACAAAATCAATCCTTTCTAACACGTTCGCAATTTCAGTTAAAACTTATTTTTTTGTTTTTCGTCAGCGTTTTACGCTATGTTTACATAATGTGACTATTAACGAAAACGTAATATCACGTAAGTCGTTTTTTGGTGTTGAAAAACACATTAATTTGAAAATTCTTGCAAAAATTAACTAATTGTCTGATTTTAATGAAACTTTCAGGATTTATTCACAAATAAATGAAATTATTTATGCAATTTTTAGAAAATCTTGGTAAATATATATTTTTTTACTCCTGTTTCCATTAATAACATTAAACTTCTAGAAATACATTATCTATACCATTTTTTTATTAGTTAAATGCAGGACTTATTGGGGAATGTAAATCATCTAATTTTTTTAATTACGAGACCATTTTTCCAAAAATCTGCTCCGAATAGTAGAATAAAAATGCATTAAAACTACGCTATTTTTAATGTAGATAAAACTTTAATTGATTTTATAAATAATATAATTTTAGGATATCATATTTTGAAGAAGAAAAAAACATTCGATGAATAATGAATGTTTATAAGAAATGTTTACATTTTTTTTCTTTGCTAATTAAAGTATCAAACATCTTTTAAATTTCTTCCAGTTACTCAGGGTCTTCGGGTATTAATTCATTAAAAATAAACTTTAGTTACAAATCGAAAATTCAAAAGCTGATTTAGAATTAGGATTTTTAAAATAAATTCTAAATTTTTTGTTATTATTTTAAACTGCACATTTTCTTTTACTATGGAAACTTATAAGAGACTTAACATTAAAAGGTCACATGTTGCAAGGGTTGTTCATCTTATGAAATGTTAAACTGGCTTATGTCAATTTTTGGTCATCATACTTCCGGATTGATTGATAACAGGTGCTGTCATCGCCTACTTGAAAGGTCAACGAGTCGGGCTTTTGTGATCAAGAAATACTTTTATTCGAAATTTCATGCCATAAACAAGTAATAGTTGATTCAAATCAAATTAATTTAACTTTAAATTTGCTAATTTTCCAAAAATAACGAATGAGAGATGTATATTTTATTTTTGCAAGGTTTTTAAAACCGAGAATTAACTTTTGTTTACAAGTGTGTTGATCGCTCAAAAAATGACCGAAAAACTGAAAATTAAAAAAAAAAATCTCAAAATGTTAGATTTCAATGAATATAATTTCTGTTTGAGTATTTTAATTTGCTTAGTGGAAATAGTAAATTTAATCATTTAGCTTTCAATTAAGTTAAAATTAAAGTTTCAAGAAAAAGTTTTTTATTTTTAAAATTTCAATTTAAAATTTAGGTATCGAAAATCGAGTGGTGGTATCTACATAACTGTATAATCAATGAAAGTCACATAAACTACCTGTTCAATGATTCACGATAGTATTCCACAAGATAAAACTATAACAGGGGAGATAATTATATAAAAAATTGTCGAATTATTTTTCTTGAATATTTTTATCATGCAATGCCTAATCAATAAAAGAAAAATTTTGTAGTCTGACTTGGAAGGAAAATAGCATAACCTTAAAAATAATTATATTTAGATTGACAAGAGTTGTGCCTGAATCGGACGGAAGATCACTATGTTTTTGCTTTTATTTTTTATTTTACCGAAATAGAAAATTTCACTTGATGAAATGAATGATGAAAGTGTTTCATTTTTTAAATATTAATTTAATTCAAGTTCACTAAAAGTCAAACGTGCGAACTTATATTGTCATCAGAAATAGCATTTACAATAATGTCACCACTAAGAAATTGTCAGTTGAATTTATGGAGAAAGAGTAAATTTGGAAGATGACCTTTGTTCTGGCAAAACAACGTGTGCTTGATTTTGGGAAAGAGCGGTCAAATTTCACAGTGGAATTCGTATATACAGATAAGATTCCTGTGAAAATACCCTGAAAGAAAGAAAGAAAGAAAGAAAGAAAGACAGAAAGAAAGAAAGAAAGAAAGAAAGAAAGAAATTACTGCTAAAATATTCAAGTTTATTAGGAAAATCGAAACTATTCCATAAGCTGGCCAAGTTTCTCATTACCCTCAAAAAGGTAAGACGATTACTTAAGAATACTGAGAATTTAATAGAAAAGTAATATTAAGTTTATCAACATTTTTAAAAGCTCAAAAAATTAGTGTTGTTCGGCGGAATGAATACACCTGTAATGTCTTTGTATACAATTTAAAAAAAAATTAATACAATTTTTTTCAAGTTTAATGTATTTAAAGTTCAAATTTTCATATTAAAATAAAACAAACAATACATAAATAAATAAATAAATAATAACCAACTGTAATAAACATTGGGTTAGTTTTTGTGGAATGAGATCCAGTTCGAGGTAGGTATGTGCAGCTGCAGGAAACTTTAAAATAAATAAAAGAAACAAATCTCGTTAAAATGCATCCAAAGTGGATAACTGTCTGATTTTCACGCTTATATATATATATATATATATATATATATATATATATATATATATATATATATATATAAAAGACGCAAGAAATTCTGTGATTGGTTAGAAATAAAATTTTTTATCTATTTGAACTTTTTAATCTATTCTTGTCAGATATTCGTCAATCCCTATGTGCAGAGACAATTTCATCAGTTCGATTTCTGTATTTGAAGCTTTCGTATTTATGTCTGAGACTTCAGCTATACCTACCGTTCTATGCATGTATGTAATGGTAATCTCATACACACTTTTTCTTTTTCATATATAGATATTTCGGTTATAAACGTCAGATGAACTGACTTATGATATGCGCCCGTTTGCGAATACGTGCGTACCTCCGGCATCCAGATAAGTGATTTATTACAATCAAAACTCGGAAAACAAAGTTTTATTCAACAACAGGTTAACTCAAAGACAAAAGGTAAAACTAGAAAAAGTAATAAATATAAACTTGGGACTAAGTCAGAATAATAAAATAAATAAAAATATGAAAATGTAGGGAAACCAGAAATATGACAAGTGGGTGGTGAAGGCTAAACACAACAGGAGACTAAGAGTCTACATGGGTTAAGCAGGTAGCGGGTAGTTTGCTTACATGAATGTTTTACAATTTACAATAATGAATCTGCAGAAAGGAAAAAAATTACAGTATTACGCAGTTTAAAAACGCTCAAAACAGGGAGTAAGGGATTCTGAAGCCGTAGGGAGATGGTTAATGTTTCTTTGATTCGGCCTTGTGTTAGACTTAACCGAACTCCCTACAGTTTACAAGATTTATGCAGAATTATCATCAGACGGTTTTTCATCATCAGAAGGTTGGTAGTCAGTTGGATTATGCGGATCAGTGTAGAAGAGTGGAATAATAAAATATACATTTTGAATGTTAAAATATAAATTTATAAAAAGGAGGAATAACATAAGTTTTAGAAGTTAATGTTCAATTAGAAACATTATTAAGAGGTTAAGGGTAGAGTTCGTACAAAATGTTCTAGTAGTAATTGTTGAAATAGATAAGGAGAAAGAGAAAGAGGACAATGTCCGGGTCGTTTGAAGTTTGAAGTTACATTTTATGTGTGTCTCTCTTTCGCTGCTCCCATCTCTGACTCTTGACTGACGCCGAGATCATTTATATAGTCTTTTTGAATTTAGCACTGGATCGCTAAGTCCTCAAGTTGTGCAAGTCGCCCCCATTGATAAAATATCATTTTAACACCTACTTGCGAAATCTGGGTTCGACTTTTTCTTTAAGCACATGGTCAATCCTTTTTCTATTTGTGAAAACGCAGGATTTCACACGTAATTGTGAATTTTTGTAAAAGTGAAGAAGGTTGATTTTAATTAATTTCTTATCCGTTACAATTCCACATGACGAAGTATATCTATCAATAGCCTGATACTTTGGAAATTTAACTGATCATAATAAAATTACAAGACAAATAGAATGTAAACAACCATTTTTATATATTTTTTAAATTATCCAGTAATCTTGAAAAAATTTAAATATAGATACCTTCATTCATTCGCCCCAAAACGGCATAATATGATGTTAAAAGGGTCCAAACTTAATAAAAACAAAGTTTTATCAAGATGTTTATGTTATTGTTAAAAGGAAAGATCAAAGTCCGTTGTCATTATTTTTAAAAAAAATTTAATTCTTTCTAACACGTTCGAAATTTCGGTTAATTTTATTTTTTCCGTCAGCGATCCACCCCATGTTTATGTAATGCTACTACTACCGCAAACGTAATATTATGCAAGTTTTTTTTTTTTGGTGTTGAAAGACACAATAATTTAGAAATTCTTGCAAAAATCAACTGTCTGATTTTAATTAAATTTTCAGAACTTATTCACAAATGTATTTTTTTACATCTGTTACACCACCTCCAATTAATTGCACGAAGCTTCTAGAAATTCATTTTTGTTTTTTAGTTAAATGCAGGACTCCTTCGGAAATGTTAAACATGTAATTTTTTTGTTTTAATTACGAGACCATGTAAAAGAAAATCTGGTCTGAATAGTAAAATCGAAAATGCATTAAAACTACGCCATTTTTAATTTAGATAAACTTTTAATTGATTTTATAAATAATATAATTAAAGTATATCATATTCCGAAGAAGAAAAAATTCGATGAAAAATGACGTTTTATTAGAATTGTTTTCATTTTTTGCTCATTATGATGATTTATAAAGTTTCTAACACCTTTAAAATTTCTTCCAGTCTCTCAGTGTCTTCGGTTTATTAATAAAGAGACTATATTTACAAATCAAAAATTGAAAATCTTAATACAAATTAGTTAGAAATGACATTTTTAAAATAATTCAAAATTGTTTTTTTATGGAAACTTAGTCATTAAAAGGTCACGTGTTTCAATGGTTGTTCCCCTTACGAAACGTTCACTAGGATTATGTCAATTTTTTGGTCACCATACTTCCAGATGTGTGTACTCAGACTGACTGATAACAGGAACTGTCATCGCCTCCTTGAAAGGTAAACGAGTCAGAGACCTTTCTGATTAAGAAATGCTTTAATTCGAAATTTCATGCAACAAACAAGTAATACTTGTTTTAAATCAAATTAATTTAACTTTAAATTTGCTAATTTTTAAAAAATGACGTGTGGTAGATGTATATTTTGTTTTTACAAGATTTTAAAAACTTTTGCATACAAATGTGTCGATCGCTCAAAAATGGCCAAAAACTGAAAGTTTTTTTTTAAATCTCAAATTTTTAGATTGTAATCAATATCATTTCTGTTGGAAATATACCAGAGTATTTTGCTTACTGGAAATAGTAAATTTAACCATTTAGCTTTCAATTAAGCCTAAAATAAAAGCTTCAAGAAAAATTATTTTTATTTTTAAAAATTCAATTTAAAAATTAGATATCGAAAATGAGTGGCGGTACCTACTTAAATATTTTAAGCATTCTAATATTTTAGAGAATTTTAAGTACATTGCCGTTATAATCTTACTTAAGAAACCGCTTGTTGAGGAAATATAAGAAAATTACCAATGAATTTTATAATTATTATAATTACCGCTGTTATTTTCTGGAAATGTTGTTTATGAGCGTTCGTATTACAAAAATCAGTACGTTTATACACATACAAAAAATCCAAAATTCTTTTTAAAATACTTGAGGTCACTGAATGATAAGTTTTTATTTAATAAAATATCACTTGACTGCTACAAATTAATACAGAATTTTAAAAAATTTCAGAGTTTATGAATCATTTTAATTAAAATTTTAAAACTTATAAAACTAAAAAAATAAAAACAATTATTGTGAAAATTCATTATTCATTGATTTTCTAAAGACACTAGTGTTCATATCTTATTCATAAAAGTAATTAAAGGCTTTTCTAATTAAACAATATCTTAGTTTTATTGCATTTTTTATTTTACGATTCAGAGCAGATTTTCATTAACTGAGAGTTCTGTTTGACTAAAAAATACGATTTAAATTCTCCAAGGACTTGTTCTTATAACAAATATAGCGCTACAAAAATATTTATCGAATTTCATTAATTAAATAAGTGAGTGGCAACATATATATAAAAACTTTGACGAAGATTTTCTAAACAAAAAAATAAGTTTAAAAAATATTTTCATTCATTTGTAATTTCATTCATTTGTGAATAAAACCTAAAAGTTTCATTAAAATTCGACAATTATCTAAATTTTGCAAGAATTTCAACCCAGTGTAACTTTCACGGCAAATAGACGATCAAATTTCCCGTACAAATTTATGGTGCCACGTTGATGCGGGAATAACAAAAGTTTTATAAAAAAAAAATAATGTTCTAAAAAGAGAGTAAAAAGTATCATTTTTGCATCAACAACTTCTTTGTTTTTTCTTATTAATAATAGCAGAAACATTTTGATGTTTTGGGCATCTTTTCATATACTCAGTTTTTAGCGAATCTCTGGAGATAAGTATATATATATATATATATATATATATATATATATATATATATATAGAGAGAGAGAGAGAGAGAGAGAGAGAGAGCATTGCGTTTTAGTTCTCTAAGAAAGTTCAAAGGCAATTTTTTACCTTTGATGGAATTCCTTATGGAACGAAATGCTTTACAAAAATAAGTTTTACTTTTGCTATTTCTTTTATTTATAATGCTCACATATTAATTTATATCTCAATAATTGTTACACTCACATACATGCACATGTGCACGCACGCACGCACACACTTCTGTGAATCTATACACACACTGATGAGTCAAATAATGATGACAGCTACTATCTCAACAACTGCAAAATTCTGGGTCAGAACTATATAAACAGTAAAGCCAACTTCGAGTTCTTCATCTTGATGCATTAAATGCCGTGGTTGTTAGCAAGAAAAAAAATCTTATTCTTAAGTGACTTTGGTTAATAACAAATTCATATTGCCAAAAGGCTGGGTCAAAGCATTTTTGGAACCGCACTGCTTGTATGGGTACTCACGTTTTCATTTGTGTTACTTACGTATTGGCAGTAGTCCGAGGAGCGGAAAACTCATCAATCGCCAAGACTTGTTAATGTAAAAAATGAAATATTTTCTCATAAGGTATGAACAGCTCGACTGTGTCCCCCGGGATAGAGTGTGCCGCCTATGGCAGCCCTTGAGTTTGCATCTATCCCCTACTCTCCACTCCCAAATAACATATTGTACAATGACGCCCTCTTATATATATATATATGTATATATATATATATATATATATATATATATATATATATATATATATAAATAATCAATTAATTAATTTCAAATACTCAAATATGCTAGTATGATTATTAATATAAATAATTAACACACACACACACACACACACACACACACACACACACACACACACACACACACATATATATATATATATATATATATATATATAATCAATTAATGACTTTCACACACTCAAATATGCTAGTATGATTATTAAATACATACCAGGCATATTTTAACTTTAAAAGTAACATTTAAACAAGAGGCAAAATAAACATATCAGGAAAAAGTGTAAAATATTAAGACCGTCTCTATTTTTAAAATGAAAACTACATGACCCCACCAATTCAATCTTCATAGCACTGTCTAAGAAGCCAGGATCAAACGAGTGCGAACTCCACAGAAACATCAGTTTAATGAGCCATATAACAAAACTGATCGTCAGAATCCTGGTGAATAGAGCAAGAAGCAGAATCAGGCCAGAGATAGGACAAGAACAGTGCGGTTTCGTCAAAGACTCTGGAACAAGGAACGGCGTATTTATGATTAGGATGCTCTCTGAAAGGGCAATACAAATGTAGAAGAACTTGTACCTAAGTTTTATTGATTATGCAAAGGCGTTTGACAAAATACGCCACAAAGCATTGATGGAGATGCTTGGCAGCCTTCACATATTTGGGAAAGACCTAAGAGTAATCAAGAATTACTACTGGCAGCAAAGTGCCTGCATACGAACAGGTAACGAATTCAGCAGTTATACAAAGATTGAAAGGGGCGTAAGACAAGGAGGTGTCTTTTCACCGGATCTATTCAACTTGTACAGCGAGACTATTCTGAGAACCCTAGAAGATATGCCAGGATTCGTGATCGGAGGCCACATTTTAAACAATATAAGGTACGCAGATGATACAATGCTGATAACAGACACAGAAAGGAAACTACAAGACCTCCTACAGAAGGTAGTTGAAGAGAGTGACAAGAAAGGACTACAAATAAACTGCAAGAAAACCGAATGCATGGTCATCAGTAAAAAAGGCAGCTCAATATGCCAAATACAGGTCGGGGATGCTAAAATAAAGCAGGTACAAAAATTTAAATACCTGGGAAGTGTTCTAACAGAAGACGGAAAGTGCGACACAGAGATCCGAAGACGTATTGGCATGGCGAAGGAAGCATTAAAGAAGTTGAGTAAAGTATTAAGAAACAGGACAATTTCGCTAGAAACAAAGAGGAGAGTACTGAATTGCTATGTGATGTCGGTTCTTCAATATGGCAGTGAATATCTTCGAAGACGAAGGAAAAACTTGAAGCAGCTGAAATGTGGTTCTACAGAAGGGTGCTACGGATATCATGGACCGAACATGTGAGCAATGATGAGGTTTTAGAAAGGATCGAAACAAAAAGAATATTCATACTGAGCATCAGGGAGAGACTGATGAAGTTCCTGGGACATGCAATGGGGAAGGAGGGCTTAGAGAACCTGATACTAACAGGCTAGATAGAGGGAAAAAAGAGACAGGGGAAAGTAGTGGATAACATATTTAAAGGACCTGATCAGATGGATGACGGAACGAGGGTTGCGTGGTGTAACAAGAGAAAGCGTGCTAAGAGCCACCGGGGATAGGGAGATGTGCTAAGAGCCACCGAGGATAGGGAGATGTAGAAAGCCATGATCGCCTACGTCCTGAAAGGACAGCGCACATAAAAGAAGGAGAAGAATTTACTTGCCTTTACTATACAGGCTTATACAGAAGACCTAAAAGTTCTGTCCACATAAAAGTGTTGTCCGTAGCGGAACGCCCTCTAGCGTCGCTACTGGATACGAAGCAACAAAAGTGCTACTGTTGCGTAAAATGAAATATCAAAGTCATCACCGCGTACATTTATCTTTGTTGCTTATGGAGTTGCGTACCTGCAGACGAGTCAGAGTAACCAAGTTAACCAATATCCACCGCTGAAAGGATCTTAAATGTGCAGGCGGGCATTAGCATTGGAGCTTGTATCAATAGAAGAACATTTCTTAGTTTGATAAGTCTCATTTTCTTTTCAGTAAAGTGAACAGTAAAGATTACAGATTTGGAAGGCTATACAATATTGTTAATATGCCACAATAAAGAATTTAAAAACGTTTCCTATGTTTTTAACTGATGACTTTAGACTAGCATATTTAGAGTTTTGACAATTTTTGAGTTTATTTTTTTAGGTGGTACTGATACTAATTTATTGGAGCGTCCGACAGTATATTTTTTCATCTTTAATAGTTCTTTTTGCTCCATGTGCTGTGTCCCTTCAGGACATAGCATGCGATCTTTTCCTGATTTGAAATAATGCATGTGTGGCTATATATATATATTTTTTGTTTGAATTTTCAATTAAGCAGTAGAAGAAGAACAATTCTGTTGGATTTTGCTTTTTATTCTAAAGTAAACTGCAAAATTATCTTTATTTGTAACACCTGGAATATTTACTCTGATTTCCAAATAAAAGAAAAAAATATTTAAAATTCAAATTTGCCAATTTTTCTCTTTGAAAATAATACCTAGGATAGTTATTTCATTTTTAAGAGAATTTTCAAGTGTCTTAATTTTTCTGTCACTATTTTTCGATTCATATGGTGAATGGAGGATAAAATAACCATGTCAATATTTTAAAAATGTATAGCGGACTAAAAATGGTTGAAAAATGCATTTTTTTTTCTTAAATCACAACATATTTTCCTTGGCGTAAACATTTAACTCAAAGCTTAAAACGCCAAGTAGGTGTGAAGTTTTGCTTTCAACTACGTCCGCACGCTACGTCATAAATAGTCCATAAAAATGACAAAGGTAGATTTTCATTCTTCCAGGCGTAATGAACGGATGCTCAAAATGACACATCCGACAGAATGAGTACAAAACTGATGTCAAAATCATCTAACATTGAATATAAAAGGCTCCAAAATACACCACTCCAGTCCATTATATTTGTATTGCCATTCATTAAACATAATATTTTTCTTCTATGTGCCATATCCCCTCAGGACATAAGCGATTATGGCTTTCCACAACCTATCCTTTGTAGCTTTTATTCCTTTCCAAGACTCTCACCTCGTTCTGTCATTTACTCACACAAATTTAGGTAGCCTACTATCTTCCCCTATTTCTCTTTCCCATGATATACCCTTTGTGGATTAAGTTTTCCAAGTCGATCATCCTCATTATATATCCAAGACATTTGAGCTATTTTATTCTGATTTTGGGTATAAGTGTTCGTTTTGTTATTGTTTTCATTAAGACTTCCTCCTTGATTACTAGCTCCATCTATGCGATTTTCAGTATCCTTCTGTAAAACCACATTTCTGTTGCCTCCATTTTTTCTTCATCGACATAACAAACGGAGATTGTTCACCATTTACAGCCATACAAGAGGATAAATATCGCTATCAGTATCGACAAGATCACAGAAGACTTGAGACAGTAGATTTAAAAAACTTAACCCTGAATTAGTATTTGCTTAAGTCAAAGTTCGTTGCAAATAAATCAATAAAATAAAAATACAAAAAAGTAATCTTAAGCTATTCTCATTTACTAACCCACTTTCGTCTTGTATCAGTTTATAACAAAAGCCCTGACTCTAACTATATTTAACTAACTAAAACTCTTCGTCATAACTGAAACAAGACGAAAACAAGTTTTAAATGAAAAACAAAAACACTTTCCTACTAATAAATAATAAATAAATATTTTAGATAAAATATTTAAAAGTTTAGTAGTCACTTAGGTTTAATTTACCACGAAAAAAACTTTCATTTAGCTAAGTTAATGAATCAGTGTCCGTTTTGACAATTAATTTTATGTACAGAAATAAAGTGAAACCATGATTAATGTTAAACAAATTTCAAATCCTGAACCAAATTTATAATCTGAAAAATTTCACTGTCATTAGCATTTTAGCTCATCAGCATCAAAACCGTTCAGAAAACACTTACAACCATTTTCTTTTAAAAGCATTTGTGGAAACTTTTTCGTTTCTTTGGTTTCTCTTTCTCTCCTTTTCTCGCTGAGGCCGTTGGGAAGTTGAAATGCCTATGTTGTACTACGTGTTGCTATCTGGCCTCTGATTGGTTGGCTCCCTTTGACAGAATTTGAAAGAGCAGGGACCATCAGTTTTTTTTATTTTTGCCGACCATAGAAGTCCATAAAATTTTAGCTCCGTCAGACAAAAGACGTTAAAAGAAGTCTGAAGTTGCTTGCGAGCTTCAGTAGCTTGCTAAAGAAGAAAAAAAGGGATCTCTTCTGACGTACAGAGGAGAAATAATATTGGATACAATTTCTTCCAAAGGAAGAAGGAAAGTTTTATTTCTACGAAAGAAGAACAACGTGTCCCCTGTCGGCCATTAACCCACGAGGTTTGAAGAAAATCAACATTGGGTACAACTTTTTCCAGAGGAAGAAGGAAAGTTTTATTTCTACAAAAGTTTCTCAGGTCGTCCAATAACCCACGAGGGTGGGAAAAAGGATCTTTTGAACATCGGACATTGAAAGAAAAAAAAAAAAAGAGGAAAAAAGAGTTGCTAATTCAGCGGCTAGAGGGAAGCAACTCTTCCCTAAGTTCTTTCTCTTCGCAGGAAAGAAAGGAAGGGAGAAAATTTCTTTAAAAAAAGGAAAGAAAGGAAAGAAAGGACAGAGGCCTCAGGACTAGCAAGGTAATTGCGAAGGACTTTTAATTGTCTTTTATTTCTGGTACCAAGGCTATAAACTATAGCCTTTGCAAACGGACTAGTTTTGCAGTCAGCACACAATTCCTCCCAGTTGTTAATAAAGTGTGTTATTTTCTTCAATTTAAACCTTTTGATTTATATTAAATTTTATTTTTTTCCTTTCCCTTTGTTCACAGCAGGATTTTTTTTCATGAAAGAAAAACTTCCTGCACATTATATATCACCATTTCTTCTCAGACCGAATGTAGATGCACTTTGGCTAAGAAAAAAATCTAGTTAGCTTGTGCGCATGCGATCATTATTGTGCTGCAATTAATGCTATCGCTATGGTCTTTTATCCCTAGCAACGCGTGGAATTACTGCTATTTTGTTATATTCCTCGTTTCAACCAAGCTACTACCAATTCCTCTTATTGCAATGACGTCATTCCTTGCATATTCAAATTACCCTTTGCAGTTTTACGCGCTGGCTTATGTATAAAATTCACATCGGATAATCTGCTCAACATGTGAAACGATAAGGAGTTTTTCTCACGTGTAAAAAAGTGAATATTCGAATTCATATAATAGTCGGGTTACGAGAGTTGATTTTTAAGGTGAAAGAGAGAGTGGCTTTACACAATTTCATTACATCGTGAGAAGCCAGTATATTCATATACTTGTAATATATATATATATATATATATATATATATATATATATATATATATATATATGAATAGAATAAGTAAAGAACAGGTAGGAAAAGTGTCTTTAATCTAACATGTTTCACTTTAATAAGCTTCTTCAGGAATTTGTTTCGTCTTAACAAATCTCTGAGGAATCTAATTAAAGTGAAACATGTTAGATTAAAAACACTTTTTCCTTTTCCTACCTGTTCTTTACTTATTCTATTCATCTCGTCGAATTTCAATCCATATATTCAACTCACACACACACACACACACACACACACACACACACACACACACACACACACACACGTTATAGGTATTTCCACTAAATTGCGGGAAAAACTACATAGTATGAATAAAAAAGGGCCCCAAACTTCATAAAAACGAACTTTTTTCATCAAAATGTTTACGTTATTATTAAGAGGAAAGATCAAAGTATTTTTTAACTATTTAAAAAAAAATTATCCCCTTCTAACACGTTCGAAATTTTGGTAAAGCATCTTGTTTTGATTTGAGTTAGCGGGTAACCAAACCTTTACGAGTGTTTACAACAGAAAACGTAATATAACATAACTCAGTTTTTTTTTCCGGTGACAAAGACATTAATTTTGAAATTGTTGTTAAAATCAAATAATTGTCGGATTTTAATGAAACTTTCAGAACTTATACACAGATGAATGATATTATTTTTGAAATTATTATTTTTAAAAAATCTTGGCAAAAATATATTTTTTACATCTGTTACTCCAGCTCCGCGTAAATTCATGAAATTTTAAGAAATTAAATTTTGTTGAGAAAAGTGGTTTTATTAGCTAAACGCAGGAATCATTGGTGAATGTAACTCATCTATTATTTTTTTAAACATGTTTCCTCTATTTCCGAAAATCTACTCCCAATAGTAAAATAAAAATACAATATAACTATGGCATTATTTAATTTGATAAGCTTTTAATTACTTTAATGAATAATATAAATTAAGGGCATTATAGTTTGAAGAAAAATAATAAATATTGGAATTTTTTTTAAATTATAATAATTTATAAAGATTCAAAAATATTTTTAAAACACTTCAAAGATTTGTTGGGGTTAGTTTATAAACTTATTAAACGAAGATTATTTTTACTAATCGAAAATTAAAAAGTTTAATACAAATCGTCGTGCCTTCCTATTTCTAAAATAATTTTTAATTTATTTTGATTATTTGAAAGTTTCAGAGTTTCTTCCCCTTACAGGAAAAATGTGTACAATTATGTCAGTTGTGATCGCCATACACTTATCTTATCATGGTTCTGTCAAACTGTCAACACAGTGGAAAGGTTAGAAAGGTGAACTCTGTATTTAAAAATTGTTTATTCTAAATTCCATGCTATAAATAATTAATACTTGTGTAAATCAGTTTAACTTAACATTGAATTTGCTAATTTTCCAAAAATAATTTTAAAAGAAATTTTAAAACCGATAATTAATTCTTGTTTACAAATGTGTCGATCGCTTAAAAATGGCCGAAAAATTGAAAGATTTTTAAAAATTTAAAAATTTTAGATTCCAATCAGTATAATTTCTGTTTTAAATAGACCAAAGTTTTTTGCTTACTGGAAATAGTTAATTTAATCATTATATATATATATATCTGCACAGTCCTGTTTGGCTGTATCACAACTCACCAGTACGGTTAGACATCCAATTGATCCTGCCCAGAATTGAAAATTATTTGAACATTTTATATATATATATATATATATATAAAATATTTTTTATTCAATATGTTAATGTTACTTACAGAAACTTAGCTCAGTCTGGTACAAACCCACAATAATGGAGCGCCCAATGAAGATCACTACACTATAGAACTGGTTTGCGATACGAACTTGCTCACTTTCGCGCTGGTATCCATAAACTTAGATTGGTCTCGTAAACGCAGCAAGTGGATTGGCACTCAATGAAGATTGAACTAACACGTGTAATGGTTTGCCACATTAGTTAATTACCGCATAGCAAGCTGTCCTTTATGTTGTTTTTAACTGAAAATCCGCATGTAAAAGAGAGCAAAACACAAATTGTACAAATAAAAGGTGTTTTCAAAATGAATTTCTTTATTTTGAACTGAAAAATATTTTCATACAAACTATCATTGCAGCTGTAATTCCAAAATGGGTTTCCTATTTCATCAAATGGGGATCTTAGATCGCGTACATTAAAAAATGGAGAAAAGTTGAAAAAATTAATATAGTATTGGTGAGAAAAAAAGAAAAGAAAGAAATAAAGAAAGAAAAAGAATGTATGAACCTCTGAAAGAAAGAAAGAAAGAAAGAAAGAAAGAAAGAACTAATAAATAAAACTGGAAGAGGAAAACAAAATCAGAAAGAAAGACAGGAAATGAAAGGAGAATAGAAGAAAGACTGAAGGATCCTTGGAAATAAAGAAAAAAATAAACAAATGTAAAGTACCTTTATTAAATCGTTTTTGGAATGTGAGATTAAAATCATAATAGCTTTTACGGAAACGGTGGGTTGTCAGCGCTTGAAAACGACTTTACTTTCAATCACATCCGCTCTGTTAACATTGGTTTCCCTGTATCAATAAAATAAAATCTATAACGACAGCAATTACTGCTTTGTGGCACAAATAGTTACATATTTTCACTGTTGCCACCTGTCATTGTTCAAGCCCAGAATTTAAAATGTCGATTTTCAGGTTAGACAAGCTGTACCCACTTTAGAAGATTGGCGTTGAAAACTTTTTGATCATGTGTGGTCAGGTGCAATACCATTCTTAGTCAATATCAATATCCACAACTACTATTCAAAGAATAATACTGGTCATAAAGCAAGATGTTTACTTCTATGTTGCCCATCGATACAAGGGTTTTGAAATTCAACTGAAAGTAGAAGAACCGTAACCGTTACCCTAATCTTACATCCTTGTGTATAAAACACTGAAGCATCTCGATTAAATTTTCTAGGAAATGGATGTTTATTTATTGTTACGTTTATTTATGACAGGTTTTCCTTATTTATTAGTTTATTTTTCGAAAAAACTTAGAAAATAAGAATTTTTCAAATAAGAAATCGGTTCATTACAGTATGTTTAATATTAATTCTCTGAATAAACAGATATGCAAAAATAATTTTAAAAGAACATTTTTTGTAATACTCCACGTGTAGTTCTGTATTTTTGTCTGTAACTTTTGGCTATAATAAAATTATTGTAGAGAGTGTGAAATAATAACTCCTTTCACTCACTACTTTCAGATTCAAAAAACTGAGAAGAAGGAAAGGAATTCGTGTGCCTATGTGAATTTGTTTTGAACCTATAAAAATCTTGCCTTCACATAAATCAGCCGGTTAGCCAGAAAGAAGAAGAAAAGAAAGTAACGAGTTTACAGGAAATAACGTACACCAGGAAATTACTTAGGTGCAAATGATATTTGTTGTTGGAATATTAGTGAAATTATAGACTAGTACAAAAGTATCACTTCGCCACAAATAGATGATAATAAAATATATGGTGGTGTTTATCATAGCATATATACACGTACCAGTTTTTGACAAAGTAAGACCTAAATTAGACGCCGCTGAAGCAAAATTAAAAGTTACAAAAATAGGTGTAATTAGACCTTCAAACAGTGAATGGGCATCTCCTTTACATTTGGTGCAAAAATTAGGTGGTACTTATTGAACATGCGGTGATTATCGCTCCTTGAATATCATAACTAAAACAGATAGATATCCGGTCCACAATATCAACTCTTTTGCAGCACGATTGCCAAATAAATCCTGCTTTTCCAAAATAGATCTGAAATGTAGCAGGTGCTTTCTTCAAACCGAAAGACGTGCATAAAAATTCAAATAGCTCAACGGGTGTCCTAGGGATACATTTTAATTTGATAATAGGCAGCCTATCTATATGAATAGGATATTTTTCAAACTGGATTGTATATTCATATATCTAAATCATATCCTAGTTTTTATCGCTTATGAACAACAGCCCAAAAAGGACTTAGATCAGGTGCTGAAAGTACTTAATGACAATAACGTCAAAATATTGATAGATAAGTGCATATTTAATGTAACGGAACTAGAGTTTTTAGATTTTCACGTTAGTAGAAACAGTATACAACATACAGAAAAGAAAATTAAAGTTGTGACAAATTTTCCTAAACCAACAGATTCTAAAAGCCTAAGGCGATTTTTAGACATGGCAGGTTTTTACCGAAAGCTTATTCCAAATTATGCAAACATTATATTGCCGTTATCTGAATGTATGCAGTTAAATTCCAAATCAGTGTCTGAGCTAAATGAACAAGAATATAACGCATTTGATGGTATAAAAAATAACTTAATAGAGATAACAACATTGGCAGATCCCCAGTCTTCAGTAACAGAGTATCAGTCACTAACCGATAGCAGACAATATGCAGCTGGCACTGCCTTACATCAAATAGTCGGCAAACAACCTATACCAAATGGATTCTTTTCAAAAAATGTTCACAGGCGCAGACAAACTATTCCACGTCCGATCGAGAGCTTCTCGCGGCTTATCTCTCCGTATTGCATTTTCGCTACCTCATAGAGGGTCGCAATATCCTACTGTTTATGGATCATAAGCCGTTGTTCGGAATATTCCATAGTCATACTCAAGCAAAATCCGATCGACAGCAGCGTCATCTTTCAATGTTATCTGAGCATATATTTGATATTTGATATCAGAGGCGAGCAGAACATAGTTGTAGACTGTTTATCTAGACTTGCGCTCGCAGTTCAAATAAATGCTTGTGATTTGTCAAAGATAGCACAGGCACAGAAGCAAGATGACGAAACCAAGTCATATAAAAATTTAAAAGAATGTACCATTTTTCCTGAAATCGGATCCATACTATATTATACTTTCACTATACATTCTAGGCCATCTGTCCCGTAAAACAATATTCACTAGCTTACATTGCTTAGCACACTCTGGAGTAGGTGCCTCTTTGAAATGATTAAAATCAAGGTAATTTTGGCCTGAAATAGATAAATCTATAAAGAAATTCTGCAAAAATGCGCGGTCTATCAACAATCCAAGATTCACGGACACGGTAACTCTACTATGTAGAATTTTGAGTTACCTTCAGCAAGATTTCAAACTATAAATATCGACATTGTCGGGCCGTTATACCACCAACACAAAGAGAATCAGAACAATATATCAGCCCTTATCGATATTTACTTACCTGTATAGATCGCGCGACTCGTTGGATTGAAGTTCAACTTATGATAGAAATCATTGCAAAGTCAGTAGCCCAAGCTTTCATTGATGCATTGATATCACGATTCGGTGTACCGCTATATGTTATCACCGATTGTGGTTGTCAAAAGCGAATTATTTCAAGAATTAGCAGAAGTATTAGAATTCTATAGATTAAGAACAACAGCATATCATCCACAATGTAATGAATTGATAGAAAGAGCACATTGCAAGCTAAAAATAGCAAAAATGGCTTGAAGAGAATCGTAGTTAACAGCCATACCCGTTGTACTTTTAAGCATTCGTAGTACTCCAAATGAATCTAATTATGTACCAGTAACGGCAGTTACTGGAGCACCCACATTGATTCTTCACCAGTTAGTTGACAATGCAAATGTTAAAAACAATGCCCCTGTACAAGAAGAGTATATAAAAGATTTTGGTAAATCTATGTTGCAATTCGACATGTTAATTGACGACAGAAAACACCATACTACAGGAACAAACACCTTCATTCCAAATTGTTAGCATACTTGTGATAAATTTCAGCTTCGAGTAGATCGAGTACGACAACCTTTATGAAGAACCTTGTTCAAGCCCTTACAAAGTTTTACAATGTTCACCAAAGCATTACCTAATAGAATTAAATAATGATGCCCATACACAAGTATCAATCGATAGATTAAAAACGTATATAGAACAATCTGTATAAGAACAAAGAAATAGTGCCAAATTACAGTCAAAATCAAATGAATACACATACAGTGAGAAAGATGTCACTTCCAGTAAATCTGATGAAAATATTACAAAAGCAGTTATACAAAATCGCACACAATAAGAGTAGATAGACATGTCACTTGAAAAAAGTAGAATTAAAACTATTATTTTCAGTAAATAAAAAAAGTGAACCAATTATAATAGTAGTATAGAACATAATCATACCAAAATTATATTTACTCCGTAAACTAGAGGGAGACTCTGTGGTGATTAGTAGTAAAAGTGTATTGAAATTTACCCTTTTCTTTTTACTGATAGAATGACAGAGAAACTCTCTCTTTTTCTCTCTACACATATGTCTTTTCCTTCCCTCTGATAACCGAAATTATAACCGGGACATAGCTCATGTAGTCAACTGACGTCATGCGAAAGCCAACCAATCACTAATGTTTCTGCCAAAATCAAAGCAGACTTTAAGAAAATATAAAAAATATAACGAACACTTGCATAGTCTCTTCTCTTCTTTTTTGCCTTGCTCTTTAGTGTGCGAGCGTAGACAACATGTTCGCGTCTGCCGTCGGCGATTCAACCAATGCCAACCAGCCAAAGGAAGATGTGTTAAATTCCCGAAAAGAAAACCAAGAATAAAACCCATATACTCAAATACCGGAACAAATTATAACATAGCACGCGTCAAGAACAACAACCTGCTACATTACACCAGAAACACACATGTTGAAACAAATATGTTATATTCACATGAATATAAATATACACGAAAACAAAACTCACTATTACTTGAAACACCGTAATGCTTATATAATGATGAACATGTAATTTGTAACTTTATGGATTCAATAACAAAAATGAAATGATAGTGTAGTTCATACAAACCAAGCCTCTATTCATTTACTTTTACAGCCATATCTAAAACATACTGGTCAAACCAACTACGGCTATATATATATATATATATATATATATATATATATATATATATATATATATATATATATAAAGTACGTGAGTATTAATAAAATTTAATGTGTTTTCAGTCGTTTTTGTTGAATGGGCCAATGAAATGAAGTTTTCAGGCACACGCAATCCTAATGATCGCTCCTGGACTAACGCAATAGTCACAAAAGAGCATCAGCAACTCTATTCTTTTAAGAATTCTCAGAAAAAATAATTTACAAAGAGACCTACTAGTAGCCTTCTATTTTCAAGGAAGAGAGAGAAGGAGCGATGGTGCAAGAAAAGACGTGATAGGAGTTGGAGTTGGTGGGGGTTTGATTTCTTTGACTATCCAAGGAAAAAGGGGAATGGATAACCCCAAAATTGGAAAACCACTTCAATTAATATATTTTGAGAATATGGAATTTTAGAAAAAGGTTGATGCTATGAGTGAAAAACAACCGAACCCAGGTCCTGGTCAACCCCACCCCTGCTGGATGCAAAACTCCATATAAAATGAAGATTTGGCAGCTGGTGCACACAAACAGAGTCACCACACTACTACTACTGGAATCCACATCGTTTGCCGAAACCTCCTGATCAGAATTGAGAAATTTTGTTAATACTAACACAAGCGACAGACTCCAAAGGGGATCCCAGTATCTTTTGATCATAACAGTAAGTGGAAAGAGTTAAAACCACTGTCAACAACAAATCTAATAAAAACCAAATGGTTGTTACTTTTTTAAACCGTGTTATTTCTTGATTATAAAGGATTCTTTTCGTGTAGCTCCCAGTTGTCGAACCGCTTTCACTCCATTTTGCTTCATCAGCGATATTCTCACCATATGGGATTAAAAAAAGTACGTGGCAGAGGAGTGAATGGTTGTGAACAGACAAATGCCAGTTAGATGGTAATCGCGGTGATTTGAAAGACTAGCGGTGGGGCATACGGCTACATTGTTGTTTTGCTGATGAGGATCAACTCGTGTGGTCACACACACACACACACACACACACACACACACACACACACATATATATATATATATATATATAAAGAATGACGTGTGGAAATTTAATAGCAAAAACTTAAGAAAATATCAATTTCATATATACTATTATTATTTTAGAATATGGGTACACTCGTACATACGTACATATGACGTAATATTTATCGATATTTGCAGTGTGTGTGTGTGTGTGTGTGTGTGTGTGTGTGTGTGTGTGTGTGTGTGTGTGTGGCCTTTTTCTGCGTATTAACCATTTTTAGGTTTTGGATTCTTCTGATGACTTAGTGGTAATAGCATTTGCAGTTTTAAAATTTAAGAAATAAAACACCATATTTCATTTACTTTTTATTATTTTTAGCTCCCAGATTAATTTTAGATCACAGGTGTATGGTTAGAAAGTGGGGCATTTAGTGAAGCACAAACACACTGCACAAACTACACTGCAAGGTTAGATTGCGAACCCCCTCCACACACACACACACACACACACACACACACACACACACACACACACACACACACACACACACACACACTGATTTATAACCTCATATATAACTTCACTAACTTCACTTCTTACCATTTCTTACACTGATAGTGCGCCACACAGTAATTATCCACTTTGAGTGGCTATTGAGTCTTGTATTAGGTGAACATTAATATAAAAACGCAATGATTACTAAGTGTTGTTTGCTTTGCTACAAGTCGAAAATGAAATTATTTGAAAGTGGATAGAGCCTGTCTATCTGTTTTGGGAAATTAACATTGGACTTCTGCTTTCATTTAATTTCGAACACGCTGATTGCAAGCGTTAGATCCAGCTATCTATATGTGCTTCCGCTATTTCATGAGCATGTATCCGTGTAGTCTTGTCCAAAAACACAGTAATGGAGCGCCCAATGATGACTAAATTTATTATACTGCTTGACTTGCTTCCTGACCATAGTTCTAGAGTAGACTTTCAGTAGCTATTTCTGTATTTAGTCTGATATAGGGTCACAACAGCGAGACACCATCTAGCATCAAACTCAGTACATAAGCAAATTAAATCGGAGACTAGCTTACTTTTCACACTATAACTGACGCTATGTTGAGATTTATTAAACAGGCGTCGCAACAGTTGGGCACCTCGTGTAAATAGATCTCATTCGCAATGCTATTGTAGCCAAATACTAAATTCAAATATCAATGGCCATTTAGACCAAGGTCTATCATGATATTAATAAAACCAATATTAACGAAAATCATAAAGCAAGTATTACAAGCGCACATTGATCAAATAATTTTAAAAGCTGTCTATTCTTTTTCAGTAAAATGTATTTATATTCATTTCTATTTTGAAGTCTGTCACCATATTGCTTTTGGCTTTTTACAAGCATTCTGTCGTTTTGTGAGTAGCGCCTTCTTAGTCAACTTCGAACAAAAAATGCTAAATAAAGAAATCAGGAAATAACTATGCCTGCCCTTAATAACCAGATAACAGAAATAGACAGTAAGAGAATTTAAGAACTCATATGTTTTTTTCTTTAAAAAATTGTGTTTATCTATTTCGGATACAGAATATCTTTGAAGAATGAAGGCAACTTGTCTACTTTGAGATAGGGGTTCAAAGCATAAAAATTACTTGGATCAAAGTACCGACATCTAAAACCATTAGTAGCGGACTTTGAATGCTCATAACAACGATACAATCATTTACAGTCAGTCTGTTTTTGGTGGTTTGTTTATGGCGTCAGTAGACGGTATTTGAAGCCAATTAAAGGCCAGATTTGGAATATTGTTTAAGGTGGACAGGTTCTTTCCAGTTGGATAAATTGGCAAAATAAAATCTTTATATTTTACCAATATCCAGTATATTGCATCTGCCATTGCGCCATGCATTGAATATTACGACATTCTTCAACATTTTCTAAAGAAAAGAATTGAATTCAACATATAGAGAGTTATATATATATATATATATATATATATATATATGTGTGTGTGTGTGTGTGTGTGTGTGTGTGTGTGTGTGTGTGTGTGTATATATATATATATATATATATATATATATATATATGATTGGTATATGTTTGTACCATATGATACACGTCACTGAGGTTGATTTTTGAAAAACATTTTTCTCCATTTAGTTTCACGAAATTTTCATACGGTCTTGGTAAAGAATAATAAAAGTCTTTGAGTGCTGCATTAAGCCACGTCGAGAAATCGGCGCAAACCCGAATCTCGTTTGACTTTTTCGAGTTCGTAATTCATTTATATATATATATATATATATATATATATATATATATATATATATATATATATTGTTGTGACAAAGACAGAATAGTTTTAAACAAATATATTACAAAGATAGTAGTACAAACATATACCAATCAATAATCATTAGCGCGACTGTCAGAGTTATGCTGGAATAGATTCCATTCTCTCTTTGCCTCCCTGCTCTACAAAGCAGAACTGCTACTTATATATAGTTCGGAAGAGTTCAATGTGTTATCTGGGTAAGTCACCATAACACCCCCTCTTAAGTATTAACTCCGCAGGAGTCTTTATATTTTTCCTTTTTGGATTCACAATGAGAAAATCCATCGTTTTCCTATTTCTTTTTACATGGCGCTGTTCCGGACCGTTTTTTTCTATTGGTATGTCAAAAATATCATACATGACATCCAATACTTCTTTTTCTTCAAGAGGACTGCTGTCAGCATCGTCCGACAGGCGTTTCCTGATCTAAGTGTCTTTTGTGAGTGAACTGAAGACTTTTAATTATATAAACCATATTTCCTATTCTTTTGTTAATTGTACCCATTTCCAAGAAACATTTATTATCCCGGTATATCCGGAAAAAAACTTTCTCTCCGGCTTGGTAACATTTCGTTTGTTTGTCCAGGTTTTGTTTGTTTGGGAAGTAGATGGTCGAACACAAACCTGATTTTACGCGCAAATATTACCTCGCCTGGGGGTAATGATAATGGCGTATTGTCGTTGGCCGTTATTCTATACACCTGAAGGAATTGTTGTGGGGCTTTTTTGTGGGTGTGCCCCTAGATTTCTTCAGAGCTCTTTTTGGCGTGTCAACGAAGCGCTCGGCCTGTCTATTGGACCTTGGGTGATATAGAGCAATCATGATATGATTTATCTGGAAGGTCTCACAAAAAACTTAAAGTCGCCGGACGTAAATTGTGTTTCATTGTCTGAGACTAAACAATCGACTACCCTAAATCTGGCGAACAATTCGTGTAGGAAATTTATTGTCACTTCTGTAGTGGGATTTTTACATCTAAGAACTTCAGATCACTAAGAAAAAACTATCTACTACTATAAGATAGTAGAATGAGTTTATCGAACCTGAAAATCTACATGAATTCGAGACCATTGTAGGTCTGTTTTAGGTCAAAGACTATCTTTGATTGGAGGTGCCTTCGCTACCAAGGCACAGCCTTTACAGGATTTTACCATATTTTCGGTATCTTTATCCATGTTTGGCCAGTATACAAAACATCGCATAAGGCTTTTCATCCTTGTAATCCCTGGATGATCCGTATGAAAGTGCTTCAGAATTCTTCTTTGTAATGTTGTGGGAATGACGACTCGCTCACTATATAACAGTACTTCGTCGCATAAAGGAAAAATATCCGAAGTCTGTTTGTCCTTTTCAAAAATTTTGATTTGGTTTGCCTGATAAACTCATCGTTTACAGCTTCTTGTTTTATCTGTTCGAGAGTTACATGGAGTTCTCTCACTGAGTTGCACAATGTAGTTTTACATTCTCTCTCTGTTCGGAGAGAAGCAATCAGAATCTATTCAAGAGGTTCTCTTTGCTTCGAGATTAATCTAGGCAGTCCGTCGGCATGATATTGTTTTTTAGACGGTAGGAACTCCATTTTGAAATTATAGTTTAAAAGAACTGTTCCCCATCTATGCAGTCTATTTACTGTATGCACAAGCAGAGCTTTTTTGGAATCGAAGATTGTCAGTAACGGTTTATGGTCCGTCTGAAAAGTAAAGTGTCTACCGTGAATGCGACTTCTTCTCAATTTGCGAGTATTTTTTTCTGCAGGAAGAAGCGTTCTTGACGCATGAGCTATTACTTTGCGAGATCTATCTGAATCTTGGGCATAATAGATGCTCCAACGTCATACGAACTGGCACCTCTGGCAACTATAATGTCCAAGTCTGGGTTATAGTGGTTGAGAAACAAGTCCTACGTTAAGACTTTCTTTATTTTTTTGAATGCCTCTTGGCATTCACGTGTCCACTCCCAGTTTTTGTCTTTTTTCAAAAGTTCATTTAATGGATCACGTAACTTGTGCATACTCGGTATACACGCCTGATAATAATTTGCCAATCCTAAAAACTTTGCAAGGCAGATACATATTCGGTCGCTGGCATGTCTTTAATTGCTGTAGCTCGTTCTGGATCTGGTCTTTTTATCGATGATGTGTTTTAAATATTTAATTTTTTTCTATAAAGAAGTCGCATTTGGATTCTTTCAATCTGAACCCGTACTCCTGAATTCTTTCGAAGACTTTATGCACATGTTCCTTATGCTGTTCTACATTATGACTAATCATTAAGATGTCGTCCAATTGTCACCGCGAAGGCAAAGTCGCTCAGCATAGTATCCATCACTTGTTGAAAAATTTCCAGCGCAACCGTTACCCCGAAGAGTAGACATTAGAACACCCACCAAGGGTGTTGATGCTTAGCAAATTAGAACATTCTTTCTCCGCCGGTATTTGCAGATACACGTCACTGAGGTTGATTTTTGAAAAACATTTTTCTTCATTTAGTTTCACGAAATTTTCATACGGTCTTGGTAAAGAATAATAAAAGTCTTTGAGTGCTGCATTAAGCCACGTCGAGAAATCGGCGCAAACCCGAATCTCGTTTGACTTTTTCTTCACAGGGACGGTTGGTGAATCCCACTGACTGTACACAATTTTCGACAAGACACCAGTTTTTTCTAGTCTGTCGAGTTCGTAATTCATTTTTGGTAAAGAGACAAAAGGCACATTACGTTTTTTTCTTAAACACTGGCTGGATATCATCTTTTAATTCGAATTTTGCCGTCATCTTGTTACACCGACCAAGGCCATCAGAAAAAAAAACTTTCAGAAAGATTCTTTAAGTTTTTTATTAAATTATTTGCCTCGGTAGTCAGGTTTTCGAGTTTTTGGCAAAATGAATTAACTGGCATGTTCCACAACTTAAACTTTTCTATCCAGTCGGTGTCAACTAAATTTTCTGTATTTTTTAATACAAATGTCTTTAGTTTTAACGTTCTTCCTTGAAATTTTACATTCATGATAAGTTCTCTAGTTAGTTTAATTTCCTCCCTTGTTACGGACTGGCCATCTTATTAGTTCTTAGCAAGGTTGGTTTTTCCAACTTTCTCCAAGTGTGTAGATTTATGATTGTTAAATCTGAACCAGAATCGAACTACATTTTAATATTACTTGTACGTACTTTTTAATGTTTAACCCCTCTTGTGCATCTTCTTTTGTGTTTCTTACGCAGATATTAAGCTTTTTTTTCCTCGCTCGACAATGTGAGCTCTTGTGTCCGATAAGGCTACAATTTAGGCATTTTTTATTCCGGTAAAGACAGTTTTATACCATGTAATAATCCACAACCGAAACACGGGTTAGAGAGCAAATTGTCTCGTTTCTTTTGGGATTGGTTTGCTTTAGGGGGAGAATTAATTTGTTTTTTTTTTCTTTCAGCGTACTTTTCTTATGTGAGCTATGCCAGATTCCTTAATATTTTTCGAATCTTGGCGTACGCTTACAAATCTCTGACAGTCTTCTGCTATTTGTTGGAGAGCAAAGTTTGGCTGATTTTTCAATTTATTTAGAACACTACGTCTAATTTCAGCATCTTTAGGTGAAACGAGTCCCTGAACAAATATCAGACACTTCAAATTATTTGCACTTAATTCTGACGGTTTGAAGTCGTCGCAATGCTTGTTCACGACCGATGTGGACGTTGTGAAATCTTCACGAGGTTTTTTGGTTAAATTCATACATTTCTACCTTTTATGAAAGAGTGAAATTTTAGGACGAAAAAGTTCAGTAAGAAGTTTAACCGCTTCAGTGAATGTCAATTCGCTTGTTTTACAGGGTAAAATATAATTCACAAAATTGGCGTGCTCTGTGGTACCCAGTTTTCGGAAAAGAATGCGAACTTTATTAGACTCGGACAAATTTATGCAATCTGTGGCTTATAAATCCTCGAATTTTTTAAAATAGGAAGTAAAAATTATATCCTCGTTCAGAGAATATGTAATCTCTCTCTCTCTCTCTCTCTCTCTCTCTCTCTCTCTCTCTCTTTATATATATATATATATATATATGCTCTACAAAGGAGAACTGCTACTTATATAGAGTTCGGAAGAGTTCAGTGTGTCATCTGAGTAAGTTACCATAATATATATATATATATATATATATATATATATATATATATATATATATATATGAGAAGTAGTACAAACTAATAGGTTGGCAGTTCACTATTTGTAGTGATTTACTTTATTAAGAGTGCTCGATACTTAGAGCATTATATATGGTAATGTTTTAATTATAAGTTTATAATAAAAATATAGTTTATTGCAACTCAAGAGTCATTGTGTTTCGGTACTATCTTATTAGCACCTTATCAGACAGTGAAATATTTTTTGTTAGGGATTATTATATATAGAACCTTAAAGACAACACAATTTTACCATATCCAGACAATTAAGCAGTTGGGGAGTTATACAACAAATATTAATTTATGACATCATTTCCTCCTTCGTTAATTAACTTAATTATGCAATGTCTTTTAATCATATTGATCTAATATTATACAGTAAGAATTTCAGATCAAAATTCAACTGAGAACTATTTATCAGGTTACAGACTTATTGATACATCTTCGTACATGTGTTTTTATGTACTAAATTTCTCTTTCTTCGCACGTGCTCGCGTGCGCATGTGTGTGTGTGTGTGTGTGTGTGTGTGTGTGTGTGTGTGTGTGTGTGTGTGTGTGTGTTGCAAAAGAAAAAAAACAACCTGACGGTAGTTTATTGCTTTGGTTGCCAAACCGCATGTTACATAAACCGAAGTGCAAATATCCATTGGCTGAAAGAAAGAAAGAAAGAAAGAAAGAAAGAAAGAAAGAAAACAAAATAATAAACGATGAAACAAAGAAGAAAAAATACGAAAATAAAAATAAATAAATACAGAAGACTCGAAAAGAAAAGATAGCTTGTAAAAAGCTAGAGTGGAGGCTGACTAGGCGAGTGAATGACTAATGAAAACAACATAAAAGCATGCGAAACCAACTCTACTGACAGGAAATGAGACCTTGTCATTTCAGAACGCGTTCCAATATATTCCATAGCCGATTTGCTAGGTGCAGCCTGCCAACATGTTGCTTACTTCTGCGCCTGTGCCGTCATGTCACGTGGTGTGTATCGGAGCGCAGTTAGTTAATATCTGTTCTTTTGTTAGAGTTTTGGTGCAGAATATTTCAAATGATTCAATAATATTTTTATCTTATTGCCTATTCTTTCTTTCTTTCTTTCTTTCTTTCTTTCTTTCTTTCTTTCTCTTTAGTATTTCTGTTTGTGTTTACTGATATAATTTGAATAATTCGCACTTGTTTTGAAGTAGCGTGTATTTTTATTTATTGCTGGATGAATGATCAGCATCCTGCCACCAGTATACAATTTGGCGTTTTTAATATAGCTTTCTGACTTTTATCGTGTGGAGGAAGGATGGGGTATGCTATGGTCTAATGCTTTCATCATTTAAGATCACAGAAATAATATTTTGATCAAAGCAATGTCAGTTGTTGACGTTGATGAAACGTTTTCAACTGTACAGATGCTTTGAAAGTTGTTTTGTGTAAATATGCTCAAGAAAATGCACCAGCCAAAATCTTCAATTCATATACAACATGTGAATATGTATGTGGCCTTGTGGCTAATATTGTTGTGTATTTCGCATTGGTGTCAATAGTCAGTATTTGAGCCATTTTAAAAAAGGCAGGGTATTGAATGCTGATTTTCAAAACAGATAGGTCCTTTTCATTTGAAAGACTAGCGCAGTAGAAATTTTCTAATCATTATCCACAGTACATACAGGTACTTTTACAAAGTCTTAGGGATAGAGTGAACTTAATAAAAAAAAAACCTTTGGAGTAACATTTGTGTTTCTTGGAGTTTTCTCGGGCAGAAAATAGGAATCTTACAAGTAACATTTTATTTTTGATTTTTAGATTTGTCTTTTACGGCCTTTAGAGGTTTTTTAAAGCTAAGAAAATAGTTTTAGTCTGTAAGAATTGTTTGGCAATAATAATGATTTTTGTGATGCAAGTTCTACTAGAAAGGTATTAAAGCAAGGAGGTAAAAAGTATGGGAACTGAGGAAACCAGATCAAAGGAAAAATATATATATTTAATCCGCATGCAATTTACTTGTGGAGGATTAGAGGTTTCATCTATATTAATTTAGTCTAAAACAATGGACCCGTGACTCGTAGTTCCTTAGTTTGCACAATGTTTTCCATTCCCTGAACTACTTCCTCTGGATTCGAATCCAAGCATATCTGATTTGTTGACATCTCTCTGCCTAACGCAGAGACATTTGAGTGTTGAACACCCGTTGACCCCGGAGTACCATTCACAACGGATAACTCCCTTTCCTTTCCCGAAGCACTGTTGCTTCTTTCACACTTAAAAATCCGCTTCCTAGCTATTATTCCAAGGATTATCATAACGCCGACCACGCCAGCAATGACCCCTATCGTCAACCTCCTCGGGAGTTCCTCACATCCTTCACTAAATCTCTCCATATCTGTCTGTTCCAAGGTATTTACTAGTTTGCGGATAGGAATCTCCTCCATATCGCGCAATTCTACCGGCATGGTGTCCACTGAAAAATTGGGAAATTTCTGCGTAATTGGGGACCAAACCACTGAACCAGAGACGAATAATTTACTTTATGCTTTAGATACTATTAATAATTTTCCACGTTTGTATCTTTCTTTTTGTTCCGATCAACTGTGGAATCTGCAGGTCTATCCGTGTCAATATAAAGTTTTCAGAAATTAATATATCTTCAAAAGATATTTCCCAAGTCACATAATTGAAAATTCACAGAGGATGTTGAATTGATGGGAACCGGCACAAAAGCATAACTCACAAACATAGAAATGTAAATCATTTTGTAGTGTACAGTCATCGAAAAGAAATAAAAAAAAAAAAAAGAAAACCTAACACTGCACAAACCAAAGAAAACATTGTTATCAACAAGTTAATCCAATTATCCACTTTAAAAAGTAGAAGAAACTTCCTTTACATGATTTTACATTTCACTTACTCAATAAAAGTAAGATTAATTAAGCAACATACCAGTAAACTCACTTCACATATATGGTAAAATATTAACAAAAAAAATAAATCATTAACTCAGATGTTTTGTACTTACAGATAGGTAAATATCTCAACTTTTATTCCTCCCGTCAACCCCAAACCTATGCGCTCCCGCTAGGCGTACTACTCTCTGCCTGTAGTCCTGCACCCCCTCCGTTCTACCCTAAATGTGTTCGACACCGAACAATCCATATTTCTCAATTCTAGGGTCAGATCGGCAAAAGTATGCATTTTTTTTTTCTAACTAGACTTATAAACACGAGCAGAAAACACACACACTATCAAATCAAAGAGTCACCTACCTTGGCTGATGTCTATAGTCGCGCGGCTGCTATATATTTTCGTCTTCTTTTTTTCTTTCTATCTGGTAGTTTTAAGTCCGTTGAATTTTCAATCGTCGCCGTGGTAACCAGCTCGTATCTATCTGTTTTGTTGTCTCAAAACAGCAAGTCACTTAGGTACCAATTAAAAGTCTTAATGACTGAGCCGGTTAGAATAGCGAACAGAGAATTGAGAGAGCGCGCTTCTAAGGGTTGACGGGAGTGTCGTCGTATCTGTTGTGTCTCTCTCTCTCTCCTGCTACTCTGGTCTGTCTGTCTGGTGAATCCGTGCGCCGAGGTCTTTTTATAATCTCCAAACCGGGACTTTTTCTTCCGGTTTTGCCTCGCCCACGCACGCCCACGTAATTCTCAGAGACACCTGTTCTGTTTGCCTCTGTAGCCATTTCCGCTACTGCCGGAAATAAGGTCAAACAAACATCCGTTCCTTTCAACGACCGGAAACACCCCCGCTTGCATCAGCCTTCCTCGGGTGGGGCCAGATTGTTATATTACAGAGAGAGAGAGAGAGAGAGAGAGAGAGAGAGAGAGAGAGAGACGTTACGCTCTTTTCTTTTATACCATTTTTTTAGAAACGCCTTCTAGCAGAAGTCCCTTGGAATACAAGTATATTGTGTTTTCAGAGCATATACGTTTCTTTCGCCGATTTTTGTTTTGAGTATTATTCTATTAACAATTTTCTTCAAAAGTGAGGAGAATGTTGTTCAGCAAGTGATTTTACTTTACGTACGAGATTTCAAGGCTAAATAGCAGAATAGACTGGACTCTCTAGACTTGAGTGGCAACCAGTCTAAGCGATTCTAAACTGTAGAGAAGGCAACGAGAAACTACTACACTATCCTTTCTAAGAAATCATGACAATTCATAAATAATAAGGAAAAGGAACATAGGGAGAGCAACAATCGTCTGCGTCTCAAATGGACCTGACATTAAAAAACAAACAACACGATTTCAAATGGCTGGTCATATTTTTATTGCTGACTTTAGCTTGAAATTTGGGATGCTGATTTGATCTTGGCTTTAATTTGAACATGAACAACTGAAATTTAAGATAAAATTAGCTTCCGATATACACGTCAAAGCATGCGCCAAACTTTATAGGAGACACTTGTGTGCATATATCTTCTATATTTGAAACATTATTTTAACGGATAAAAGTCAGCGAAGAAAACGTATCGTCACAATATTAAGGAAATAATTTAACAAACAAACATGTATTTGTTAACATGGATAAAAATGTGTTAAAAGAGTGAACGCCTTACTTATTTTCTGTGTGAGCAATACAAATGCAGAAGGACGTGTATCTGTGTTTTGTAGATTACGCAAAGCTGTTCGGTAAAGTACACCAGAAAGATCTGTTACAGCTGCTCAGCAACCTTGACCTATTTAGAAAGAATATTAGAATAATCAAGAACCTATACTGGGAACAAACGGCCTGCATACGGACGAAAAATGAGTTTAGCAGATACACAAAAATAGAAAAAGGTGAAAGACTAGGATATGTTTTCTCACCGGATTTAACAGCGAGGCAATTCTGAGAGAATTAGAAGTTCTACCAGGATTCATTATTAACAACATAAAATATGCAAATGGCACAGTGTTAATTGATAGTAGACACGGTAAGGAAACTACAAAAGCTCCCACAGAAAGTAGCGAAGGAAAGCGAGAAAAAAGGACTAAATATAAATGAGAGAATGCAGTGTTATCAGCAAAAAGATTAGCCCAAAATGCAAATTACAAATCGGGAATACTAAAATCAAACAAGTACAAAAATTTAAATATCTGGGTATCGTTCTAACAGAAAATGGAAAGTGCGACACTGAGATACGAAGACGTATTAGGATGGCCAAAGATGCATTTCAAAAGCTAAGCAAAGTATTAAGAGACAGAAAAAAATGATAGAAACAAAAGAGTAGTGAACTATTACGTGATATCTGTCCACCTATACTGCAGTGAATGCTGGACAATCTTCTCAAAGATGAAAAAGTGACTTGAAGCAAAAGAAAGGTGGTTCTACAGAAATATGCTTAGGATAACATGGACCGAACGTGAGCAACGACAATATTTTGGAGAAAATGCAAACAAGAAAGAAACTTATATTCAATATCAGGCAGAGGCAGTTGAAATTTCTGGGACACGTAATGAGGAAGGAGGGTTTGGAAAATCTGATACTTACAGAACGGATTGAGGGAATTAGGGACAGAGGAAGACAGCACGTAATATACTTGATAGGCTTGAGTAAGTGAATAATAGAACAGGGTTTGGGAGAAATAGCAAAAAGACAAAACTTATTAAGAGTTACAAGGAACAGTAATATGTAGAGGTAAAGGACACGGCTCATAAAAGAAATGGTGCCGGTGTGTATATAAATTATTATTAACAGGGATATAATTTCTTATAGTCTCTATAGGTGCGGTAGAAAGTCATTACAGTAGTATATGTGGTTGTATAAAAAGTTATGTATCTTTATAAGTATGCGTATGGTCATGAATATAATAGAAATATGTCTTTTATGAACTCAACTGTTGCCTGAAATTTGTTACCGAACTTGAATTTGCCATATTGCAATTAAGAACAAGATAAGCTCTAGGAAAATATTTATTTTGCTAAATATTCACTCAATACAAGGTCCAAGAGCCAATCAAGGTAGATGGTTACTCAGTGAGGTTGTTGAATGGACGTAAGAGCATGTAGTACAGATTATGAGGATAACAGTTGACCCTAGACTTGAAGAGGTTAAGATTGTAGAGATTAGAAAAGCATCCCCTCGGAAGTATGTTCCACAAAGTAACAGTTCTTGTGAAGAATCTGTGGAATTTCTTTCTTACCACTGGAAGACGAAGGGAATCAGAGTGATTCAACTCTACGCCCGTAGTTCGGCGGGTCCTAGTTTAATGGTGTGAACTTGTGGAATTAAGGAATATAATTCATCTGAACATTTGCTATGGAAATAGCGATAGTTTGCGACGTTTCGGCTGTGGGGAAATGGGTGTATGGTTGAAAATAATTAATTACCCACAAGACCGCGTAAATGCATTTGAACTTCTGTTTAACTTCAGAAAGTCATTGGGTAATACGTCAATATAATGCATCAGTTTTAGACGTAGTAGATTAAAAGCAAAGCACTTTATTAGGAAGCATATTTTATAGATATTTAGATCATTGTCTTTAAGAAAAACGACTGACTAGCAACAATGGTAACCATCAACAAAATGAATGCATGTACAGAAGTCACATTTCACTCGGGTCCTGTAGACATTCCGAATGGCCAGAAAAATAGTTTCCTTATCCCTAATAAAATGAGAATTTGAACAAAGAGAAATCCGAGTAGTATTTCGACTGTCCTACCGCTAAGACGATGATTACCAACCCACTAAGAACACAATTTTTATGGCATTCATACTGTCTCAAAATCTTTCATTACATTTGGATACATAATGAGGATCAAACTCACTTTGATAATTATTTACTAAGTGTAGCTTAGTTTTGGCACAATGTAATGAACATGGAATCCCAGTGAGTTTCGAACTCACTTAAGTAATAATAATAGTCTACTATTAATAGTCTACTATTTGTTAACTAGTAGACTATAATAGTCTTCTATTTGTTAACTAGAGCTTGTTAACTATTGCTTCACGTTAAAGCGTCAACATGTGTAATTATCGATATTTCCTAAACTTACATTTGTACGTCACAAGAACAGAGGAAACAAATGAGAGTAGAAAGATTATGTTATTACAGTTCTTCTAAATGTAGAGAACAATCTTGCTTTAAAAATCAGCATTTGACATTCTGAATTTTAGCTAAGATCGAACACTGATCATTGTCACCAAAGAAAAATACAAAACTAACCCAGTAAGCAAACCATCGTTTTTAGTGATCTAATTAGTAATATTTGTAATAATGACAACGTTGATGTCAATGTAGCTTTGACGACAAAATACGTGATTGTATTTATCGATTTTAACAGCGTCGTCTTCATTGAGATGTCGATATAGAAAGCTGCATCATTCATCGGTGTCAATGGTCGTTAGACCAGGATTTCAAATGCTGATTTTCAAAACAAGCTTGATTTTTTGAATTTAGAAGATTAGCGTAATATAATATTTTAACTCTTATACCTCACCACTACCGACTTGACCTTGTGTGATACTTTGTAAATATAAGTGGCAATAATGAGTTTGGTATGCTGTTAGAGTGATTACTGGTTGGCTAAACAAGACAGATTGAGATGATCATTTACTGAATTAAGCCAAGACAGACAATGGAAAAGATATTATAAATGTCTACAAAATGTTTGTTTTCTTTTTTCAATTAGAAAATAATTCTTTAATTTGCTTCACTGTTCATGAGGAAAAGAATAATTAAAAGTTTCCTATTACTTATTTCTAATTAGAGAATAATTTGTTATCATAATATGAGATAATTAGAAAATAAAGTTGAGATTATGAAGATTTTGATTTCAGCCAATCAAAATTATAGAAAGGAAAAAAGTCTGCAAAGGGTAGGGTTCGGGTGGAGAATAAATGAAGGAGTCAGAAAAACGGAAAGGAGAAAAAGGAAAGGAAAGAGAAAACAAATGGTTAAGAAAGATTATGGGGGAAGCAAGAACAAATATGAACAAAATGTGAATAACAGAAAAAGAAAAATTTGAATTTCAATATTAATCTTTTCTAACCAATCAAAAAAATAAAATTAATAATGAAAAATAACCAATCAACAAGCAACCACGTTAGACACTTTTTGGGGCAATTTATCAATTATTCTTCTTGTTACATGTAATTCTGCTTTTCTTCCATTGCTCAAAATGTAGTATCTGTCCGACCGTTGTCCTTCTTAACTGGAGTCATCTATGACAATAGCTCATATAATAGTATTATACTGGAAACAATAGTATTATACTGGAAACAATTTGAGAAAAGCGAAGAAGGGATGGTAAGGAATGAATGTTAGGAGGTAAACAACAAAAACAAAAATAGGAAAACTGATGAGGAAACCAGATGAAAGGAAAAGTTAATATATATATATAACTAAACTTTCACTTTATTAGGTATCCCCTATAAGGCTGGACCTACTTTTGTCTTGAGAACTTCTCCAATTCCCCTTGAAATATATTCGATAATGTTCTGGAAGCAGTTTTCTTTAAGTCTGTGCTGCTATTATGGCGTGCTTTAGATTTGATGCTTCCACACTCAGGAATCGAATTTCTCTTTCCACGACATCCCAACGGTACTCAAGGGGATGAATATGCGGTAATTTTGAAGGCCATTTTAATACAGAAAACATATTGTCGAGGTTCATGAACCAATTTTCTATTATGCCTTATTTGTTTCAAGGTGCGTTGTCCTGCTAGAAGTGACCACTAGAGAATGAATCACTTGACTATATCAAAGAAATGGCTTCTACGTGATTGGGTGATTTACATAAAAAAAACATTTGTCCACATGTACTTAATTAAGTGTATTGGGTGAGTGCATATGTTGAGAAGGAAGGAGTGAAAACGAAAGAAAGACAGGGAAGCGGGCTTGCTGACTGGATGTCAAGAGACAAAAATCGAAAATCAAGCAGAGTCGGAAATGTATAACACTGAGATGCACTGTAATTATGGAGAAAAAGCACATAAGAATGATAAAAGAGAGGATGCACAAAAAAATGCGCATTCGTTATTACTTTTCGCAGGTTATTATAAGATATTTAAATATGAGCGAGGAAGTGAAGATTGTAAGAGGAGGGGATGACAAGATACAAATAAAGGGTGAGAGAAGAGCAGATGTATGAAATAACAGATACTTGTCAACACCCATAGAATTTCCGTGGTTCTAGTTAGTTTCCTGGAAATAGTTTTCACACCGAAAACTTTGGTACTCAACATGACCCAGTGAAATCTGACTTCTCTAGCTTAATTTTTTATGCTAACCACCGCTTTTTGGTCGCTTTTTAAAATACATTTTCATGTTTAAACAACAAGGTATATATAAATCCTGTTACCTAAGTTCCTGCTTTGCTTTCATTTTACCACATGTAAAACAAGGGAATTATATTGATGTGTCTCTCGTAACCTTCTGAAGGTCAGTTTGAATATTATACTGCACTTGTGACAGTGTAATAGACTAATTTTAACTTAGCAAATAACTAAAATATTAAGGACGACTCACTGCAAAATAGTAATTAGTAAGAAAACCACTACAATACTGAGTTTTATTTTGACTGAGTACTCCACACTTGTTACCGCACAAAGATAAACTTAGTAAATATCAATAAACCGTGTACTGCTATCATCGCTACCACTTGATAGTCAAAAATATAATTGATGTTTAGTGACTGGAGATCTGTCACACATATAGTGTCTCTTTATTGGTTTAAGAGTAGAAAGGTCAGTAGAACGCTATGATGTCACTGGAACAGGTCAGTTTGTTGGAGGGATCACCATAAAATATAACCTTGAATGATGTATTGAGTGTGTATACAGATTCCCCAATACTAAAGACTATACATTTATCAAATTTTACTATTAGGTGTGTGAAAAAGTAAAATAAAAAACAAAACACATTTTTTATAATAAATAACACCACCACCACTACAAACAACAACAACAACAACAACAAGAACAAAGACAACAATAAAAATGATTTCTTATGAATGTTGTAACCAGTAATTTTGGAAGGGTTTTAGTACGTTCTTTAAATAAATTTTAACTTTGGATCTAAAAACTCTTCGATGATATCTAATGAAGCAATCAGTGCCTGTCAATTTTCAAGCATGTATGTAGCTTAGATAATTTCAGGCAGTTATTTGCCATACGTGATACATGCATGGGCGATCATGTCTCTTTCGAAACATGACTGACTTAAGAGAAGATTTTCCCGCAGTAGGTTGCCATTACTTTTTGCGGTAGACCGGCTGCCAATTAAAGCTGTAGAATTCAATTGTCTTGGTGAAAGATCCCTTTTCCTTCTTCATTTGTGACCATTTTTTTGCGATTTCTTCTTGCAAACGCATCAATAGTGCTATATAATATTTGCTATTGATGGTTCTCTCTCAAGGCAATCAATGAACAGAATGCCTTGCGCAATCCAAAATCCAAAGGCCAAAACCTTGCCTGCTAATGTTTGCGTCTTTTGTCGCGTTAGACGACTTTCACTTGCTGCTGGCCACTCAGCTGACTGCCGATTTGACTCTGGAGTGAAGTGGTGGATCCATGTTTTATCCATTGTTACATATTTACGCAAAAACTCTTGCGTTGAAACAGTTGCGAACAACGCTCTGAATCGTTGACGCGTTGTTGTTTTTGATCGACTGTGAGTAAACACGGCACCCGATTTGAACACAGTTTTCTAATTGACAAATGTTCATGCAAAATGGTGAAAACACTACCTTCTGATATGTTCAACTTCAATTTACGATCGGCCAAAACGAATTTTCCGGAACAACTGTCGATTTTGTGCGACCTGAGTGTTCAGCATCACTTGTGTTCGTACGACCACGTTTAAAGTCAGCATACCACTACTTAACCGTTGTTTCCGACGGAGCAGAGTCCGAATAACAGTTATCAAGCCAATGCTTTACTTGAACAGTATTTTTTCAAATGCTTTATCAGTACACGAAATTTAGATTTTTCCATTGTTTTGAAAATTTGCATCAGTAGCTTTATTTAAATAACTGTAATTTGTAAACTAATAATCCGATTAGGCCCAAATTTTGTCACTTGCCATTTGAAGGTTAGTACTTCACAAAATCATATTGATTTTTTATTCGTAGCGCTTTCTATATGTCAGGCCCAGGAATTATTGAGTGATGTATGCATATGCAGTGAATGTAGGAAAATTATCTCTTTTAGTCGTATATTGTCAGTGAACGTGACGTGTCGAAAGAGAGTCTCAAAAATTTAACTTATCTAATTAGCGAATGGAAAGGGAGAAATGAATTTATTACTGATCGTTTAAGTGACCGTCGCAGGTGTCTAGTAGTTAGAACATCACGTGGCACGAGCTTTCAATCCGTAAGATAAAACTAGTTGTATTTCTTTTAAAACGATAGCAAAAACTACATGAATTACACATCGAATTGCTTCCGCATCTGGCCTACAGCGACTGCTGGCTGTTTGCAGACCTTAAAAGAATGCTCTAGGGAAAGAGATTTGGCTCCAATGAAGAAGCGATATCGGAAACAGGCATATTTTGAAATTTCAAATTTCTTGTTCTTTGTAGCTCAGTAAATTTTGTGTTTTTGTTATTTTGCCTAAACTTTGTTCCGCCATCTTGAAAGGTAAGTTATGCATCGTTTTCACCTATCCCTCTTTTTGTCAATCTCTCTTGTGAATATTAAATTTTCCATTCCACTTTTCCTCACTATATGCCCTAGAAATTTCAATTGTCTATTTTTGATGTTAAGTATAAGCATTCTTTCTGTTTTCATTGTATCAAGAACTTCACCGTTGCTCACTTATTCAGTTCATCGCATTCTCAGCATCCTTCTGTAGAATTACATTTCTGTTGTTTCAAGTCATATGTGAGATTGTCCAGCATTTACTGTCATATAAGAGGACTAATAGTTTACTTAATAGTTTAGTACCCTTTACTTTGTTTTTAACGATTTTTTTGTTTCTAAATACTTTGCTTAACATTTGAAAATAATCTTTCGCTATTCCAATTCGCATTTGGATTTCGGTGTCGCCCTTTCCTCCTTTGTTAAATCGCTTTTCAGATATTTAGATTGTTATAATTGTTTGATTTTGGTTTCTTCAATTTGTAGGCAACAGTTAAAAATAAGATGCAAATGAATCCGAATAAAGCAGGACAGCCGGACGCTGTTCTCGAATTAGCGTGAGTGATGAAATTAATATGAAAATGACTTTTAAGCTTTAAATTCATATAATTGTTTCTGTCGTTTTCAGTTTCCAATTCAAGTATTTCTGTGGATGCGTAAACGGTGTAATAGATAACGACTCGGAATGAAAAATTGGGGGCTCCAGTTCGAATTCCAGTCAAGTGTGTTAAATACATTTTTGAAAGCTATGAATCCATTTCTTTTCCCCTCACGTATGGGTTCAATGGAAGAAAATTATCTGATCTCCAAAATATTGTAAATGTAATGTTCACTCACAAAAATATTATTCTTAAATAAAAAGAAATATGTTTCAAAATTCAATAAACCACAAAAGCTTGATTAGCCGTAATAAAATAAAATCATTTTGTTTCGGTAATTGAGTTATAGTCGTTAATATATGAGGTTTGTCCGACATTTTGTGCAGAATTTATTGCAATATAGGAGGATTAATATTATATAGCGGTTCAGTGCCCTTTTCTTTTTTCCACCCGAACTCAGATTCTGAGAGGAAGCCAGACGAGGCTATACCGAAAGGCAGAGTCTCGTCTGGGGAAAATTAGACAAGAGCCAGACCTTGCCTTATGCAAGGTCTACAATAATTTTTTTGTTTGAGCTTAAGGAGTCGGAATTCCCACTTTAAAAGCCGGCCTTGTGTCACATCCGGCCTTAGTAGGGAGGTTTCTGGTAAGTACCCAGTACTCTTTTCTTTGTTTTAACAAAATTTTCCTGTTTCTTAATCCTTTGTTTAAATTTTGGAAGGCATCTTTCGCCATTGAAATGCACCTCCAGATAGCGATGTCATATTTTCTGTCGTTTGTTAAAACACTTTCCATATAGTTAAATATCTGTACTTGCCTGATTTTAATGTCTCCTATTTGTAGCTCACATCTTGCTGACTATCATTCATTCTGTCTTCTTAGAATTGATAGTTACTCATTTCTTCATGCTTTCCTTTATTACCATTGTTAGGTGTTTCTGCAGTTTTCTTTCGGTATCTGTCAGCAATATGGCGTCCTCCGCTTATCTTATGATATTAAAACTGTGGCCACTAATAATAAATCCCGATAGGAATTGTCTTATGCCCATTTCCGTTTATGCGTGTTTGCACAAATCATTTTTTATTCATATGAAGGTTCTTTGTTCCCAGTAAATTTTCCGGACTGTCTAACATATTTCCCAAATAAATCAAGATTTTCTGGCAGTTCAAATATGTCTTTGTATCATACTTTATCAAATGTTCTTGCGTAACCTATAAAACATACACCCTTGTGCAAAATAATTGAAACAACTGCTTTAGTTTCCTTTCTTTTACCATAGGGTCAGTTTAAAGCCCACCTTAGTGACAGGGTGTAATCGATTTCTATTTTTTCCTCAGATTAGATCATTTACAGTGGTGTGCTGTAATATGAATATATTTTCGGGGTGTATGATGAAATTTGCTTGGCCTTAAAAATATTGCGTCATCCGTGATTGCATCAGATTTTTATCACAACCAAACACTATTGTCTCGACTGTCGATTAGTTGTTCTACGGCTTTGTCTGCGATGAACGTTACTCAAAAGAAGCGTACGAAAATCGTAACGCTACACGAACACACCCGCAAGCTTTACAGAGAGATCGCGGATATTGTTGGTGTCAGCCTTTCAATTATCAGTTGTACAATCAAAGCGAAGAAACAAACTGGATCCATCAGTTCAAAACGTAAAGGAAAATGCGGTCTGAAGAGAATAACAACGCCAAGAGACGACATATACATAGCCAGGAAAAGTGTGAAAGATCCTAGGAAGACATTATTTGCTTTGTTTTAATTAATTTACATTAGGTTGTACATATACGTTCTTCTGCATTTTGTATTTCTCGCTCTGATTCTATTTGATATGGCCTCATTTAGCAAAATTCACAGAATTCATTCTTATGCTTTTAATATCTGCGATACCACCGCGTAACCACGCATATATCATTGCTGTTTCTGCTATCTATCTATAAATTATTATTATTAATAGCCATTAGCTTCCTAGTGATTCAAGTTCATATCGATATTCTCCTCTCATTACCTTCACTTCTCTTCCCTTGAGTCAGTGTCCGGTGCCAGTGCCCAATACTTTGTCCTCTGATTCATCGTTGAGTGTTTTATTGTGAATATGGAAACATGGCAATTATTTGAATTAGCCAACAATGAAAGCATCGCATTTAGGCATTGATTGAGGAAAATTGCGCATCTTAAACGATTTAATAACTTTGTATTCATGGCGGTTCGATGAAACGGATGTTGCTCATACATTAACTAACTACAAATAGCCGCTAGGATTATGTAGAAATACACATTTAATGTTCAGTAGTTTTTTTTTTATTAATAAAGAACCATTTTTACTGAGAGAGAAGCAGCTCTTGTAAGCAGCGCATCAACTTTCAAAATAAATTCCATCACATTTCACTAACACGTTACCATCCCACGCAAGTTTTAATATTACTCAGGGTTCATTTTTAGCTCATCAAGTAGAGGCACTGGGTCTTTAAATCAATGTGATCCAAGATTCTCATGCTTAATTTACAGTCAAAGGTGAAATATGCTTCCATACTCTTTAACTCTATTAATAAAAATGGATGAAATTGTTGACTGTTAAATATCAAATTAGTTTTAGATCTCATTGCTATATACAAAAGATTGAGATAATTTCTCCATAAAATTGCTTCTCGGATACTATGATTTGCTATATTAGTGTAAATTTGATTGAATGTAATCCAGCCACTAAGCAGGTGTATTTCATATTTTATTATTTTTTATGAAAATTTTAGCTTGAGACATTGTTAATATTCAACGAGTTTTTTCTGGTTTACTTTAATTTTTTTTATAACATTTCGACTAATGAATTATCTTCGCCTTCTCAGATCGGTGATTAAAAATGGCTTCGAGCGATTGAAGAATATAGGCCTTCATCGAACCTTGTGGACTAACATTTCCAGAATCACAAAGAACTTTACCAGACAATAGAAACTACATCACTTGATTTTCAACAGCAGAATCAACTAAAATGAGTGTCACACTAACTCGAAGAGATAATAATTGCACAATCAAGATACTGACGTTACACTCTACCCCAAACAAAAGACAAGGAAAGAAGCCCCGTCTCGCATCAATTATGGAAAGAGCATTAACAGCCAATCTAGAAACTTATTTTTCTGAACAATTATTTTAAGGGAAAGATTTTATAAATTTCCACCGGCACCAAGTCTAAAGGCTCGGTCAATAAATGCCGAATGTTTCCTTTTAAGAAAACAGCTAATATTGCCATTGCCATTGCCATTAAATTAATAGATTTTTGCACAGGACATAAATTCACACGAGTATGAGTGGAGAATTAGTCAAACAAAAACAACAACAGCAACAACGACAATAACAAAAATATTTTAGCCCTGTCATATTTTTAACATTTCTTTCTGCTCTGAGATATTCTTCGAGGAATCCCGCTCACGAAACGTTAATATAACAGCAACAAAGATGAGAATACTAATCTGAAGAACTCATAGAATAATATTAACACTTTGTCTTAGTCGATAGTAAGTCTGTTCAATTCGATGAGGTCAAATTGGCAGGTGATCTAAAAACTGAAATACAATGTCTTGATAAATGGGGCAAGGAATGACTAGTTAATTTCAACGCCACCAAGACAAAACTTTTCTCTGTCAATCTCCTGAAAGACTCCTCCCTGCTTCCAATCAGCAGGGCTGATACTAGTCTTAATGAGAGTGACTCATGTATGTATGTCTGAAATTGTTAATAACTAAACAGTGCTAGACTTAATTTGCTTCTTTAATTAGCTGGTTTGCGTTCAAATCTAGGAAAAGGCATGTATGATATTAAATGGGCTTGTTAACTGCATATACTTTTGCATGTACTTATCAAAATGGTTTTACTCAACTAGAATAATTCCTTATAAAGTGAATCTTATGTGGTAAATAAGAGACAGGATTAATAAGTTGGTTTGAAATTTCCCGGATTCTAAAAATTATCCCCGTTTACACATTTTTGAGAGAGGCATGACAATGGTCATATTTTATGAATATATTTTTATATTGAAAACATTTTTTAATCTCTGTATATATATATATATATATATATATATATATATATATATATACTCAGTTTTAATCCGAGATTATTTTATTTAACCATATATATATATATATATATATATATATATATATATATATGTGTGTGTGTGTGTGTGTGTGTGTGTGTTTCAAGACAATTAGACATCTGTACAGTCCTTGAAACCGGAAAACAGAACGCTTTTATATGTAATAAACATAATCTAGAAAAGAAGAAAGTTTTCCAGTGTACTTTCATAATTACCTGTAAATCTTTATCGGATTTTCAGACTCATTGTCTTGCATTCTTGTTAATTGTTTTACTGTATTTTAATTCACTTTTGTTAAATGTCACGAATCATCATAATATGAATGTGGGTAGAACAAATTAGGACAGTGGGTAGCTTTGTGGCCAGACACCTCATGGCTCTCAGAATATAAATACACAGATTCGAAAATGCAAAAGAAGTATTGATTTTCAGTAGAGGAATAAAAAAAGAAAAGAAAAATTTGAAAATGGCCTGATGCATAAGAAAAGGGTAGGTTTTGTTCAGAAATATTTTCGACATTTGCATATTATTAATTTAAGTTGAATTACTTTTTCTTTTGATTCCTAGCATCATTCAGACTAAACTTTTTCAGAATGAATTTGTTTTTAAATTTGTATAGTTTTAAGGTAACTAGCATTTCATTTAAATATATATATTAAATTATACGAACACATGAAAACTTACATAAAACACTTGATGATAATACCTTGTGTGTCTTTTTAATGAAACCTGTATAAAAGAGAGATTGTTACCCAGATACACAATATATACACAATATATACACAATATAGACACAATGTATATATATATATATATATATATATATATATATATATATATATATATATATATATATTACTTAAACTTTATTTTTATGGTGAATATTATGGTAGACACTACATTTATTTAGTGAACATTTTTCTCCAATAATAAAAATATTCAAGCAGGTAGACTAAATTAAAATATAATCTTTAATAAATAAACGGACAGTCTATTCTAATACGAATATCCACTAAAATAACGTTTAAGTGATACAAATGTGTCGAATTAATAATAAATAAATAAAAACTTGCATTTCTTTTTCTAGAAATTGTTTTGATTACGTTAGGATATGAAGCCAAGCAGATGTCTGTTTCGAGAGTCAGAGAAAAATATGTGTTTAAAGGCACTATTCGGCTTTACTTGCACATCGATGCACTCCGTGGTCAAAAGTCAAAAGCACGTCTGATCTAATGACGCCACAAATGATGCTAAGTTTTGTTTATTTTATGTTGTTTTACAGCATATCAATCTCAATGGGTTATTTAATGCCGACAAGATTTTTAGAATGTATTCGTATGAATAAAATGTGTATTCTTTGTAAGAAATCAGTTTGTAGACAAGATTTCATTGACGTATTTTTGTAAAGAGGGTTTTTGTCGAGAGTCAAATGTATTGCCTAACGATTTGTTCATGGCTGAAACCCGAACAAGTGCTACAATCCCGGGGTCAGGGTAAGCTCGGGAACAAAAGCAATTAAAAGGTAGTTCCAGGCTCCTCAAAATCTCCCGATCAGAGGCCTTACTACCGGATGCAGTTTATCGTCGTAACTAGAATCATGATGCGAGGTCTGCTACTAACTATAATCAGTGGAAATTATAATTAATTATACACTTAATACAAGGCTATTCGTAGATTAGGGGTTCTCACTAATGTAGCCTTTTATCAGACAAAGATAAGCTTTGTAAATAGTTGCAGTTATTGAAACAACCTTTTGCTCACGCATTGCATAAATATCCAGGTGAAATAAATCTATTTTAAAACTATGCATATGATTTTTAAAAATGTATATGCAATGAAAGGTAGGTGTTTAATACCTGTTTTTCTATTACTATTTTTTGCTCAAATGCTAAAAATGGTGTAATATCTATTTTAAATACACTTTCTCTGTATAAGCGATTCGAAGTCTGAATCGATTTTTCTAATAAGTATTTTTGTATGAAGTGCCGAGAATGCCAAAAATAAAGTAAATTATGGACAATGGTTTCTAATCAGTTCCTTCATCTTATAACATCCAATGGATTCTAATCAATAACTACTCTGGACAACGCTTGTTTATGACAAGGAATTGATTCACTCGTGACAGAAAAATAACTTGTTCCAACATTTAGCCAACGCTAAGTTTCGTATACTAACCGAGCGCTCCACGAATGTGGTCTTGTGCAAAAAGTGGCTTTGTCCAGCAGCTATCTGTGCATGTTAAAATAGAATCAGTACAAACAATGTCTCCAACGTGTCGACCGCCAACTGGAGGGAAAAAAGTCTTCTTTGAAGTTTTGTTTTTGTGGGCTACGTGCATATATCTCCACGTAAGAAATAACGCTCGCACCTTCAATGTTGTAAATTTCAAAATAGGTCTCACTGTTTCCTTTTCGTGTGGAAACAAACGGGAAGAATGATAAACCAATCAGATCGCTCTATTTTAACTTTCAATTTATTTAACTATTAACTTTGTTTGAATTTAAACGCAATTTTACATTTTCTGTTGAATTATGTTCGATTCACGAATTATCTAAACAGGCCTCCACATAAATATTAATGTTAGGTTCCCTACACTGTAAATTGCAGTTTAAAAATCGAGGCTCGATGTTTAAATTTAAAATTCAAAGCGAGGCGGTATAACATAAGCTCTAAAAATATCATCATGGTAGGTCAAAAATGGAGAGCTGATATGATATACGGCAGAGTGTAAGTTACCGTACAATCTCTTTAACACTTGTTTCTATCACTTGTTTCTATCACATATGTCTATATACCGGACATTATCATATTACAAACAAATTCATCAAACTTGAAGTTGAAAATAGAGTCTACTGAAGTTGCAGCAATTGTTGACAGGTGGTTATTTAGTAGAAACGTTGTTACGCTTGTTTACTGTTTTGGGGTGGGTGACGGTTTTCATAATCTTTATGATGTCTAGGTGCTTGTTTTTGGGATTTTTTTAAAAGTCGGCTCATTCACCTCACTTTAGAACAATTTTCATTTGTATTAAACTACTTTATTTTTCTTTATTTTGATACTAAAACAAAAATATCACAAGGTTATAAGAATTTACTCGAGCAACCAGACTGGCAATAAGGTCCCACCCTTTTACAGTTAAATCAACTAAATGCAGCCTTCACTTCTACTCCATCAGCTTCCTTTCTCGCACTTCCCGCCTGTGGAACTCCCTTCTGTATACTTGCTTCACTGACAGCTACAATTTCCATGTATTTAAATACAATGTCAATTCCCATCTCTTGTCCACTTGACTCCAGTCCTTCTTTCGTCCTTTCCCTATCATCTCGTGTAACTTGTTTTTTCCTTTACCCTCTACCCTCGCAAATGTCTTCACACTGGTATTCACATCCTTCTCTTGTCCTTTCTCCGACATCCCCTGTAACTGGTTCGTCTTTCTCTTTGCTCTCCTCCTGCTTAAACTTTTGCTCTTCTCTTATGTAGCCCCCTGCGCACTAGTGGCGGTACCGCCTTACTTTGGGTGAAACGATTAAAAAAAAGATTGTAGGATACTTAAAGAGTTACTTATGAACTATAGCTTAGTCTGAAGATCAGCTGCCACTCAATTACTAGAGAGAAGCGCTAACAACTGTGCTATATGGTAACTGTTCTTATTTGTAGTACCTTATTTTTGTTATTGCTATTAACATAACATTTTGGTCTATATATTTCTCGGCTTTCTACAAGTACCAGTTGTATCTGTTCTTCAAAATAGCAATTTTCTTTTATTTCACTGAAACAAAATCTCTTGTCGCATTTAAACCCGCACACAAAAACAACTCTGTGGCATCATTTAAATTAAAAAAATCATATTTTCCATGGTTCTTCAGAAATTGATTTTTTTTTGACAATTACATTTTATCTGTTTGCAAAAATTTGACTGAATATAGTATACTGATCTCAGTAAAATCCGAATATGCCATTTGTTTTGAATTTTTTCTATTTCTATTTCTATAGTTTTTATTAAATTCGATCTGCTTCGAAAATCATTGTTAATTTCGATTAACCGCAATCGAACTGTTAGAAAAAAACAAAACAAAACACAACTGCTTCAGCCCAAAATCTAGTTTAGTAAGCTTAACACCAGTTGTTTAGAATTAGTACTGTAGTTGGCACCCTTCTATATATGTATTAGATTGGAAAGAAAATCATGATCAATTTGAGGATACCTTTTTAATTTTTACGGCAAAATAACGATTACTTTTTATGTTCTTTATTTTTTTATTTAATTACAAGTTACTTAATATCAGAGTGAGACAATTTTGTATCGATTTGACCCTTTTAAAATGAGTTTATATAAGAGTCATATCAGACACTGTATGCAGTATGAATTCAAAAAAGGCTCTATAGCAAAGAAAGCGGTAAGAAATATCATCGTCTGTGATGTGAAATGTGCTATCCATCATGAAGTGCTAAATGAAATTGTTAATGCGGAGAAGTATTGTTGTCATTTGGAGGTATTGCATAAAATATATATGTTTCTTATAAAGTGATAACCTTCAAATGGCACATGACAAAATTTGGGCACAATCGTATCATCAGTTTACAAATTACAGTGATTTAAGTTGCAAATTTTCAAAACAATGGAAAAATCTGAATTTCGTGTGTTGATAAAACATTGCTTTCTGATGGAAAAATACTGTTCAAGCAAAGCAATGGCGTGATAAGTGTTATTCGGACTCTGCTATGTCTGAAACAACGGTTAAGAGTTGGTATGCTGACATTAATCGCGGTCGTACAGACACAAATGATGCTGAACGCTCAGGTCGCACAAAATCGGCAGTAGTCCCGGAAAACACCAAAAAAAATCTACAAACTCGTTTTGGCCGATCGTAAATTGAAGTTGCGAGAGATATCAGAGTTGAATATATCAGAAAACAATGTATTCCCCAATTTGCCAATGAGAATGCTGTGTTCAAAGTGGGTGCCGCGTTTACTCACAGTTGATTGAAAACACAACAACGCGTCGACGATTCAGAGCGTTGTTTGCAACTGTTTCAACGCAACAACAAGCAGTTTTTGCATAAATATGTGGCAATGAATGAAACCTGGATCCACCACTTCACTCCGGAGCCAAATCAGCAGTACATCTGAGTGGACAGCAGCAGGTGAAAGCCGTCCAAAACGACCAAAGTACAGGTTTTGGCTTCCGTATTTTGGAATGCAAAAGGTATTTTGTTCATCGATTACCTTGAGAAAGGAAGAACCGTCAATAGTGAACGTTATATAGCATTATTGGTGCGTTTGAAGGAATAAATTGGCTAAAATACGCCACAAATGGAAAAGAAAACGTAATCTTTCACCAAGACAATGCACTGTGTCACAAGTCGATCGCAACGATGGCAAAAATTCGAATTGCTTCCGTATCCACCCTATTCTCTAAATCGGCTTCTCCTAGCGACTACTGGCTGTTTGCAGACCTCAAAAGAATTCTCTAGGGAAAGAGATTTGGCTTCAGTGAAGAAGTGAGATATCAGAAACTGAGGCGTATTATGAGGAAGACAAATCGTTCTACCAAAAAAGAATTGTTAGAGAATCGTTAGAATCAGTGTATCACCCTAGAAGGATACTATGTTGATGAATAAAGTCGAATTTTGTTTAAAAGTTTTTGTTTTATTAGTTAGGATTTATTAAGGGATGTGTTACAAGGTGCGTAGGGTATTTCAGGACATGCGATTATGTGATGATCAGTTGAAGTGCTTGTACATTTTAGGAGTGGAGAATCGCGAATGACACGTCATACCACTCCACTTCTTTCAGCAGAGTTTTCGGTTGAATTACTGCTGGCTACACCGAGGTGTTGTAAACAGTTGTGAGGCCCTAGATAGACATTGTGTGTGATAGAAGGCCGTGTGCACTTCAGTAGGACCCTGCACCTACTCACAAAACAGTGGTGATCGAAGAGCGGATGGTGGTCAATCTGCACAACCGCATCACACTAAAGATGTGAACATCTAACTCGCCAGGCCTAAAACCCATTGACTCTTACATATAGAGAGTCGTTGAACGGGAAATTAATAAACATTACGGCTGATTCCCTGAGAGCCGCCATTACTCGAATAATATCCAATATAAATACAGACCAGCGATTCCGGTCTCGCATTGAAGCAATCAATGTGCCTGAAGGCGGTGACATCGAATAAACATCTGTAATCCAATCATTACTTCATCTGTGCACCAAGTTCTGTATCAATAAATGTAGTTGTTTGTAAGATGTGGGTTTTTCTTTGTTTTTTTTTTGTTTTTTTTTTTTGTTTTTGTTTTTTTACAGTCTTCTATGTATCCTCAAATACCTTACACATACTCTTTCTTCAGTACTATGACTGGGATTCCGTCACCGCCGCTTGCTTTGTGTGGGTCAAGTTGTGCAATTATCTTGGCGACCAGCGAAGGTGTAATGTGGACGTTATTTAGTTGAGCCTTAGTTCTGGGTGGGAAGTCGGGTGTAGGTATTCTTAACGAGTCCAGTGTCGAATTGGTGGAGAATCTACGGGCAAAGCATTCAGCCTTGTCCGCTGGGGAGGTGAGAACTTCAAATTCATTGATTAGTGGGGGTATTGAAGTCTTGCTCTTGTTGAGCACGCTTTTGCAGAGTCGCCAGTAATCTTTTGAGCCAAACTTAGAGGATGCTATGCGTTGCCTCATTCTGGTAGCAAACGCCCTCTTAGCTTCGTTCAGTACTTTTTTACACTTATTCCGTGCTGAGGCGAAAAGGCGCCTGTTTTGGTTCGACGAGCAGCTTCGATAGAGCCGGAAGAAATTTGATTTTAGGTGGAATTTTCTGGCCGGATAAAAGCATCGATGCCAGTCTTAACCCAAGAGGAGACCTCGGAGGCACAGTCTTCGACAGGAAGATGGAAGACGTTGTTCCAGGGGACGTCGCAGAGGAAGTCTCGGAACGAGTCCCAGTCTGCTCTCTGGTAGCAATATGATATTCTGCTGGTCTGGTTTTCTTGGGTAGAGTTAGCGCGGATTGAGATGTTGACGGAAACTACGGCGTGGTCAGAGTTTCCGAGGGGGCAAAGCTGCCTGGTAGTGCAGGAGTCTAGAATGGAGGTAAAGCAAAGGTCGAGTAAAGAGTCCCTTCCGTTAGGGTTATTAGAGAAACGCGTGGCGAAGTCCACCACTTGCGTTAGAGCTTGGGTTATTGAAAAATACAAGGTCGGTGGCTGAGTTTTCAAGCCACTTGGTGTGGTGGGCGTTAAAATCGCCAAACACAAATATATGGGCAGATGGGTGAGAAGAAATGGCCCTGTCGATATTAGTAGAGATGCTATCAAGTACCGTACAGTCAGAGGAGGAGGGGGAGCGGTAGAGGAAGAGATAGCTAACCGAGCTTAGAAGTGAGAGACGAAAGCACATGAAAGAATGATCCAGGGATTCAAGAGATGTGACCCTGGCTAGAGGGAGTTGTTCGCTGACATATACACCAAGCCCATAAAGGAGGATCAGTAACGTGGTTGATACTGACTTGGCAGACCGGCTGCAACCACTCTCTCACCGGCATGATGTGGCTTCCCTGTGCCTCTGCTACAAGTACTTTCATGGCTTCTGCTCCGATGAACTTAGAGCACTGGTGCCACCTAAGCACGAATTTACACGAGATACTAGATTAGCAACTAGTTCACACCCTTTTACAGTTAAACAGATAAGATGTAACCGTAAATTCTACTCCAACAGCTTCTTTTCTCACGTTTCCCGCCTTTGGAACTCCCTTCCACAAGTCTGCTTTCCCGACAGCTACAATCTCCATGTATTTAAATGTAGGGTCAATAGACACTTCCTATCACACTAACTCCCAATTATTCTCAGAACACTCTCATCTATCCAACCCTCATTCTCGGTATCCTTACCCGCTTATCACCCACCCTCTGACATTTCCTATATTTAACCATTCTCGGTATCCCTACCCGCCTATCACCCACCCTCTGACATTTCCTATATTTAATCATCCTTTCTCCACTCTATGTAGCCGCCTGCGCAGTAGTGGCAGTGACATGCCTTGCTCGGGGTGAAACGCTTATAAAAAAAAATATATAGGAAGATGCAGGTACATTAATTTTCAAAATTGAAATGACACGTAATCCCTTGAAAATCAGATTTTAAAATTTTGTGAGAAATACATGGCTATATCAGTTATGACACAGGACACTTGCCTTTCTTTCTTTCTTTCTTTCTTT
>JBBBDQ010028589.1:240000-425417 GCA_037127315.1 Ascarosepion bandense | reverse complement strand
TATATATATATATATATATATAAAAGAAAATCAAACTTTCTGACCAACAGACAACTTTCCAGAAGACCTAACACCTTAGTCAAAAAAAAAAAAAATCCCGAAAAAAGAAAAAAATCCCGAAAAAAGAAAGACCAAAAGGCAAGCACCTTCCTACACAGTCAACGCTCAGACACGTAACAAAAGAAAGCTTGGGTCAATACGCAAGTTTCACACTAACGTGATCATCAGACCACTAGAACATGTCAACCACAATGAAGATGAACTTCATTCTTTATAGAAACTCTGTTCTAACATCCCAGTAGAAGCAGGAGGGTTTAATCTAAATAATATTAAGGGGACTGTTTTATGAACGTAAAGAAAATCTATTGCATTGTCTTACCAACCAATTGTAATTTGAAACAGTTGAAGGATCAGCTATTGACGTCAGATGTTGTGATAGTTTTGGGCGCCAGGATTGTTGCTTTTTTAGTAGTTTTAGTAATAAAAGGTACTTTGGCAAGCAGGTTTTTATCGCAAAGTACTCGATAATGGAGATGAGATAGAGTGTTGACAGATTTAATGCAAAGAATTTGTCACTTTAACTGAGGTTTCTGCTGATTTCGAAGTTTCGTGAGAACATTGTTATGATGTAGCCACTCGTCGGGATGTTTTTCTTTTTTGTTTTGCTGTTGAATCCCGGTTCCAATTCCTATTTATAGGAAGCCTGGTGTAATTGGATATTTTTGGGAGCGGTCCCGCTTGTGATTGGTTGATTTTCTTTCTTTTATTTTCATTGTGCAGGTGTTTGAGTTCTTTTCAACTCCGACGAGTCAAGACACCATAACGATGTCCACACGGAACTTCGAAGTTGGCATGAACCTGCTCAGCTAAAGTGACAAATTCTTTGTACTAGTATATTTATATAGATATATACTGTCTATCTAAATTCTATTCTTTAATTGTTATTTCGCTTTACTAAATGAGAATATATATATATATATATATATATATATATATATATATATATATATATATATATATCCACCGGCCTGAATATTCTAGACATCTTGTAAGCAAAATATCTATCTTCCGGCAAGAATCAAATCTGTGACTCCCAAATACCTCATTAGATCAGACATGTCTTACCACACGACCATAGAAGATTTTATGGTTCAACAAAGTCAAATTAAACCGTAAATACTTAAATTTCTGATTTCTCACACATCCATATCTGCCCTAGTTTGTATCCTAATGTGAACAAATATAAACAAACACAATATTACGAAATCTTACGGAAAGTTATGAAATGGTATTAACCGATATATGTATTTAAAATAATTATTTGAAATAAAACAATGTTCAAACAAATAAATTTAAATATTAAACCATTTCGTAACTTTCTGTAACATTTCGTTATGCGCCTATGGCTTGGCGGGTAGCGACTCCGACTGACACCAAATCAGTCGAGTTTTGATTCCGGCCAGAAGTAAGTCGATGTGTCTAGCCACACTGATGAGCTGTAATATAGCGAAACAGGCTTGTATGTGGATGACTAATATATTATACTTCTTCTCTAGAGAAGAAAATTTTAAAAACAGTATCCACTTCTGCGATATATGGGTGACTCTTCAAAAGTGAATTGAGTCCTTTCGGTGACTGGCGTGTGTATACACTGCTTATATACAACACGTTAAAATTTCCTACCTCTGATTCCATGCGCCGATGGCTTAGTGGGTAGCGACTCCGACTGACACCAAATCGGTCGAGTTTCGATCTCGGCCAGAAGCAAGTGTCTAACCAAACTGATGAACTGCGAAACAGACTTGTATGTGGATGACTAATATATATATATATATATATATATGTGTGTGTGGGGGGGGGGGCGTGATATCTCGATGATAATAACATATCCTTGAACTGTTTCAAATTACAGCGATAATGTTGGTTCAACACATTCTATAAGTACTCAATAGAATTTGGAGCATTTGGTGGTCAAGGCAACACAATGGATTTTTCTTTGCGTTCATTATATCCATTGATATTATTTAGTATTCATTGTCCTGTTTAAATATTCCACTTCTATGGTAGAATAGTTTCTATGAAGAGTGACGTTCGTCTTCATTGAGGTTGACATGTGATTTTTCGATACTTATTTAAATAAACTCGTCTCTAATATCGCACATCAGAAAAACTGTGTCCACCTTCGTCTATCGGGACCCTGTCTACTTCACCGAATAATTTTTCATACATATCACGTCTGATTATATTTTTCATTCTTGAACGCAATCCAAGCAACACATCTCCTATTCCTTTGATCGTAAACGCCATACCATTATCTATGCTGGTTTGGTGACAAGAAAATTAAAAAGGAAATAACTTCCTGAATCTTTGCAATGTTTTTTTTTTCATTTTCTTTTTTCTTGTACTCTCCTTGCTCATCTCTTCTTTGCATCTTCAACCATTTTTGTTTGTTCAATTTCTTCCTTTTTTTCCCCGAATATTTATTTTTCTAGTTCGATCGGAGTGTTTCTAAATTATGTGTGTGAATACAAGTTAGATAAAAATTCAACTGGAAGGTAAATATATATGGATATTTGTGAAATTTGAATCAATAAAAAAAATAAAGTAAATATAAAAAGGGAATTAAGATTAGTCAAAATGGCATGTAACGATACATTTAAACAAAACAAGTGATAAGCTGATTAATTTGAATCACATTTTCTCTTGCCTAGAATATATATATATATATATATATATAGTGTATAGAGGCAGCAGATAATTTTCTAAACATATACTGTTAAATATAAGGGGCAATGAATGTCTATTATGTTTAATCATGAGCCGTTCTAAACATCATATTTTGGCTTTAATTTCAGGTGAAAATAAAGACAAAAATTCTCCAACATTTGTATAATTTTTTATTAAGTTGGTTCTAAGCTTTCGGCTCACACGAGCCATCTTCAGAAAGGTTACAAGGACGTCAACTTAAAAACATCCACCATCAGCGACGATTTATCTTGCGTTGACATAAAACTTTGCTAAGCAACAATGACAGTTACCTGAAATTAAAACCAAAATACGATGTTTAGAACGGCTCATGATTAAACATAATAGATATTCATTGTCTCTTATATTTAACAGTATATGTTTAGAAAATATAGATAGATAGATAGATAGATAGATAGATAGATAGATAGATAGATAGATAGATAATGGGTTTTATCTTTTAATACGTCATATTTTTACTACTTCAAACGTCATTTTTAGCGGATATCCCTATTTGAATAGACTATCCGTTTATTTTGAACAGTATTTACTTGATCGGAGAGCATATTTTCTTTAATAAGTTTCTCGATTTTGCTGGGCTATAGATGAAATAAAAACTGTTTAAAATAAACGAAACGTCTACTCAAATATGAGTAACCACTAAAAGAACTTTTGAAATATTATGTGTTTTTCTGAAGTAGGTATGTATAATATCGTACTTTATTATAATTCTTATTGTTACTTAGTTAGCACATGCTTTACGCCCTGCCAATACAACACGAATAATGGCCTATTTCATTTAAATCGCGAGTTAAGACGGAAAAGTCGCCGTTGGGTTTCAGTGAGAAAAAAGAAAGAGGAGTCGATATTATTCATTTGTTTAAGGTCCGCTTCAGTGAAATGGAAAACTTTGTCAATTTCAGATCTTTTTATTTGTACTCTCATACTTCATTAATTAACTAACTGCGTTCATATTTTTTATTGTTACGGCAATATGTTGCTAAAATTGGTAAGCTCAAATAGTTAATGATCCAATTGGTAATTCATCAGAAAATTTAAGTAGAAAACTGTGAGATTTTCACGGGTATTTCTAGTTTCCTGTGAATACTAATATTTAGTATGAGTATTTATATCACCCCTATTCTACTTTAGCGTTCACACTAGCTAAGAATTACTAAACTTAAGTGAATAATATTCCACGGAAAAAAAAATCTTAAATGTGAAACACTCAGTATCGATCGAACTCATTGCAATTGAACTATTCCGTGATACATGTGTAGCAAAATATGCGACATAGTATAGCCTTTGATTCAACAGTAACAGGGTGAAATACAGTAGTATGTTTAAATTCCTAGAGTCTTGGAAGGAAGCCATGTTACGTCAGTGAGAAAGTAACTGAAAATGAGATGCTCGGTCAAGATCGATTACATTGCAGATCCTTCTTTGGATTTTGTCAAGAATCACAAAGTTTACAGCAGAAGTTTTACCTACATTTATATACGTTAAAAATTAAATTAAGCACAATTGATTATTAAAGGATGGAAACTTTTCGCTGATTTTGACGTCATTCTAAAATGTTTGGTTCAAACCCGTGAATTTGTATTGATTGTATTGATAAAAAAAAACACTATAAAATTCATTAATTTTTTATATCCAGAATGTTGGATGTGTTAAAATTATTCAACTTTTTCACAAGAAAAGTAGATGTTAAAAACTGCTTCAAAACATTGATTTAGTTAAGATGGAATGATCTATTATGACATGTCTCTAATTTGTATTTAGATACATTGGATTTATTTTCAGTTTTTGCAAGTTGAATTGTTCATCTATATTGCATATGATCCACTATTGTAAGTTACACTAAGTTGCAACAAAATTTGTATTTTATACGAATGCTACTTTAAGTGTGTAGTGATGTAATGGATATCAGCTCGAAATGAGAAATACCCTTTGGAAACGTATTAATCCATCTCTTCTCCCTCCAGCTCTGGGTTGATTAGCAGGGCAGATTCGGTTCTATAACCTTGGTTGGCAACCATTCGAGCGTAGAAAGAAACGGCAACCTACTGCGGGAGAATCTTCCGTTTAATCAGTCGGAGATCGAAAGAGACATGATCGCCCAAGAATGTATCACGTTTGGCACTTAATTGACTGACTGACCTTATGAAAACTGAGATGTATTAGAGCGAGGGTAGGATCATAGATTTGTTGTTGGGGGCGGTACGGGATCTTTGCACCGGCTCTACACACACACACATCTGATGCTGTAAAGTGTTGTTATTTTAAGCGCCGCTTAGATGTGGCACAAGACCGAAAGTATGGGGTACCCAGTAAGGATTGAACTCACTACACAATTCTAATAGATACTTATGTTGTAAAAGGATTTTTTCAATTGTCAACACAATGAAATGCTGGTCGCTGATCATTCGTTAATGGACTCTAATATTTTGCTGTTGACAAAAAAGAGGTGAAGCGTAAAAATATATAAAACGAATTGTGAAATAAACACAGACAGTTTCTTTTAATTCTGATTTCAATTTTAATAACTTAATAACACTGTAACCGAAGGGCAAGTTGTCAGGGGAATAGACGGTAGGCTTAATTTATTCTTTTGTGAAGTCTGCTAAGGTCTTGGCTGGGGTAGATACGGATGACAAGATAAGTAGTTGACTTATTATCTCTGTCAAGTAGAATTAATTAAGATAAAACTATTTTCACTTTCTTCTCTTTCTTTTCCTTTTCTAAAGCGAAAACGAATTTTTGTCTTTTTTTTTTTCTTATAAAAAGCTCTTAGGAAAACTCTTAAGTCTTTTATCGCTCTCCTTTTTTCTTTCTTCCTTTGTTTCTTTATTCGTTTGTTTCCTTCTTTATCTCGCCCTCACTTTCTTTCTTTCCTTCTTTCTTTCTTTCCTTCTTTCTTTCTTTCTTTCTTTCTTCCAACCAACCAACCTACCAACCAGTGTGAAACCTGTGTTCAATAGGCTTTGGCAAGTTTTTAACTGTCATGCTTTACATGTGATAAACACACTGTCATCATCAATGCATTTAATATTTAATCTGTTTTTGGATTTAATGTTGAAGAGTGCAGAAAATCCTAATTCAAAGTCTTTCTTCTTCTTCTTCTTCTTCTTCTTCTTCTATGTGCCTTGTTCTTTCAGAACGTAGGAAAGAAAATCTTAAATAAATCAACGAACACATCTTTCTTTAATTGGTAAACCACGATCAACAGATGTAGTGACCAGTTCCCCTTTCTCCTGTTAGCATCCTGTTTAAAATAGCAAAGGACGAAGACTTAATTTACAGACGGAAGCCATGGGCTTAGTGTCTCTTAAAATTTCAGTGTAAATTATGTAAATACTACTTCATCTCAGAAGTATATAAAAATATAAAACAAATTAATAAATTACTCTTCTGTTAACTTGGGGCGTTACGTTTCAGGATGCATTAGTGCGCCCGGGCGTACCGGTTGAGAAACGCTGCTCTAGGAAACTGTTTTCAACCTTTTTTTAATATCACGGCCCATTTTAACCTAAAATTAAACTTCCGCGGCCCATTTAAATTATGATGATCACAAGCGTTGTCTTCTAATTTTTATTTCTTAATTAAAATCTTGCCAATTTTAGTTGATGTAATAATATAAAAAATACGTTCAGTACGAACTACACGTCCTTACTATTTACAACACAATCCAATTCATGCACAATGTGAGATTGATGAGTCATTTCCGAAATCAATTTTAGATGATTTCGACATATCTCGGCGTTCATCAGCAGTCGTTGTCAAATCACAACATACATGGACGTGTCGGGCGACCTCATTTCGCATACCACACCTACCTTATACATACGTTTTTATTATAACAATGATATACTCGTATAACCGATTTAAAGGGGTTTAATTTTGATATGTACACTTATTGTGCTTTGAACCTCTAGCAAAAATAATTTAATTAATGACCTCTAAAAATTTTAGCAGCACACCTAAGATCCTCTCGCCGCACACTAGTCTGCCGTTACACACCGGTTGATAATCACTGCTCCAAGGTAGCTACGTATTTTATTCTTTCTTTCTTTCTTTCTTTTTTCTTTCTTTCTTTCTTTTGTTGTTTATTTATTTGTTTTTAAACCTCTTTAATTGAGATGGCTTTACTTGTCAAGCCAAAAACAACTTTGTATAGTCTCTCTGGAGCTCAGACGGGCAAACCACAAGTAAGTCATCTCGCCCGGAGTTCATGCTGCATAGCGGCTGTGCACACGTTGCTATCCCCACTGACCGCTTATTACGTTCTTCTTGTTACTGACTAGCTGTCCGCTTCTCAGTTAAATGTCCTGCTTTTATTGAAAAGGGAAACAAAAATCGATCCGTACTAAGTAATGTTATGTTGTAGGAGGAGATTGTTGTTTGGTGTCTTAGAAATTTATTGTCGTTTTGCCCTTACTGTCTAGGGCGAGCTTCCACCCAATAAAATGTGATGGAGAGAGAAGATTCAAAGTGTTTAGATAAGTGTTTCTTAGTCTTTTTATTTATTTTTACTTCAGGGCGCACTTCTAGAATAACTCTGGGAAGCACTTTAAATTTCAATAAGACAAAAGTAGTTATGAAATTTGAAAATATTTAGTTCTGGTTTAGCGGGAGGTGACATTTCTTCACCACCGATTAAACGCCGGTTAACCGATGTTAGCTGTCATAGTGTGCATATCACTTAGATCAGCTTTGAGACGTAGAGATTTTAAAAGTTTGGCTGTTAGTCTTAGCGATTTATTATTTACAACAGCCTATATAGCTGACTGGTGTTTAATTTTCAATCTTTTAATCACACCGAAAATGGAAATATTTAATCAAATAGGAAAAGAAAGCAATGCACACGAAGGCCATTTATCTGTATTTTGATTTTTAACTTTAGTAAAAGAGACCGCAACATAAATTTTTTTCGTTGTGACCAAGGCTCTAGGTGCAAATTTTGGAGCAGTTATCCAAGAAGTAACCAAGTATTCCCACAATTCGTCAGCGGCTAATGTAGAAATGGCTTAAGTGAACACGCCTTGAGCCGTAGTACCGAAGACACCATTGAAAAGCCAATGCATTAATAAATTAAGTATTAGCAAGTGTAACTTTGGTTACACTGGGGTTATTGCCAAATGCTACAGCCATGAAAGAAACGATTAAATACAAAAAGAACCATAAGCAACCCCTCCAGATCCTGTAAATATTAAAAACTTATGTTTTAATATGATCCTTAAGAAATTACTTTTATTTGTTTTTAAAACAATCGGCGAAAAAGTTCATAATTTGCATGTCGTTGATTCGGCGGTGTTGAGTCGTCCTGCACTTCTGATCTAGAAGCTACAGACACCAAGCAGAAGGCTTCCATGTGCCAAGTCAAATCAAAGAAGATTAGCGGTACAGTTTTCATTTAAAGGGATTTATGAAGAATCTGTTTGTTTTTCAGAGTGGTCGATAATGACTGACTTAAATCCCTTCAGGAAGGCAAAATAGAAACGTTTATACACTCCTTAAAGGTTTAAGAATTTATCATCCAGTTTAAAATTAAAAAAAAATTGACTTAAATATAGAAGTCCCGTGCTTTTCTTCTCTCTTTTTGCCTCTCTTTCTCTCCCCCTTCCTCTATTATTGTCTGTGTCTATCTTGTTTTCGGATTCATTCTTTTTCTTATATATTTCTTTTTTTATAGGTAGAAAGATATGAATTTTCTTTCTTTTTTCTGTAAATATGGCGACATATGATTTCTTATTTTGCTCTTTCTTTTTTCAATGATGTTCACGCTGTACAAGGCACTCGAGCCACTCAAGGTAGATGATTACAGAGTAAGAAGCACATTTCTGCGGATATCTAATAAAGATGACGGTTAAACCTCAACTTGAACAGGTCAAGATTGTAGTGATTAGAGAAGCATCCTCTTGAGAGTCGCTTCCACAAGCTTCATCCCAAAGGGCCTAGAAGTGAGAAGACATTCGCTTTCAAGTGCAAGCATCCGGTATACCTCACCCTAGACGCCTTTTAAACATTTCAGATCAAATAGGTTAAATCTCTAGTGACTAACTTATCTAAACTTATTTATAAATGGAACTTTGTCTGTGTGTATATGTGTGTGTGTGTGTGTGTGTCCGTTACCTATAGACTCCGAAACGGTTGAACCGATTTTCTTGAAAATTTACATAGTTGTACTAAAAGCGTCTGCGAGTGTTCTTAGCTAGGTTTTGTGTAGAGGTACTCCCGATAATTATCGAAAATCGATAATCGAAAAAATCGGGTTATAGAATGAGTGGTCCGATTTTAATCAAATTTGATACACTTACAGACAAAGACATAAGAAACGATATTCAGAAATTTCAATGTTGCAGTTCTTACAATAGTGCAGAAAATCGATAATATATATATATATATATATATATAAAGGCAAGATGTTTGTATGTGCGTCTGCTTATCTGCCTGTATGTTTGTATTTTTTTTTCAGCCCTTTTATTTTAGTTTTTGCTTCGGTTTTGGCTCTAAGTATGTATAATTGTAGTTCTTAATCTCAGCCATGATACCATTTACTCAGAGGATTTATTTAGCCTTCAAAATTCAGTTTACGACGAAAAACTTATTTGATATTGATACCAGGAAATCAAAATTTGACTTACATCCATTCATTTTTCTTTCAGTCTACGGTTTCTCTTTAACTGGAAACAACTACTGATTTTTAGTCTTTCGTGCCAACGTCCAAAGAGTCTGACCATGGATTAGTTTTAAAGCTTTCATTACACCCGAGCAGTGCCGGGCTATATTGCTAGTTTATTAAAAACTGAAGAAAATGTATGATGTTCCATAATTTTACTCATGGATTTCTGGAAAGTATCTTTATTTTCCCATTTTAGTCTCTCATAGTGATGCTTACATTAGTTGTTATATCCTTAAGTAATCCCGTCAAAACAAGCCTTTCATATAGAGGCCGTGCATGGCGCCAAACTCGTTTAGGAATATTTAAGCTGTCAGCTACATGTAATCGCTTTTTTTAATCAAAGGTTATAATGGCGTCAAACGAATGAAGCTTGTACGCCTCAGCGGAGATCATCCTTCCTTGAACATCGTGGGCTAGTGCTACAGAATCACAAAGAAAGAATTGTACCATATAATAGAAACCATATCACTTGAACACTGTCTTCAGGACAACGATTCACATGACTCGCCATAACTTTCTGATTTTTTTTTTCTGTTGGTACACTAATCTGTATAATATAACAATATTTCTTGCAAAAAATACTTTCGGTCGCTTTTTGTTCTAAGGCAAAGAAACGCGCTGGAAATATAAGAAATGGCAGACTTGTGTTCAATGTGAACTAAAAATATTTGTTTAGTTTCTCTAAGAAAAATTAACTCGAGAACTCTTCTTAAAAACTATTTATGTGTCTGACTCGTAAAATCCAGCACGATGCGTCCGATTTTGCTGAAACAATGGCATTCATTCGGTATCACACCCATAAACGGTCTAAATTTGCTTCGATAAGTAATTTTTGAATTTTATTTTGTCATTTCAACTTTCGTAAGCTACGGATTACTCTGAAAACTGATGTACAGTTAAGTGTAGGGTTAAAATTTTTGTCACTGCCTGTTGCATTCAGGTCGGCGAGTTGTTGCCACCTTATATAGATATTTGTTCGAATTAGATGGAAAGAAAGATTAATAAAAATAATTAAGAAAGAAAGATACATTCATATATATATATATATATATATATATATATATATATATATGTGCGTGTGTATGTGTGTGTGTGTGTACGCATAACCGTACAGAGAGAAGAATGGCCTCACGCGCGCAAATAATATGGAAACCTTACACCAATCAAAAAGAAAAATACAAAAATATAAGCACTCACCTGTTGATACAAGCTGAAGAAAGGATTGATGGGTCCTTGTACGAAACCTAGAATTGTGATACGGAAGATATATATATATATACTTCAATTTAAATCCAAAAACGATTAGCAAATAGGTAAATCCCAAAACCCGATCTCATTAATATCAATTTTATTAATATTAGAACTGATCAAGGTGGAGGGCTCGACGTAAATAATATTATCTATTTACAGAGCCAAATATATAAAGTAATTAAAAAAATTCGAAATTTGATTTCGTTGGCTGGCCATTTCAGCGAAAAAACTCTCGCTTCTTTGTAACATATTTGAATTAATAAAGTTTTTGTTTTCCACCGTTGCTGATGAAGCCAGAATTGGCTATCTAACGAAATTAAATTTCGAAAATTTGAATTGCTCTCTCTCTTTCTCTCTCTCTCTGTCTGTCTGTCTGTCTCTCTCTCTCTCTCTGTATATACACATTAAGCACTATCTCAAGTTATCGTGTTTGAGCTGACATTACGTAATCATCAGATTATGCAGTGTTCACATTTTCATCATCAGATTATTGTTATATCCACACTTTTTACTTACAAACGCTCTGTCACCAATACTGAGCACTCTTCAGTCGTAAATACAACACATTTTAAACAATATGAATATGTATTATGCAATACATAATATCTATTCATCTCTACTGAATACACACACGCACCTCCCCACACACACAGACGATGCATATGAGGAATATCATTAAGTCTCAATGATGTATCTCTCGATATAGTTTAATGAAATTCTTTTGTTTGTCTCTCAAGTGTTGTTTGAAATTTACGCTTGTAAAAATGTAACATGATCGATCTGAAAATTGGAGTCCAAGGCAAAAACAATCGGGTCTATTTGTATCTTTGAAAACAAACATGTTTCAAAACGAACTAAGTGTGCAAACAAAGTGAACATATAAAATGTCGGAAAAGAAGAAAAAGTAAATAATGAAAAAAAGTTCATCGTAAATTACAGAAAATAAAAGTGGGTAAAATTCCCGCTTTTTTTTTCAACGGAACTATATTAGCTGAAAAAAAAAACACGTAACTGGAAATCTCTCTTAAAAGCCTTTCTTTACATATATAGATTTCAGGAAGTTTTAACTCAACCCACCAGCGCCATGTCGAGTCTTCTTCTATGTGTCCTTTCCCTTCAGGACGTAGGCGATCATGGCTTTCCACGTTTCCCTATCCCTGGTGGCTCTGAACACGCCTTCTCTTGTTACACCATGCAACCCTCGTTCCGTCATTCACCTGATTAGGTCCTTCAAATATGTTATCCGTTGCTTTCCCCTGTCTCTTCTTCCCTCTATCTGGCCTGTTAGTATCAGCTTCTCCAAGCCCTCCTTCCTCATTGCATGTCCCAGGAACTTCAGCTGTCTCTTCCTGATGCTCAGTATTAATTTTCTTTTTGTTTCCATCATTTCTTCATTGCTCGCATGTTCGATCCATGATATTCGCAGCATCCTTCTGTAGAACCACATTTCCGTTGCTTCAAGTTTTTCCTTCATCTTTGATAATATTGTCCAGCATTCACTGCCATATTGAAGAACGGACAGCACATAGCAATCCAGTACTCTCTTCCTTGTTTCTAGCGAAATTGTCCTGTTTCTTAATACCTTACTCAACTTCTTGAATGCTTCCTTTGCCATACCAATTCGCCTTCGGATCTCTGTGTCGCACTTTCCGTTTTCTCTTATAACACTTCCCAGATATTTAAATTTTTGTACCTGCTTGATTCTAGTATCCCCGACCTGTATTTGGCATTTTGGGCTGCCCTTTTTACTGATGACCATGCATTCGGTTTTCTTGCAGTTTATTTGTAGTCCTTTCTTGTTACTTTCTTCAGCTACCTTCTGTAGGAGGTCTTGTAGTTTCCTTTCTGTGTCTGCTATCAGGACTGTATCATCTGCGTACCTTAGGTTGTTTAAATTGTGGCTTCGAATGACAAATCCAGACATAACTTCAAAGGTTCTCAAAATATTCTCGCTGTACAAGTTGAACAGATCCGGTGAAAAGACACATCCTTGTCTTACGCCCCTTTCTATCTTTGTATATCTGCTGAATTCATTACCTGTCCGTATGCAAGCGGTTTGTTTCCAGTAAAGATTCTTTATTACTCTCAAGTCTTTCCCAAATATGTCAAGGTTGCCAAGCATCTCCACCAATTCTCTGTGGCGTATTTTGTCAAACGCCTTCGCATAATCAATAAAGTACAAGTATAAGCCCTTCTTCATTTGTATTGACCTTTCAGAGAGCATCCTAATCATAAATATGGCATTCCTTGTTCCCGTGGCTTTAACGAAACTACACTGGTCTTGTTCTATCTCTGGCCTGATTCTACTTCTCGCTCTATTCATCAGGATTCGGATGGTCAGTTTTGTTATATGGCTTATTAAACTGATGGTTCTGTGGAGTTCGCGCTCGTTTGCTCCTGGCTGCCTAGGTAGTGCTATGAAGATAAACTTGCTGAGGTCATCCGGCATTACACTATTATAAATTTCGTTTATTATCCCTGTAATTTTCTCCATACCAAATTCTTCCAGGGCTATCAACAGCTCTATGACTATGCCGTCTGGTCCAGCTGCTTTGTTTCTATTCAGTTTGGCTACTGTAGATTCCACTTCAGACTTTAATATTTCCTGTCCGCCCTCATCTTTGCATATTATTGGTTGTTCTCTCGTCGTGGAAAAGATCTTTTATATATTCTTCCCATCGTTGGCGTATTTCCTCTTTCTCCAAAATGATTGTTCCATCCTTAGATTTTAGACATCCTGTTGAAGAGCAGGTTTTTTGTCCTGTCAGTTCTTTCATTTCCCTATGCATGTCTGCTTTATTATTCCTGCTCAATCTCTCTACTTCTGCATATTTGTCATTGAGCCATTTCTCTTTAGCCTGTCTACATTTTCTTTTTATTTCGTTGTGTTGTTTCCTGTACTCCATTTCATGTCTTGATATCATTTTCTGCCTCCTTTGCATCATGTCCAGAATCTCTTCAGTCATCCACTCGTTTTTCTTTCTGCGCCTAATTTCCCTTGAGGCAATGTTGCTTGCTGATGTCACTATTGCTTCCTTTAGCGCGTCCCATTTTGAGTGTCCTTTTCCAGTTTGTTCTTCGTATTTGGTTTTCACGCTGTTAGTGCATTCTTTCTGTAGGTTGCGGTCATTCACGAGTGCGTTATATATCAGTTTTGGTGCTGCACTAGGCTTCTTCAATCTCCGGCGTTACACTTTTAATTTGCGGATAACTGGGAGGTGGTCACTTCCACAGTCAGCGTCAAAATAGACTTTGCTTTGAACCATTGCGTTTCTGAATTTGTTGTTTATGGTCATGTAGCCTATCTGGTTTTTCGTATCACCTCCTGGGCTTCTCCATGTCCGTAGACGTCGTCGATGTTCTTGAAACCAGGTGTTAGTTATTCTCGAAAAAGCCGGAAATACGCGTGTTCTAACTATAACTATCCTACATCCTCTCCTTAAGGAAAGAAATCTCCTCCTTTTAAGAGAGTAAAATTACATTTCATGGTTCAACTCTAAAAATTTCGTTATGAGGGACTTTTTTTTCGTTTTTGTACTACAACAAATATTATTAGAGATATTTCTGCAATATGTACCCCTAATATATCCACATCAAAACTTCTCGACCGAATTTGCTTTATGTTTCTTATGGAGAGTTTCTCCTTTGCATAGTCTATACTTATGTCCCCTTTTTCGGGAGGTTATGTATTTTTCCTGCTTCCTATCTTTGCCTTCCAGTTCTATACATGAGAGATAAAACAAATTTGTCAGTTTGAAAAGATCTTCATGTGATGCAATATCTTGATTTACACAATTCTCCAATCAACAACCTTTTTTTATAATTCTGGTAAGTGTGATTTTTCACAAGAGGATGTGCGTTGTGGTGCATTGGATATCGGCTCAGAACAAGAAATCGGGGAGCCGAGTTCGAATTCCAGCTGAATTCATTGCATTCACTTACGCGCAAATACCCTTGGGAAAGGTATTAATCCGCCTATTCCTTCCAGTTATGGGTTAAATAACAGGACAGATTGGGTTCTATAGCCTTGGTTGGCAACCAGTCTACCGGAGAAAGCAATGGCAACCTACTGTGGGGTAATCTTCTGTCCAGTCAGTCATGTCTCGAAAGAGACATGATCGCCCAAGCGTGTATCACGTATGGCACTCAACTGACTGTTTGGGATGTGCGTGGTGGTCCAGTGGATATCGGCTCGGAACAAGAAGTCGGAGAGCCGAGTTCGAATTCCAGTTGAATTCATTGCATTCACTTACGCCCAAATACCCTTGGGAAAGGTATTAATCCGTCTCTTCCTACCAGTTATGGGTAAAATAACGGGACAGATTGGGTTCTATAGCCTTGGCTGGCAACCAGTCTACGGTAGAAAGCAATGGCAACCTACTGTGGGATAATCTTCTGTCCAGTCAGTCATGTCTCTTTCAAGAAGAACTTTAAAAAAACACCTCTTGGAGTATCTCTTTCTTCGTCTCCTCCCTTTCTAATTTGCATAAAGCTATTTAAGGTGTGTTCACAAATTTTTCTGATTAGCCATTCGACCTTGGATGAATAAGTGGAATCGTATGTTCCCACCACCGTACTTTTCTATAAATATTTTCATCGTAATTGTTCTGATGAACTTTTCGCTATGGTATCTACACATAAGGGATTTAAGCGCAGTGCTAATGATACTAGCCTCCAACCACAGTAATTTGGAGATATCCAGCTTCTTGAGAGTAGCCAGGTGAACGGGAGCCGAGTTCGAAATCCAGTTGAATTCCTCGCATTTACTTACCCTCAAATACTCTTGGGAAAGGTATTAATCCGTCCCTTCCCTTCAGTCAAGTTTGATCTTCAGACATTTAAATGCAATGTTAAGCGTTTATCTTTTGTCTTCTTAATTTCTGTTCTTTTAATTTTTTTTTTTATTCTCTACTCTTAATAATTTTTTCACACTTAGTAATCCACTTGCATGTTAATGACTTTATTGTTTTTGCTTGAGGGAAAAATGATTAAAAGAAAAGTGATGCGTTCAGCAGATCGATAATGACAAAAAAGTTCAAATCAAGTCAAAGGGTCCCATCATCTGAAACACTTATACTTGTTATTCCAGACGTAGAAAATAATTTTTGTAAGTATACAGAGTCATTGAAAAGTAAAGCCCTATTTTATGTATGATGAACCTCCCATCTTACTGAATATTTTACAAGACCGGAGAGACCATCATAAATAAAATTGGGGGTTACTTTTCATTCACCCTCTGTTATGTTTACACTGGAGTCTTTCTAGGTGAATTCCAATCTCATCCTCGTTGCCAGTACTGTCTTGTAATTCTGTAACGAAACTATTTCATTGAGAGAGAGAGAGATGCATTTAGATACCTGTGTTAAAAGCCTTTATTTACACACACACACACACACACACACACACACACACACACACACACACACACACACACATAAGGGTTGATATATTTAGAAGAACTCCAATTCGTTTCTCATGCGGTACAAAATCCTTTTAATGCAAATGTCCCGTGCCAGCGTCCAAAGATAGACCATTTTCCCATTTAATTTGAAATGTTCCAAATTAACATCCAGACTAACCACAGTCGGAGCATATCAGAACCTTCAAAATAGACTAATCCACTTCCCTTTAAAACCGGAAACGGACGAGTTTATTTTCACTTTAAATTCGAAAGCAGAGAATAAATAGAAGAAAAATGTTATAAAAAGAAATAAAAATGAATCCAGATGAAATAAATAGATAAATAAAAGAAAGAAAGCAGAAATTAAGTGGCAAAAGTTTTAATATGTAAATGAGAATAAAAGGAAAGCGTAAGAACTAAAAACAAGGAAAGAATTAAAGAAAACAGAAAGAAAGAAATATGATAAGTAGGAGAAAGAAAGGTTTAGAATAAGAGAGAGGAAGAAATGTTAAGTAATAAAGGAAAGAAAGATAAATAAAAGAAAGGAAGAAAAACCGAAATAAAGAATGATCTGTCAATCTCTAGTGAGTTGATATCATCCAATTTTCGCTATTAAGCAGTATTCTTTTTAGAGGGAGAAGCCATAAAATCCTTAGCAGTGTCTTACTTCAAACCCCTTCGGTAACTTTTCGTTTTATTTTTTATGTTCTCGTAATTTCCTGTTTTATGGTTTCAGTCTAGCGGGATTTTTGTGAGAGTGCTGGATGGAAAAATCAGAAAGCGAATAAGTCTCGTTTTCAGTTCTGTTGCTAAGTGACAGAAAGGCTTTATGGACGCTACATAAATTTCAAGTTTGGTCGAAAAATATTTCCTTCATAAAAACATTCTTCAAGCATAGTTTTGATTTCTTTTTTGTTTCATTTTTATTTAAGCTTCCGAGCTTAGTATTACACACAATCACATCTCTTCAGGCGGAAAAACGTAACATCTATCTATCTATCTATCTATCTATCTATCTATCTATACATTTAGACGTGGTGTAATGGTTAGCAAACTTGTCTCGTTAGAACCTATTACAACTGAGTAGTGAGTTGGATCCTCACAGGCTTCCCGATACTTTAGGTCTTGTACCACATCTAAGTGACGCTTAGAAAATAAGCTGTCTATCTATTTACCATGTCCCTTCGGTACGTGGGAGATCCAAACTCTCCACAACTTCCTATTCTTGGCAGTGTTTCTCTTGTTACTATCCATCTTCATGTTTTCCCATCAGTTTACACAACCTCCTCATGCTACTCGTTGTTCCCCTCTGTATCTCTTACCTTCAGTATGTCCTGTGTATGTCATATTTTCCAAACCTTCTTTCCTTCTGATGCGTTCTACCAATGTCAACTGCGTCTCTCTGATTCTAACTATAAATGTTTTTTTGTGTTCATTTCCCTTAAAATGTCGTCGTTATTTACACACTCTGTCCATGGTATTCTCAGCATCTTTTATAAAACTATATCACTGTTACATCAAAGGCTTACGGCCATATTATGTCGAAACATGAGTTCCCGCACGATCAGTGAAGTAAAGCAACATCGAACCTCGTCAGTACCTAGATGAGTGATCACTTGGGAATGCCAGGTACTGTAAAAACTTGAATATCCTGGAGGTGTAATGAATAATGGTTCGAAATTATTAATCTAAGAACTTACTTCCAATTCCAATTCAGTTCGTTATATTTACTTACCCACAAATACCCTTCGGAAAGATACGAATCCACCTCTTCTTCACTCAGTTAAGGGTTAACTTGTATCACTAAATCATTATTATCTCACACCTACAAAATATTCAAAATATTTTCTGGCTTTAAAAAACCCGCAAATGGTTGATAAATCATAAAAACGAATCAATCTGCTGCATCAAGACTCCTCACCATCTGTGAAGAAGTTTCCCAGTATTTACCGTCATCTAAGTGGGTTGCTATGACATAATAGTTAAACACTTTTGTCTTTGTTTTTAATGGAATTTTCCTGTTTCTTAGTAGTTTGCTTAGTTTTGTGAAAGGCATCTTTTGCTTTTGCAACAAAGAGAAGAATCGAGAGTAAATTCAAAATAGGAGTCGTTCTCACTCTTACCGCTCTCTTCCTGATGTTAAGTATAAATTTTCTTCTGGTCTGTATCCTCTCCAACACCTTATCGTTGCTCACTCGCTCAGTCTATGGTATCCTTAGCATCCCTCTGTAGAACGTTTCTGCTGCTCTAAGCCTCTCCTTCATCCTTGAGGAGATCGTCCAACATTCGCCATACAGAAAAACAGATATCAAATAGCAGTACAGCACTCTTTTCTTTGTTTCCAGTTCTTCTTATAGGACAGTGAAAGCTGAACAATCTCATATATAAAGATAAATAGGAAAGTTGATGCAATAGAAATGTAGTTCTACAGAAGGATGTTGAGAATATAATAGAGTGAACATGTGATCAGTGATTAAGTTTTAAGGAAAATGGAAACAAAAAGGAATACTTATACATCGTATCAGAAACAAATTCTAGAAAAGACATTTTAGAAAGTTTGAAACTCACAGGGCATATTAAAGGCAAGAGGGACAGAGAAAAACAGCGCATAACGAACTTATATACGTGGTTGGCAGTGCAAGGAGAAATGGTTGGTAGTGCAAGAAAAATGGCTGACAGAGCAAGCAGAAATGGTTGGCAGTGCAAGAAGAAATGGTCGGCAGTGCAAGGAGAAATGGTCGGCAGAGCAAGGAGAAATGGTTGCCAGTGCAAGGAGAAATGGTTGGCAGTGCAAGGAGAAATGGTTGGCAGTGCAAGGAGATATGGTCGGCAGAGCAAGGAGAAAAGGTTGGCAGAGCAAGGAGAAATGGTTGGCAGTGCAAGGAGAAATGGTTGCCAGTGCAAGAAGAAACGGTTGTCAGAGCAAGGAGATATGGTCGGCAGAGCAAGGAGAAATGTTTGGCAGTGCAAGGAAAAACGGTTGCCAGTGCAAGGAGAAATGGTTGGCAGTGCAAGGAGAAATAGTCGGCAGTGCAAGGAGAAATGCTTGGCAGAGCAAGGAGAAATGGTTGGCAGTGCAAGGAGAAATGGTTGGCAGAGCAAGGAGAAATGCTTGGCAGGGCAAGGAGAAATGTTTGGCAGTGAAAGGAGAAATGGTTGGCAGTGCAAGGAGAAATGGTTGGTAGTGCAAGAACAAATGGCTGACAGAGCAAGGAGAAATGGTTGGCAGTGCAAGGAGAAATGGTTGGCAGGGCAAGGAGAAATGGTTGGTAGAGCAAGGAGAAATGGTTGGCAGTGCAAGAAAAACTGGCTGACAGAGAAAGGAGAAATGGTTGGCAGTGCATGGAGAAATGGTTGGTAGAGCAAGGAGAAATGTTTGGCAGTGCAACGAGAAATGGTCGGCAATGCAAGGAGAAATGGTTGGCAGTGCAAGAAAAAATGGCTGACAGAGCAAGGAGAAATGGTTGGCAGTGCAAGGAGAAATGGTTGGCAGTGCAAGAAAAAATGGCTGACAGAGCAAGGAGAAATGGTTGGTAGTGCAAGGAGAAATGGTTGGCAGTGCAAGAAAAAATGGCTGACAGAGCAAGGAGAAATGGTTGGCAGTGCAAGGAGAAATGGTTGGTAGAGAAAGGAGAAATGTTTGGCAGTGCAAGGAGAAATGGTCGGCAGTGCAAGGAGAAATGGTTGGCAGTGCAAGAGAAAATGGCTGACAGAGCAAGGAGAAATGTTGGGAATTCAAGGAGAAATGGTTGGTAGAGCAAGGAGAAATGGTTGGCAGCGCAAAGAGAAATGGTTGGCAGTGCAAGGAGAAATGGTTGGCAGTGCAAAGAGAAATAGTTGGCAGTGCAAGGAGAAATGGTTGGCAGTTCAAGGAGGAATGGTTGGCAGTGCAAGGAGAAATGGTTGGCAGTGCAAGGAGAAATGGTTAGCAGAGCAAAGAGAAATGGTTGACAGATCAAGGAGAAATGGTTGGCAGAGCAAGGAGAAATGGTTGGCAGGGCAAGGAGAAATGGTTGGTAGTGCAAGAAAAAATGGCTGACAGAGCAAGGAGAAATGGTTGGCAGAGAAAGGAGAAATGGTTGGCAGGGCAAGGAGAAATGGTTGGTAGAGCAAAGAGAAATGGTTGGTAGTGCAAGGAGAAATGGTTGGCAGTGCAAGAAAAAATGGCTGACAGAGCAAGGAGAAATGGTTGGCAGTGCAAGGAGAAATGGTTGGTAGAGCAAGGAGAAATGTTTGGCAGTGCAAGGACAAATGGTCGGCAGTGCAATGAGAAATGGTTGGCAGTGCAAGAAAAAATGGCTGACAGAGCAAGGAGAAATGGTTGGCAGTGCAAGGAGAAATGGTTGCCAGTGCAAGAAAAAATGGCTGACAGAGCAAGGAGAAATGGTTGGTAGTGCAAGGAGAAATGGTTGGCAGTGCAAGAAAAAATGGCTGACAGAGCAAGGAGAAATGGTTGGCAGTGCAAGGAAAAATGGTTGGTAGAGCAAGGAGAAATAGTTGGCAGTGCAAAGAAAAATGGTTGGCAGTGCAAGGAGAAATGGTTGGCAGTGCAAAGAGAAATGGTTGGCAGTGCAAGGAGAAATGGTTGGTAGTGCAAGAAAAAATGGCTGACAGAGCAAGGAGAAATGGTTGGCAGAGCAAGGAGAAATGGTTGGCAGGGCAAGGAGAAATGGTTGGTAGAGCAAAGAGAAATGGTTGGTAGTGCAAGGAGAAATGGTTGGCAGTGCAAGAAAAAATGGCTGACAGAGCAAGGAGAAATGGTTGGCAGTGCAAGGAGAAATGGTTGGTAGAGCAAGGAGAAATGGTTGGCAGTGCAAAGAGAAATGGTTGGCAGTGCAAGAAGAAATGGCTGACAGAGCAAGGAGAAATGGTTGGCAGTGCAAGGAGAAATGGTTGGTAGAGCAAGGAGAAATGGTTGGCAGTGCAAGGAGAAATGGTTGGCAGTGCAAGAAAAAATGGCTGACAGAGCAAGGAGAAATGGTTGGTAGTGCAAGGAGAAATGGTTGGCAGTGCAAGGAAAAATGGTTGGCAGAGGTATGAGAAATGGTTGGTAGTGCAAGCAGAAGTGGTTGGCAGTGCAAAGAGAAATGGTTGGCAGTGCAAGAAGAAATGGCTGAGAGAGCAAGGAGAAATGGTTGGCAGTGCAAGGAGAAATGGTTGGTAGAGCAAGGAGAAATAGTTGGCAGTGCAAAGAGAAATGCTTGGCAGTGCAAGAAGAAATGGCTGAGAGAGCAAGGAGAAATGGTTGGCAGTGCAAGGAGAAATGGTTGGTAGAGCAAGGAGAAATGGTTGCAGTGCAAAGAGAAATGGTTGGCAGTGCAAGAAGAAATGGCTGACAGAGCAAGGAGAAATGGTTGGCAGTGCAAGGAGAAATGGTTGGTAGAGTAAGGAGAAATGGTTGGCAGTGCAAAGAGAAATGGTTGGCAGTGCAAGAAGAAATGGCTGATAGAGCAAGGAGAAATGGTTGGCAGTGCAAGGAGAAATGGTTGGTAGAGCAAGGAGGAAATGGTTGGGAGTGCAAAGAGAAATGGTTGGCAGTGCAAGAAGAAATGGCTGACAGAGCAAGGAGAAATGGTGGGCAGTGCAAGGAGAAATGCTTGGTAGAGCAAGGAGAAATGGTTGGCAGTGCAAAGAGAAATGTTTGGCAGTGCAAGAAGAAATGGCTGAGAGAGCAATGAGAAATGGTTGGCAGTGCAAGGAGAAATGGTTGGTAGAGCAAGGAGAAATGGTTGGCAGTGCAAAGAGAAATGGTTGGCAGTGCAAGGAGAAATGGTTGGCAGAGCAAGGGGAAATGGTTGGCAGTGCAAGGAGAAATGGTTGGCAGAGCAAGGAGAAATGGTTGGCAGTGCAAGGAGAAATGATTAGCAGTGCAAGGAGAAATGGTTGGCAGTGCAAGGAGAAATGGTTGGCAGTGCAAGGAGAAATTGTTGGCAGAGCAAGGGGAAATGGTTGGCAGTGCAAGGAGAAATGGTTGGCAGAGCAAGGAGAAATGGTTGGCAGTGCAAGGAGAAATGGTTAGCAGAGCAAGGAGAAATGGTTGGCAGTGCAAGGAGAAATGGTTGGCAGTGCAAGGAGAAATGGTTGGCAGTGCAAGGAGAAATGGTTGGCAGTGCAAGGAGAAATGGTTGGCAGAGCAAGGAGAAATGGTTGGCAGTGCAAGGAGAAATGTGTGGCAGTGCAAGGAGAAATGGTTGGCAGTGCAAGGAGAAATGGTTGGCAGTGCAAGGAGAAATGGTTGGCAGAGCAAGGAGAAATGGTTGGCAGTGCAAGGAGAAATGGTTGGCAGTGCAAGGAGAAATGGTTGGCAGTGCAAGGAGAAATGGTTGGCAGAGCAACGGGAAATGGTTGGCAGTGCAAGGAGAAATGGTTGGCAGAGCAAGGAGAAATGGTTTGCAGTGGAAGGAGAAATGGTTAGCAGAGCAAGGAGAAATGGTTGGCAGTGCAAGGAGAAATGGTTGGCAGTGCAAGGAGAAATGGTTGGCAGTGCAAGGAGAAATGGTTGGCAGTGCAAGGAGAAATGGTTGGCAGTGCAAGGAGAAATGGTTGGCAGAGCAAGGAGAAATGTGTGGCAGTGCAAGGAGAAATGGTTGGCAGTGCAAGGAGAAATGGTTGGCAGTGCAAGGAGAAATGGTTGGCAGTGCAAGGAGAAATGGTTGGCAGAGCAAGGAGAAATGTGTGGCAGTGCAAGGAGAAATGGTTGGCAGTGCAAGGAGAAATGGTTGGCAGTGCAAGGAGAAATGGTTGGCAGAGCAAGGAGAAATGGTTGGCAGTGCAAGGAGAAATGGTTGGCAGTGCAAGGAGAAATGGTTGGCAGTGCAAGGAGAAATGGTTGGCAGAGCAAGGGGAAATGGTTGGCAGTGCAAGGAGAAATGGTTGGCAGAGCAAGGAGAAATGGTTTGCAGTGGAAGGAGAAATGGTTAGCAGAGCAAGGAGAAATGGTTGGCAGTGCAAGGAGAAATGGTTGGCAGTGCAAGGAGAAATGGTTGGCAGTGCAAGGAGAAATGGTTGGCAGTGCAAGGAGAAATGGTTGGCAGTGCAAGGAGAAATGGTTAGCAGAGCAAGGAGAAATGTTTGGCAGTGCAAGGAGAAATGGTTGGCAGTGCAAGGAGAAATGTGTGGCAGTGCAAGGAGAAATGGTTGGCAGTGGAAGGAGAAATGGTTGGCAGTGCAAGGAGAAATGGTTGGCAGAGCAAGGAGAAATGGTTGGCAGTGCAAGGAGAAATGGTTGGTAGAGCAAGGAGAGATGGTTGGCAGAGCAAGGAGTAATGGTTGGCAGTGCAAGGAGAAATGGTTGGCAGTGCAAGGAGAAATGGTTAGCAGAGCAAGGAGAAATGGTTGGCAGTGCAAGGAGAAATGGTTGGCAGAGCAAGGAGAAATGGCTGGCAGTGCAAGGAGAAATGGTTAGCAGAGCAAGGAGAAATGGTTGGCAGTGCAAGGAGAAATGGTTGGCAGTGCAAGGAGAAATGGTTGGCAGTGCAAGGAGAAATGGTAAGCAGAGCAAGGAGAAATGGTTGGCAGTGCAAGGAGAAATGGTTGGCAGAGGTATGAGAAATGGTTGGTAGTGCAAGAAAAAATGGTTGACAGAGCAAGGAGAAATGGCTGGCAGAGCAAGGAGAAATGGTTGGCAGTGCAAGGAGAAATGGTTGGCAGTGCAAGGAGAAATGGTTGGCAGTGCAAGGAGAAATGGTTAGCAGAGCAAGGAAAAATGGTTGGCAGTGCAAGGAGAAATGGTTGGTAGTGCAAGAAAAAATGGTTGACAGAGCAAGGAGAAATGGCTGGCAGAGCAAGGAGAAATGGTTGGCAGTGCAAGGAGAAATGGTTGGCAGTGCAAGGAGAAATGGTTGGCAGTGCAAGGAGAAATGGTTAGCAGAGCAAGGAAAAATGGTTGGCAGTGCAAGGAGAAATGGTTGGCAGAGGTATGAGAAATGGTTGGTAGTGCAAGAAAAAATGATTGACAGAGCAAGGAGAAATGGCTTGCAGAGCAAGGAGAAATGGTTGGCAGTGCAAGGAGAAATGGTTAGCAAAGCAAGGAGAAATGGTTGGCAGTGCAAGGAGAAATGGTTGGCAGTGCAAGGAGAAATGGTTGGCAGTGCAAGGAGAAATGGTTGGCAGTGCAAGGAGAAATGGTAAGCAGAGCAAGGAGAAATGGTTGGCAGTGCCAGGAGAAATGGTTGGCAGAGCAAGGAGAAATGGTTGGCAGTGCAAGGAGAAATGGTTGGCAGTGCAAGGAGAAATGGTTGGCAGTGCTAGGAGAAATGGTTGGCAAAGCAAGGAGAAATGGTTGGCAGAGCAAGGAGAAATTTTTGGCAGAGCAAGGAGAAATGGTTGGCAGTGCAAGGAGAAATGGTTAGCAGTGCAAGGAGAAATGGTTAGCAGTGCAAGGAGAAATGGTTGGCAGTGCAAGGAGAAATGGTTGGCAGTGCAAGGAGAAATGGTTGGCAGAGCAAGGAGAAATGGTTGGCACAGCAAGGAGAAATGTTTGGTAGAGCAAGGAGAAATGGTTGGCAGTGCAAGGAGAAATGGTTGGCAGTGCAAGGAGAAATGGTTGGCAGTGCAAGGCGAAATGGTTGGCAGTGCAAGGAGAAATGGTTGGCAGTGCAAGGAGAAATGGTTGGCAGAGCAAGGGGAAATGGCTGACAGAGCAAGGAGAAATGGTTCGCAGTGCAAGGAGAAATAGTTGGCAGTGCAAGGAGAAATGGTTGGCAGTGCAAGGAGAAATGGTTGGCAGTGCAAGGCGAAATGGTTGGCAGTGCAAGGCGAAATGGTTGGCAGTGCAAGGAGAAATGGTTGGCAGTGCAAGGAGAAATGGTTGGCAGAGCAAGGAGAAATGGCTGACAGAGCAAGGAGAAATGGTTGGCAGTGCAAGGGGAAATAGTTGGCAGTGCAAGGAGAAATGGTTGGCAGTGCAAGGAGAAATGGTTGGCAGAGCAAGGAGGAATGGCTGACAGAGCAAGAAGAAATGGTTGGCAGTGCAAGGCGAAATGGTTGGCAGTGCAAGGAGAAATGGTTGGCAGTGCAAGGCGAAATGGTTGGCAGTGCAAGGAGAAATGGTTGGCAGTGCAAGGAGAAATGGTTGGCAGTGCAAGGAGAAATGGTTGGCAGAGCAAGGAGAAATGGTTGGCAGAGCAAGGAGAAATGGCTGACAGAGCAAGGAGAAATGGTTGGCAGTGCAAGGAGAAATGGTTGGCAGTGCAAGGCGAAATGGTTGGCAGTGCAAGGAGAAATACTTGGCAGTGCAAGGAGAAATGGTTGGCAGTGCAAGGAGAAATGGTTGGAAAAGCAAGGAGAAATGGTTGGCAGTGCAAGGAGAAATGGTTGGCAGTGCGAGGAGAAATGGTTGGCAGTGCAAGGAGAAATGGTTGGCAGAGCAAGGAGAAATGGTTGGCAGTGCAAGGAGAAATGGTTGGCAGTGCAAGGAGAAATTGTTGGCAGTGCAAGGAGATATTGTTGGCAGTGCAAGGAGAAATGGTTGGCAGTGCAAGGAGAAATGGTTTACAGTGCAAAGAGAAATGGTTAGCAGAGCAAGGAGAAATGGTTGGCAGTGCAAGGAGAAATGGTTGGCAGTGCAAGGAGAAATGGTTCGCAGAGCAAGGAGAAATGGTTAGCAGAGCAAGGAGAAATGGTTGGCAGTGCAAGGAGAAATGGTTGGCAGTGCAAGGAGAAATGGTGGGCCGTGCAAGGAGAAATGGTTGGCAGTGCAAGGAGAAATGGTTGGCAGTGCAAGGAGAAATGGTTAGCAGAGCAAGGAGAAATGATTGGCAGTGCAAGGAGAAATGGTTAGCAGAGCAAGGAGAAATGGTTGGCAGTGCAAGGAGAAATGGTTGGCAGTGCAAGGAGAAATGGTTGGCAGTGCGAGGAGAAATGGTTGGCAGTGCAAGGAGAAATGTTTAGCAGAGCAAGGAGAAATGGTTGGCAGTGCAAGGAGAAATGGTTGGCAGAGCAAGGAGAAATGGTTGGCAGTGCAAGGAGAAATGGTTGGCAGAGCAAGGAGAAATGGTTGGCAGTGCAAGGAGAAATGGTTGGCAGTGCAAGGAGAAATGGTTAGCAGAGCAAGGAGAAATGTTTGGCAGTGCAAGGAGAAATGGTTGGCAGAGCAAGGAGAAATGTGTGGCAGTGCAAGGAGAAATGGTTGGCAGTGCAAGGAGAAATGGTTGGCAGTGCAAGGAGAAATGGTTAGCAGAGCAAGGAGAAATGGTTGGCAGTGCAAGGAGAAATGGTTGGCAGTGCAAGGAGAAATGGTTGGCAGTGCAAGGAGAAATTGTTGGCAGAGCAAGGGGAAATGGTTGGCAGTGCAAGGAGAAATGGTTGGCAGTGCAAGGAGAAATGGTTGGCAGAGCAAGGAGAAATGGTTGGCAGTGCAAGGAGAAATGGTTGGCAGTGCAAGGAGAAATGGTTGGCAGTGCAAGGAGAAATGGTTGGCAGTGCAAGGAGAAATTGTTGGCAGAGCAAGGGGAAATGGTTGGCAGTGCAAGGAGAAATGGTTGGCAGAGCAAGGAGAAATGGTTGGCAGTGCAAGGAGAAATGATTAGCAGTGCAAGGAGAAATGGTTGGCAGTGCAAGGAGAAATGGTTGGCAGTGCAAGGAGAAATTGTTGGCAGAGCAAGGGGAAATGGTTGGCAGTGCAAGGAGAAATGGTTGGCAGAGCAAGGAGAAATGGTTGGCAGTGCAAGGAGAAATGGTTAGCAGAGCAAGGAGAAATGGTTGGCAGTGCAAGGAGAAATGGTTGGCAGTGCAAGGAGAAATGGTTGGCAGTGCAAGGAGAAATGGTTGGCAGTGCAAGGAGAAATGGTTGGCAGAGCAAGGAGAAATGGTTGGCAGTGCAAGGAGAAATGGTTGGCAGTGCAAGGAGAAATGGTTGGCAGTGCAAGGAGAAATGGTTAGCAGAGCAAGGAGAAATGTTTGGCAGTGCAAGGAGAAATGGTTGGCAGAGCAAGGAGAAATGTGTGGCAGTGCAAGGAGAAATGGTTGGCAGTGCAAGGAGAAATGGTTGGCAGTGCAAGGAGAAATGGTTAGCAGAGCAAGGAGAAATGGTTGGCAGTGCAAGGAGAAATGGTTGGCAGTGCAAGGAGAAATGGTTGGCAGTGCAAGGAGAAATGGTTGGCAGTGCAAGGCGAAATGGTTGGCAGAGCAAGGAGAAATGGTTTTCAGTGCAGGAGAAATGGTTGGCAGTGCAAGGAGAAATGGTTGGCAGAGCAAGGAGAAATGGTTAGCAGAGCAAGGAGAAATGGTTGGCAGTGCAAGGAGAAATGGTTGGCAGTGCAAGGAGAAATGGTGGGCCGTGCAAGGAGAAATGGTTGGCAGTGCAAGGAGAAATGGTTGGCAGTGCAAGGAGAAATGGTTAGCAGAGCAAGGAGAAATGGTTGGCAGTGCAAGGAGAAATGGTTAGCAGAGCAAGGAGAAATGGTTGGCAGTGCAAGGAGAAATGGTTGGCAGTGCAAGGAGAAATGGTTGGCTGTGCAAGGAGAAATGGTTGGCAGTGCAAGGAGAAATGGTTGGCAGAGCAAGGAGAAATGGTTGGCAGTGCAAGGAGAAATGGTTGGCAGTGCAAGGAGAAATGGTTAGCAGAGCAAGGAGAAATGTTTGGCAGTGCAAGGAGAAATGGTTGGCAGAGCAAGGAGAAATGTGTGGCAGTGCAAGGAGAAATGGTTGGCAGTGCAAGGAGAAATGGTTGGCAGTGCAAGGAGAAATGGTTAGCAGAGCAAGGAAAAATGGTTGGCAGTGCAAGGAGAAATGGTTGGCAGTGCAAGGAGAAATGGTTGGCAGTGCAAGGAGAAATGGTTGGCAGTGCAAGGAGAAATGGTTGGCAGAGCAAGGAGAAATGGTTTTCAGTGCAAGGAGAAATGGTTGGCAGTGCAAGGAGAAATTGTTGGCAGAGCAAGGGGAAATGGTTGGCAGTGCAAGGAGAAATGGTTGGCAGTGCAAGGAGAAATGGTTGGCAGAGCAAGGAGAAATGGTTGGCAGTGCAAGGAGAAATGGTTGGCAGTGCAAGGAGAAATAGTTGGCAGTGCAAGGAGAAATGGTTGGCAGTGCAAGGAGAAATTGTTGACAGAGCAAGGGGAAATGGTTGGCAGTGCAAGGAGAAATGATTAGCAGTGCAAGGAGAAATGGTTGGCAGTGCAAGGAGAAATGGTTGGCAGTGCAAGGAGAAATTGTTGGCAGAGCAAGGGGAAATGGTTGGCAGTGCAAGGAGAAATGGTTGGCAGAGCAAGGAGAAATGGTTGGCTGTGCAAGGAGAAATGGTTAGCAGAGCAAGGAGAAATGGTTGGCAGTGCAAGGAGAAATGGTTGGCAGTGCAAGGAGAAATGGTTGGCAGTGCAAGGAGAAATGGTTGGCAGTGCAAGGAGAAATGTTTGGCAGAGCAAGGAGAAATGGTTGGCAGTGCAAGGAGAAATGTGTGGCAGTGCAAGGAGAAATGGTTGGCAGTGCAAGGAGAAATGGTTGGCAGTGCAAGGAGAAATGGTTGGCAGAGCAAGGAGAAATGGTTGGCAGTGCAAGGAGAAATGGTTGGCAGTGCAAGGAGAAATGGTTGGCAGTGCAAGGAGAAATGGTTGGCAGAGCAAGGGGAAATGGTTGGCAGTGCAAGGAGAAATGGTTGGCAGAGCAAGGAGAAATGGTTTGCAGTGGAAGGAGAAATGGTTAGCAGAGCAAGGAGAAATGGTTGGCTGTGCAAGGAGAAATGGTTGGCAGTGCAAGGAGAAATGGTTGGCAGTGCAAGGAGAAATGGTTGGCAGTGCGAGGAGAAATGGTTGGCAGTGCAAGGAGAAATGGTTAGGTAGAGCAAGGAGAAATGTGGTTGGCAGTGCAAGGAGAAATGGTTGGCAGAGCAAGGAGAAATGTTTGGCAGTGCAAGGAGAAATGGTTACAGAGCAAGGAGAAATGGTTGGCAGTGCAAGGAGAAAGCTGGTTGGCAGTGCAAGGAGAAATGGTTAGCAGAGCAAGGAGAAATGGTTGGCAGTGCAAGGAGAAATGGTTGGCAGTGCAAGGAGAAATGGTTGGCAGTGCAAGGAGAAATGGTTGGCAGTGCAAGGAGAAATGGTTGGCAGAGCAAGGAGAAATGGCTGGTGCAAGGAGAAATGGTTGGCAGTGCAAGGAGAAATTGTTGGCAGAGCAAGGGAAATGGTTGGCAGTGCAAGGAGAAATGGTTGGCAGTGAAGGGAGAAATGGTTGGCAGAGCAAGGAGAACATGGGCTGTGCAAGGAGAAATGGTTGGCAGTGCAAGGAGAAATGGTTGGCAGTGCAAGGAGAAATGGTTGGCAGTGCAAGGAGAAATTGTTGGCAGAGCAAGGGGAAATGGTTGGCAGTGCAAGGAGAAATGGTTGGCAGAGCAAGGAGAAATGGTTGGCAGTGCAAGGAGAAATGGTTGGCAGAGCAAGGAGAAATGGTTGGCAGTGCAAGGAGAAATGTGTGGCAGTGCAAGGAGAAATGGTTGGCAGTGCAAGGAGAAATGGTTGGCAGTGCAAGGAGAAATGGTTGGCAGAGCAAGGAGAAATGGTTGGCAGTGCAAGAGAAATGGTTGGCAGTGCAAGGAGAAATGGTTGGCAGTGCAAGGAGAAATGGTTGGCAGAGCAACGGGAAATGGTTGGCAGTGCAAGGAGAAATGGTTGGCAGAGCAAGGAGAAATGGTTTGCAGTGGAAGGAGGAATGTTAGCAGAGCAAGGAGAAATGGTTGGCAGTGCAAGGAGAAATGGTTGGCAGTGCAAGGAGAAATGGTTATGGTGCAAGGAGAAATGGTTATGCAAGGAGAAATGGTTGGCAGTGCAAGGAGAAATGGTTAGCAGAGCAAGGAGAAATGTTTTGCAGTGCAAGGAGAAATGGTTGGCAGTGCAAGGAGAAATGTGTGGCAGTGCAAGGAGAAATGGTTGGCAGTGGAAGGAGAAATGGTTGGCAGTGCAAGGAGAAATGGTTGGCAGAGCAAGGAGAAATGGTTGGCAGTGCAAGGAGAAATGGTTGGCAGTGCAAGCAGAAATGTTTGGCAGTGCAAGGAGAAATGGTTGGCAGTGCAAGAAGAAATTGTTGGCAGAGCATGGGGAAATGGTTGCAGGGTGAGAAATGGCTGGCAGAGCAAGGAGAAATGGCTGGCAGTGCAGGAGAAATGGTTAGCAGAGCAAGGAGAAATGGTTGGCAGTGCAAGGAGAAATGGTTGGCAGTGCAAGGAGAAATGGTTGGCAGTGCAAGGAGAAATGGTTGGCAATGCAAGGAGAAATGGTTGGCAGTGCAAGGAGAAATGTGTGGCAGTGCAAGGAGAAATGGTTGGCAGTGCAAGGAGAAATGGTTGGCAGTGCAAGGAGAAATGGTTGGCAGAGCAAGGAGAAATGGTTGGCAGTGCAAGGAGAAATGGTTGGCAGTGCAAGGAGAAATTGTTGGCAGTGCAAGGAGAAATGGTTGGCAGTGCAAGGAGAAATGGTTGGCAGTGCAAGGAGAATGGTTGGCAGTGCAAGGAGAAATGGTTAGCAGAGCAAGGAGAAATGTTTGGCAGTGCAGGGAGAAATGGTTGGCAGTGCAAGGAGAAATGTGTGGGTAAGTGAAGGAGAAATGGTTGGCAGTGGAAGGAGAAATGGTTGGCAGTGCAAGGAGAAATGGTTGGCAGAGCAAGGGAGAAATGGTTGGCAGTGCAAGGAGAAATGGTTGGCAGTGCAAACAGAAATGTTTGGCAGTGCAAGGAGAAATGGTTGGCAGTGCAAGGAGAAATTGTTGGCAGAGCATGGGGAAATGGTTGGCAGTGCAAGGAGAAATGGCTGGCAGAGCAAGGAGAAATGGCTGGCAGTGCAAGGAGAAATGTTTAGCAGAGCAAGGAGAAATGGTTGGCAGGCAAGGAGAAATGGTTGGCAGTGTAAGGAGGAATGCTTGGCAGTGCAAGGAGAAATGGTTGGCAGAGCAAGGAGAAATGGTTGGCAGTGCAAGGAGAAATGTTTAGCAGAGCAAGGAGAAATGGTTGGCAGTGCAAGGAGAAATGGTTGGCAGAGCAAGGAGAAATGGTTGGCAGTGCAAGGAGAAATGGTTGGCAGTGCAAGGAGAAATGGTTAGCAGAGCAAGTAGAAATGGTTGGCAGTGCAAGGAGAAATGGTTGGCAGTGCAAGTAGAAATGTGTGGCAGTGCAAGGAGAAATGTTTGGCAGTGCAAGGAGAAATTGTTGGCAGAACAAGGAGAAATGGTTGGCAGTGCAAGGAGAAATGGTTGGCAGTGCAAGGAGAAATGGTTGGCAGTGCAAGGAGAAGTGTTTGGCAGTGCAAGAAAAAATGGCTGACAGAGCAAGGAGAAATGGTTGGCAGAGCAAGGAGAAATGGTTGGCAGTGCAAGCAGAAATGTTTGGCTGAGCAAGGAGAAATGGTTGGCAGAGCAAGGAGAAATGTTTGGCAGAGCAAGGAGAAATGTTTGGCAGTGCAAGGAGAAATGTTTGGCAGTGCAAGGAGAAATGTTTGGCAGTGCAAGGAGAAATGGTTGGCAGAGGAAGGAGAAATGGTTGCCAGTGGAAGGAGAAATGGTTGCCAGTGCAAGGAGAAATGGTTGGCAGTGCAAGGAGAAATGGTTGACAGAGCAAGGAAAAATGGTTGGCAGTGCAAGAAAAAATGGTTGACAGAGCAAGGAGAAATGGCTGACAGTGCAAGGAGAAATGGTTGGCAGTGCAAGGAAAAATGGTTGGCAGTGCAAGGAGAAATGTTTGGCAGTGCAAGGAGAAATGGTTGGCAGAGCAAGGAAAAATGGTTGCCAGTGGAAGGACAAATGGTTGCCAGTGGAAGGAGAAATGGTTGCCAGTGCAAGGAGAAATGGTTGGCAGTGCAAAGAGAAATGGCTGACAGAGCAAGGAAAAATGGTTGCCAGTGCAAGAAAAAATGGTTGACAGAGCAAGGAGAAATGGCTGACAGTGCAAGGAGAAATATTTGGCAGTGCAAGGAAAAATGGTTGGCAGTGCAAGAAGAAATGGCTGGCAGTGCAAGGAGAAATGTTTGGCAGAGCAAGGAAAAATGGTTGCCAGTGGAAGGAGAAATGGTTGCCAGTGGAAGGAGAAATGGTTGCCAGTGCAAGGAGAAATGGTTGGCAGTGCAAGGAGAAATGGCTGACAGTGCAAGGAGAAATGGTTGGCAGTGCAAGGAGAAATGGCTGGCAGTGCAAGGAGAAATGGTTGGCAGAGCAAGGAAAAATGGTTGCCAGTGGAAGGAGAAATGGTTGCCAGTTGAAGGAGAAATGGTTGGCAGAGCAAGGAGAAATGGTTGGCAGAGCAAGGAGAAATGGTTGGCAGAGCAAGGAGAAATGGTTGCCAGTGCAAGAAAAAATGGTTGACAGAGCAAGGAGAAATGGTTGGCAGTGCAAGGAGAAATGGTTGGCAGTGCAAGGAAAAATGGTTGGCAATGGAAGAAAAAATGGTTGCCAGTGGAAGAAAAAATGGTTGACAGAGCAAGGAGAAATGGTTGCCAGTGGAAGGAGAAATGGTTGGCAGTGCAAGGAGAAATGGTTGCCAGTGCAAGAAGAAACGGTTGCCAGTGGAAGGAGAAATGTTTGGCAGAGCAAGGAGAAATAGCAAATGTCAAGCTTAATTAAGAGCTACTAGTTACAGGAAATTGTGGAGAGCCATGATAGTCCACGTCTTGAAACGATACGATACACGTTTTTCTGTATGGGAGAAATAAACTCTTTATATTATATGAATGTTGGGTAAACACTTTATATTATATGAATGTTGGGTAAATGAATGAAAAATGGAAAGATTTTATGTAACGCGATAATGGGCTCAAAAACAGATATTCAGACTTAAAATTACAGACAGTTGAAATTTCTAGAGCAAATAATGAGGAAAGAAGGCTTGGAAAATTTGAAACTCACAGGCCATACTAAAAGCAACAGTAACACCTGAGAATATCACATAAACTGACTAACGAGCTTGCGTAAATGTTGAAGTGAAATAACAAAAAGATACAAATTACTAAAAGCTAGAAAGGACAGAAAATTGTGTAGAACTATGATCGCCCACGTACTGAAGGGTCAGGACACGGAGTAAAAACTTATTTTGGCATCTTTAAATTGATAGCTTACATCTAGGTTTTCTTTACTTTGCTTACAACCGTACATTCTGTCTTCTTATAACTGATACTTAGTACTTTCTTTTCGTTTTTTTTTTCTTTTTTTTTTTTTTTTTTTTGTCCTACGTAAGACAATAGCGACTCTAAGGTCTAAAGGCTACGGGGAATGAAAGAAAATGAAAAAGTAGAAATAAAAAAACTTTAAAAGAAACCGGGAATCTGATCCTAAACAGGAAATATGGGATACACTTTTACTCCTTTTCAAAAACTAAGGAGTGTGTATCTAGGAGGCCATGTAGTTTTCTTTCTGTGTTTTATTTGCGTGTATTATGTTGTTAAAATTGTTTTATTTGCGTGTATTATGTTGTTAAAATTGTTTTATTTGCGTGTATTATGTTGTTAAAATTGTACCCACCCAAAATTGATCCTTTAAGGGTCTCAAGCTTTCCTAGAATCAGTCAGTTAAGTGCCATACGTGAAACCTGCTTGGGCGATCATGTCTCGAAAGATACTTGACTGACTGGACAGAAGATATTTCCGCAGTAGGTTGCTATTAATTTTCCATTACTGGTTGCCAAACAAGGCTATAGAACCTAATCCGCCTGTTATTTGACCCATAGCTGGAGGTAAGAGATGGATTAATGCCTTTCCTAAGGGTAATCGTGCGTAAGTGAACGCAGTGAGTTTAACTGGAATTTGAAGTCGGCTCTCCGATTTCTCGTTCAGAGTCGATATTCATTGCACCACGTCGCACATCCTTCCCTAGAATAGGCTCCCTGTAAAAGTTGTATAAATCTTACGCCCCATTTTTGTTTGTATTTATTGAATTAATTTTCTACCTGCATGTATGCAGTTTACTCCTAGGATACGTTCTAGGTTATTCTAACATCAGTAGCATCACAGTTACATTTTACCCTCCTCCTCTCATACAACAGTGGTGGCTTTTCGAGCCGAGATAAGATGTTTAGATTTGAAAATTCGATTCTGTTAGCAGATTGTTGTGTTCGAAAATCCAAGGTCTCTCATGTTTGAATATTTGACGTCGATGTTTTAACATTGCTACTTAGTGCATTGTCAAAATAATGGAATATTTACTGCTTTCTTCTCGTTGTAAGATTATATATTTTTAGTTTTGTCAAGTAGATATGGTGCTTAACAAAACGTTGTACTGTGTCAAGTAAATTCAAACGGCTGTCATAGAAACAAGATGGTTCTCAAAACAATATGGTGGCAACTCTTATAAAATAATAGTTGTATTATGGCTGACTATCTGCTGCTTTCTTATTTAAATGCAAAAAATTAACAGCTTTAAATGAAGTTTCCCTACTTAAATGCTAAGTAATGTCACATAATTTATTGCACATATTCTGATTCGGTAATTGGTATTTTAGTTGTTTTGACAAACTATCAGGATAAATGTTTTTAATTTTTTAACGCTTTGCTTAACGGAACAGAATAAAAAACTAACACTACAAGTAATATCGGACGAATGTCAGAGAATCCTAAACCTGAGACGCGATACGGAAAAATTGAAGAAAAAGAAAGTGCATATCTATAAGCAAAAGAAAAATATGGTAAAAAGAAAAATTAATCCATGTTTCAGAAAAGGAAAGTTGCATTTTGGAGACAATTCTCTCTGTAAAAACTTAAAGTACTACAAGCATGAAAAAGTAAGACGTAAAAATTCACACGGAAAAACTAAAGCAAGTGAAAGTTCTCACAAAAAAAAATCGTTCACAGCGTTGAGACGGAAAAATTAATTGCAGAAAACCAAATAAAACTTGCTAATGTAGATGTAAAAGTACAACTAGACATTGTTAGTGATATTATAATAATCAACGAAGCCACATGGAAAGTAAACGGAAAACCTATATTTAAAAACTCCGAAAATTGAACGTGGCGTGTCGGGTGAGAATTTTTGTTATTGGTGTAGTGACTTTCATGACGTTTCATTACGTTAAAAATACTACAAAATTATTCCGTACTAACGAAATTATTAGAATTATTGGGACTTACCTAGAAATATTTATTGTAAAAAATATAAATAGACAAGTGACCAGTTTGAGAAAACAATGTGAAAATTTAAAAGAAGAATTGAAAAAAAAACTTTCCGGATCTCCTGTCGGATACGTTGTGTCAGAGTTCCAAAGTCAAAGCAAAAAGCCGAAATGTAGATACCGTTCGCAGTCTTGGATCAAGTCAATGAAAAGTTAGACAGACTTGAATAAATGGGTGTAACTGGAAAAATCTTTCAAAATTTGCAGCACCATCAATGCATGTAAAGAAAACAAAATTCAGGTTTGCGATGATTTTTTGACTGGCTTTAAACAAATGTTTAGAGTCACATGGCACCCATTACCAACTCCAGAAATATGTTTGCAAAATTAAACGACGGAAAAAATTTCGAAGGTGGATCATTCTGAGGCATATTTCTGAAGCATATCTGCAAATACAAATTAAAGAGAATGTTCAAAATTAATAACGATAAATACACACAAGGGATTGTATGAGTTCAAACGACTTTCTTTTGGGATAAATGTGGCTCCAGCCATATTTAAAAAAGCTATGGACATTATAATAGCAGATTTTGATTTTGCAATCCTTATCGAGATGATATATTGATTAAAAGGGTATCGAGTATGTAAAAATAATTTCTGAAAAAATACGAGAATATGGGTTTAAACTCAGTGAGGAAAAGTGCTAATTATCGTTGCTTAAAAATAATTACCCAGAACAAATTATTGACAAAAATGTCAACTAGATCTCTCGAGGGCAAGTGCAATTAATACTATGCTTTCTCCAATAAACCTTACTAAGCTACAAGCATTTCTAAGACTAACAAATTATAATCAAATCTATGTAACTAATATGCAGAATTTGAGAGCTTCACTGAACATTTTGCTTAAAAAGGCGTAAAGTGAAACTGGACTGATAAGTGCCAAAAGGCGTTTGTAGAAATTAAGTAAATACTGACATCAGACTTATCATTAGCGCACTACGATCCGAAAGTAAAAATTGTATCGGCTTCAGATAATAGTAACTACGGTGGAGGAATGGTAATTCTATATAAAGATGATGACGGTTACATGAAAGCTGTAGCACTTGCTTCACGTTCGCTACTACCGACAGAAAATAAAAACTACAGCCAGATCGAAAAAGAGGTGTAAGCAATAATATTTGCAGTGAAAAAACTACACAAACTATTCCAAATTTATACATGGAAGAAGTTTTCGTTTACGGACAGATAACAAACTTCTGTTATCAAGTTTTGGTTCGAAAAAAAAATGGAATTCTTACGCATACAGCGAATAGATTACGACGCTAACGCATCATCTTATTCAATTAAAATTTTAAGATGAAATACTAATCGTCCAAAAATTAGGATATGTGGATGATTTATCAAGATTGATACCAATATTACGGAACCTTTACTGTGATTGCAGCACTAAAAAATAAAATAGAAATTAAAAATATACTATATCATGAAGTACACGAACTACCAGTTACCCTGGAAGAAATAAAATGAAAAGCAGAACAAGATATGTTTATTTCAAAAATAAAAAAGACAACTAAAAGATAGTAGGAAAGACGAATTTTAGAACGTAGTTCAAACTTGAACGCTTACTTGCTATGTGACGGAGTACTAATGTTTGCACAAGGAATAGTAATATCTATCATATTACAAAAGCGTATATTAAACGAATTATATAGTGAAGATCCATGAATTTCAAAAATGAAATATCTTATGAGAAGCTTCTTCTATGTGCCGTGTCCTTTCAGGATGAAATCTCTTAATACCCACTCCACTATTCATCTAATCAAGCCCATCAAGTACGACATGCGTTGCTTTTGCTTGTCTCTCTTCCCCTCTATCCATCCTGTGAGCACTAGGTTCTCTAAGCCCTCCTTTCTCATGGAATGTCTAAAAAAACTTTAGCCGTCTTTTCCTGGTGTTAAGTATCAGTTTTTTTTCTTGTGTCCACCCTTTCTAAAATCTCGTATTTGCTCTCGTGTTTCGTCCATGATATCCTGAGAATACTGGACCAAAATGTATCATGACATTGAAAAATTAGTAAAAGCTTGCAGAGATAGCCCTCTGGCAGGAAAATCACCAACCACGAAATTATAACCCTGACAAAAGACATGCTTTGTGATCAAGTCAGTACATAGACTTTGCAGGTGCAATAAACGAATCGCATTAGCCGATGGTAGTGGATAGATTTACTAAATGGTCTAAAATTTTTAGAGTGCATAAAAACAACATCCATGCTTACAGTGATTTTTTACATGAACTGTTTGCAAGATATGGCATTCCAGATGTCATAATCTCGAATAACGGTACACAGTTCACTACTTACGAGTTTAAAGAATTTTGTCAAATGTTCTTAATTGAACATACCACCCAATGCCAAACTGACAAGCTGAACTGTTTGCAGGTACTTTTTAAGTGAGCTTTGAAAAAAGTAAGTAATGAAAAAGCGAATGAAGAAGCACAACAAAAATTCTTGAGTGTTTACCGGATAACGCCAAATTCCAATACACCGACAGGCATGTCACCGGCAGAATTGATGTTTGCAAGAAAAATCAAATAGTTGTTCGAAAACTTGTTACCAGGCCAAAAAAGAATAAGAACAGAGAACAAAAAAGAGAAAAAAAAAATCAAAACAGAGGAAAATGTGTTTTTCAGAATATATAAAATGGAAAATAATGTGGAAAAACAGCGTAATAGTGTCACGAATTGGAAAAAGATTCATACGTTGAAAGGAGAAAAATGAGAAGACAGCAGGCATTGGAATCACTTAAAGAAAAGATTTACTAAAGAAAGGACTACAAGAAAAAAAATTATGCAAGTATAATATAATATTTTTGAACTTAGGTCGAGTAACAGAAAAAGAAAAAGTAGATTTATAAAGATAGAAAGAGGTGTAAGACAAGGATGTGTCTTTACACCTGATCTGTTCAACTTGTACAGTGAGAATATTTTGAGGACCCTAGATGCTACGCCAGGATTTGTTATTGGAGGCCACAATTTTAAAAACATAAGATACTTAGATGATACAGTGCTGATTGCAGACACGGAAAGAAAGCTACAAGACCTCCTACAGAAGGTAGCAGCGGAGAGTGACAAAAAAGGACTACAAATAAACTGTAAGAAAACTGAATGCATGATCATCAGCAAAAAGACAACCAAAAATGCCAAATACAGGTAAGGGATACTAGAATCAAGCAAGTACAAAAATTTAAATACCGAGAAAGTGTCCTAACAGGAAATGGAAAGTGCGACACTGAGATCCGAAGGCGAATTGGCATAGCGAAGGACACGTTCGAGAAGCTGAGTAAACTACTTAGGCAGGAAAATTTTACTAGAAACAAAGAAGAGAATGCTAGATCGCTATGTGATGTCAGTTCTTCAATATGGCAGTGAATGCTGGACAATATCATCAAAAATGAAAGAAAAATTTGACGCAAGCTCTGTACGTGGCGACCTCCCCAAAAAGAGGAGCCAGTGAATAGCAAGAAATAGAGTAAACTATTTCAGAAAATAAAAATCGCAAAAAGTGAGGTGTTGTGGTGTAAATAAGACATCCTCGGTGACATAAATTAACTACGCAAGATGCCTTAAATAAAGAACTCAAAGTGAGTTCAGGATCGGAGTTCTACTCGAACTTTAATCTGCCGGTCGATCTTCATATGTTCTTCAGTCGGGACTCGAAATACGGACTGGATTCCGGCTTTCGGGTAGAGTTTGACTCACTTGAAGCTCTGTCTACACACAGAGACTCGGCTGAGATTAGACCGGCTTAGTGTCCGATCCCGCGTATGCAGGAGCTTAGTAAGTTTTGATCCGTGACCGGAATGTCTGCGCTAGGGTTCCTCACATAGAGCTCGACCTTGTATCACATCTCGTCTCATTGTGTGAATACTCAAAGACCAATAATATGGAGATGTTACCTTCATATCAAATCGACCATGGTGAGATTCGAATCCTAGAGATTGAAAGAGAGAAAAATGTTAGACTGAAATGGACTGTTAATCTTAAGATTGAGATGAAAATTTTTTAACAGCCGCACACAAATGTCCGCGTGAATAGTGAAATGTTTTAAGCCGACTGACGTCTATGTGCGTTGTCGTACAGTGGATATCGGCTCGGAACAAGAAACCGGGGAGCCGAGTTCAAATTCCAGTTGAATCCATTGTATTCACTTACGCGCAAATACCCTTGGTAAAGGTATTAATCCGTCTCTTCCTTCCAGTTATGGGTTAAATAGCAGGACAGATTGGGTTCTATAGCCTTGGTCGGCAACCAGTCTATCGCAGAAAGCAATGGCAACCTACTGCGGGTTAATCTTCTGCCCAGACAGTCGTGTCTCTTTCGAGACATGATCGTCCAAGCGTGTATCACGTATGGCACTTTAACTGAACTGACTGACGTCTCAAAAGCAGCATTCTTATGTTTAATCATTAAAATTCTGATTTTTGGAATTGGGACTGTCTGAGAATTTTCAACACATGTCATGTACAAGAAAGAGAGGGAATGTTGAAATTTTAACTTTTAATATTTTTTTTTCTAATTATGTTTTTGGATATATACTGTAGCAGATTTAATTTCCTTTCATTTACTTTGTTTATGCTTTCTTCACATTTGGTTTTAAATATTCCACGTTGTCATAATAGAAGATCTGGCACTAAAGAAAACATGTAAGAACCTGGATGTAAATTTACTGATGATGATCTATCAATTAAGAGAAGAAATACGTCATATGAATTTTTCCCATTTTTGCCATAGATATCTTAAAATTGTTCTAGATATATAGAAATCTTTATAGCTTTCAAATATATATATATATATATATATATACAGAGAGAGAGAGAGAAAGAGAGAGAGGGAGGGAGAGAGAGAGGGTTGAGATGTAGTGATATTTAGCGGCAATGTTTTTTTTTTCAGTGGTTTTACTGATAAAATGCATTTTGCCAAGCAGGTATTTTTTATCGTAAAGTGTTCGATATCAGGGTGGAGATAGAGCATTGTTAAGCGCAAAGGACCCTGACGCGTGAGAACATCATAACGGCGTTTTCAAGAAACTTCGAAGTCGACATTAGTGAAAATAACAAAGTATTTGTGGTTATATATATATATATATATATATATATATATATATATAATCATCCGCAGACAGATCGGTTATCACACCTCATCAGTATGGTTAGACATCCGATTGCTTTTTATCCAGTATTGGAACCCGACCGAATTGGCGTCAGTCGGCGATTCTACCTCTGAGCTATGGGCGATATATATATATATATATATATATATATATAACGGTGGTTTCTGCTAACATCTACTTCCACACACACTCCATCCAAAAACTTCAGACTAGCAGAATTTCTTACTGCTACCAAAGAGCCGATTGGAACTCATTCCGCGATTTCCAGTGTGACGTCCTTGGAACAAAGTCTTTAATCTTCCCCTTGAAGACTGTGCGGCTGAGATCTCTTCTTAGGTGAAGGCTGACATCGAAGCTTTCATTCCAGGCAGGAAGTTGAAACTTAATTCCCACTCGTCTCCTTGGTTTTCCCCCTTTGCTGGCCGCCATCGTCCATCGGAATCACTTCTTCCGGCTTCATCGGAGTCACGCGTCGGACCATAACAGGCGCCTCTTCTCGCAATGAGTGCAAGAAGATACTTAAAGAAGCCAAGCTGCTGTTTGCAGCCAGAATGAAGCAGCGCATAGCATCCCGTAAGTTCGGTTCCAAAAACTGCTGGAGGCTCTGTAAAAATGTACTAAACAATAGCAAACCCTCAATCCCCGTTCTAATCAACGAATTTGAGGTCCTTACCTCTGCAACAAACAAGGCTGAGTCCTTCGCTCGCAGATTCTCCACAAACTCGATACTTGACTCTTCTGGAGTATCTGTACTCGACTTCCCCATTCCCAACTGAGGCCCAACTGAATGACATCCACCTTACCTCCTCGGTGGTCTCTAACATGATTTCAAAGTTTGACGGAATCCCAATCATTGTCCTGAAAAAATGTTCCCCTGAACTCTATTCTGTTCTCTCCAAACTCTTTAACTACTGCCTCTCTGCTTCTTGCTTTCCTGCCTGCTGGAAATCCGCTTTCGTGGTTCCAATAAATAAAAACACTGGTCTATCCTCTGACCCCTCTAATTATCGCCCTATCAGTTTTATGGCAAAATCGGTTTTTGGCAAAGAGTTCGAAGCTATCATCAACGCCGAGGTGGTTCAACATCTCACAGCCCACAGACTATTCTCAGACAAACAGTATGGTTTCCGCTTCACCAGGTCTACTGCTGATATGCTCACGACCATCAATGAGTATAAACCAGACTCTCGACAAGAACGGTGAAGCCCGAAATGTTATCCTAGATATCTCCAAAGCGTTTGACAGAGCTGGCCTTCTACGCAAGCTGCGAGGTTATGGTTTAACTGGGCAACTGTTTGACCTTATCTAGTCATTCTTTTCAAATCGCACAATGAAGGTAGTAATCAACGGACATACCTCCGAATACTATCATACAAACGCGGGTGTCCCTCAAGGCTCTATTCTAGGTCCTATGCTTTTCTTTATCTACCAGGTATAAATAAGATCCAAAGTAGGCATATATGCTGACGACACTATAGTTTATTCTCGCATTTGATCAAAAATCTGCTGAGGCTGACAAAACAAACCTCGCTGCCGAGCTTGAAAAGGATCTCCGATTCGTGGCGGACTAGGATAACAAATGGCTCGTGAATTTTAATGCTTCTAAAACGATGTTGCTATCTATTAACCATCACAGACAATCGCTCCTACACCCCCATTAGCATGGATCAGGCTAATCTCCCTGAAAGCAAAATACTGCGCCTCATCGGGTTAACTCTCACAACAAATAAAATGGAATGACTATATAGAATCTATAGCTAAATCCGCTGCTAAGAAAGTCGGTTCTCTGTGTAGGGCCAGGAAGTTTTTTCCGCCTGAAACAATCCAGCACAAATATAAATCTACCATCCGCCCGTGAATTGAATACTGGTCGGGTGCTCCTGCTATCCGCCTAGGGGTCCTTGACAAAATCCAACAGAGAATCTGTAATGTGATCGATCCCGACTTGGCAGTTCAGATACAGTCACTTTCTCACCGGCGCAATGTGGCTTCCCTGTGTCTCTTCTACAAATACTTTCACAGCTTCTGCTCCGATGAACTTAGCTCACTGGTGCCCCCTATATATATAAATTTCCTCGAGCCACAAGATTAGCAACTAGGTCCCACCTTTTTACTGTGAAACGAATAAATTGTAAACGCAAATTCTACTTCTCCAGCTTCTTTTCTCGCACTTCCCGACTATGGAATTCCTTTTCGCTTACTTGCTTCCCGACAGCGACAATCTTCAAGAATTCAAATGTAATGTCAATAGTCATCTCTTGTCTCACTAAAATGCATCCTCTCTCTCATGCTTATTTCTCCGTCCATTCCACTCTCAACGGTGTTCTCGTCCTTCTCTTACCCACTTCCTGACACCTGTCATTCTTTCTTCCTATGTACCCCCCTGCAAAACAGTGGCAGTAAAATGCCTTGCTTGGGGCGATACGATTATAAAAAAAATTATATATATATATAGTAAGAAAGTGACAGAACACGTAGTTTTAAACTTACTGTTCATATTCAAGCATTTACTTTTATAAAGAGTGCTCGATACAGAGTAGTGCTATATATTGTAATAGTTGTTACAATGGTTTATAAAAGCCTAGTATCACTACACAAAAATTTTCATTTTTTGGAGCCGAACTGCTCCTCTTCGGGTGGTATGTAGCCAGCTCCACATATCCGAAGAGGAGCAGTTCAGTGATACTATGCTTTTATAGAGCATTGTAACAACTATTACAATATATATATATATATATATATATATATATATATATATATATATATATATTAAATGTTATTTTTAGTAGATACTCATATTTGAGTAGAAGCTATGTCTATTTTAAAGAATATATACAACATTTAAATTTTCATATTCCTTAATCGACGTCGCTCTTTGTGGCTAAGTCGGTTAAATGCACGTTTCTTCCGCAAAGGGTGAGACGTAGCTTTTTGTAATTTGATTTCTCGAATTCAGTCCAGTAGACGAAAAAAATTCTCTTTAGAAAAATATATGAAGCGTCTACTCAATTATAGGTATTAACTAAAAATAACGTTAAAATTTTGTTTTATTTTTATTTTTTTACTGTAAGGTTCCATTCGAGGCAGAGGGTTACTTTAAGGAGTAGTTTATACGAGGAGTAGTTTATAATAGTTTCTAAAAGTGAAAGGTAACGGTTAACTCTAGACTTGAAAGGGTTAAGATTGTAGTGATCATGGAAACATCCTCTTGGGAGTCTGTACCACAAAGCTGAGGTTCGAGGAAAGAAGCTTTTCAAGTGGAACTTATTTGTCGCCGATGGAATATGGGTGAATTTCTACAATCTGAGTGGCATAGCGAATCCTAGTCGTGAATTTTAGACAAAACGGAACTAAGTGACAGTACTGCTTTTCTTAGGGTGAAATGATATATATATATATATATATATATTGTCATCCGCAGACAGATCTTTTTCGCTGTATCACAGCTCATCAGTACGGTTAGACTCCGATTGGTTTTTAACCTAGGTTTGAAACCCGACCGATTTAGCGTCAGTCGGCGATTCTACCTCTGGGCTATGGCCGTTCGGTAGAAGCAGGCAGACTTTTTAGCGCGTATATTATCATTATACGCGCCCAATAGCCACATATATATATATATATATATATATATATATATATATATATATATATATATGAGGGCACTATCTATTTAACTGGTGAATATTTCTTTTTTATTCCCTTTTCCTGTATGAAAACATTTAGAAAACACCAAATAACAATTTTTCATTAGCAGTCAAGCCTTTCATTTACCAAGAAAATTCTCTTCGCTGTGCTTTCGGTCTACCACCGTCCAATTCCCCTTCGAGCGGAATCAATTCATAAAGCTATAGCACAAAGGTAACGCCAAAGAACTCTCAACTGTCCATTCAATTCGCCGCAACTGGTTTTTACTTGCAACGCTTTCGGTCTTTTAAAAAAAACCTTGCAACTTTCTAGGTAATCTAGAGACATCCGCAGACAAAAGGAAATGTTAGGAAATCGCTGTTTTTACCGAAAAAGAAATTGTCTCGCTGACTGAATTTTCCACCTGCTTTCCTTGAAACATAGCTTGAGGCATTCTATCTTACTCAAGCGTACAGCACCAGACGAAGGGTAATGCATAGAAGTTGGGTGAAAGGACGAAAACAATTGCTACATGTAAGATATTCCTAAAGAAGGCCAGAAATTTGGATGTTAAACCGTTATGATCGAAGTAACAATATTGGGGACACGAATGTAAATAATTCCTGAAATAAAGGTAATAAAGGTAATATATTATTTGAAAAATAGGTTGCAGAGCGTTCCATTCGAAACTCGATGTGCAAAGCAACACAGATGATAATATTAGATTAAATAATTACTTGAATAAAACCAATCTCATTATAATGGCTATTCATTTAAGAGCTTTTAGTGACTTTTTATGACGTTTTTGTGACCTTTTGTACATTAAGTGCGAAATCAGAAAACAATCAGGAAATACCTCCAGGAAATACTTGGAAACTTCAGGAATCAATTTTTCATGGACGTCGCGTTATTCACTTCTGTCATGGAAACATTCATGGTTAAACTAATCAGGATCTATAGATTTGCTAACTTTGTATCAGATTTATCTGTTTTGAAGAACTTCTGATTAAAAGAGATTTTACTTGGATAAGGCGGATTTTCTTTTAAATCAACCTGTGAATGTGCTTTGTTAGACGTAGGCCTTGCAAAGATTCACGGGAAGGAACGGGCCGGCCCAATGCGCGTTGGTAGGTGTGGATGAGACACGCTTGAATGATTTCTTTTGTATTTCTAATACATATTTGTGCGTAAGTGAATAATGGTGTTTAATATTTTTGTAGTACATACTCACGGACAACGTATAAATTCACTTTCATCATATGTCTAGGTTTTATGACAATTCCATTCATCGATTTTTAAAACAATAAACATTGCCAATGAGAGAAGGTAGTTAAAATAATAGCAACGTCAAGGGAAGAAACTGTTATTTTATTTTATTTTATTTTTTGCGAGCACGGATGCTAAATATTGCCGAAGAAATAATCTGGTTGTAAAAATATTGATTATGCCAAATCGATTATGGCTTTTGTGCAGGAACCGCAAAAATACATTAAAACAATAGTCCAAACAACTTTTAGAACCAAAGCTTCTGTAATTTTAAGAATACTCATAGTCACTTTGGAAACAAATGTATCGTTTTTCTTTTCTTTATCATATACTGCAATGTCAATAGCCATCTCTTAACCACTGGATTCTAGTTCTTTCTACATCACCTTGTATATCTTTTCCTTTCTCTCTACCTTTGCAACTGTCAGCACACCTGTATACCAATCCTTCTCTTGCTCCTTTTTCTGACACCCCCTGTAACTGGTTTGTCTTTCTCTTTACTCTTCTCCTATCTAATCTTTTACTCTTATGTAGCCTCCTGCGCATCAGTGGCGTTATCGCATTGCTTGGGATGAAACGATTAAGATATATATATATAAGAAAAATTAAAACAGACACGTTCTTCTTCTTCTTCTATGTGCCCTGTCCCTTCAGGACGTAGGCGATCATGGATCTCCACGTCTCTCTATCCCTTGTGGCTCTTAGTATGTTTGCTCCTGTTGCTCCTGGCAACCCCCGTTCCGTCATCCACCTGATCAGACTCTGCAGATATGTTATCCGCTGCCTTCCTCTGTCTCTCCTTCCTTCTATCTGTCCAGTCAGTATCAGGTTCTCCAGGCTCTCCTTCCTCATTGCGTGTCCCAGGAACTTCAGTTGTCTCTTCCTGATGCTCAGCATCAATTTCCTTTTTGTTGCCATTCTTTCTAACACTTCGTCGTTGCTTGTATGCTCAGTCCACGATATCCGTAGCACCCTTCTGTAGAACCACATTTCGGCCGCTTCCAGTTTTGTCCTCATTTTCGATGATATTGTCCAGCATTCACAGCCGTACTGAAGAACTGACATCACGTAGCAGTCTAGCACTCTTTTCTTCGTTTCTATTGAGATCTTCCTGTGTGTTAGTATTTTGCTCATCTTCTGGAACGCGTCCTTTGCCATGCCAATTCGCCTTCGGATCTCCGTGTCGCACTTTCCATCTCCTGTTAGAACACTTCCTAGGTACTTAAATTCTTGGACTTGTTTGATTCTGTTATCCCCCACCTGTATTTGGCATTTTGGGTTGTATCTTTTGCTGATGACCATGCACTCAGTTTTCTTAAAGTTTATTTGTAGTCCTTTCTTGTCACTCTCCACTGCTACTTTCTGTATGAGATCTTGCAGTTTCCTTTCCGTGTCCGCAATCAGTACTGTATCGTCCGCGTATCTTATGTTGTTCAGGTTGTGGCCTCCAATAATAAATCCTGGTGTGTCATCTAGGGGCCTCAAAATATTCTCGCTGTATAGGTTGAACAAATCCGGTGAAAAGACACATCCTTGTCTTACGCCTTTTTCTATCTTTGTGTATCTACTGAGGTCGTTACCTGTCCGTATGCAGGCCGTTTGCTGCCAGTAGAGATTCTTGATTATTCTTATATCTTTGCCGAAAATGTCGAGGTTGCCTAGCATTTCCATCAATTCAAAACAAGTCAAAACAGACACGTTATTTCATGGTAAATCGGAAGTATGGCCTATTTCAGTCGAACCATCATCAGCTTCTGTCTGTATTGTACAAAGAATTTTAAAGACGGTAGCTGATGATGGTTCGTCTGAAATAGGCCTATACTTCCGATTTACCATGAAATAACGTGTCTGCCTTAATTTTTCTTATATTTGCTCTATATGTATTTATATACATATATATTTAGAGCTCTCTTAGAGAGTTATCCTACCACTGTATGTACAGGATACTCCTTTGGATTCTTCTATAACCACACTGCATACTAATATATATATATATATATATATATATATATATATATATATATATCCGAGTGAATACAGAACGAAGAAAGAATTCTTACAACGTCCAAAACATTAATTTGAAACAGTGCTATAATATATAGAGCTGTGAATATTTATTGTAAATTATATTTTAGAACATGTACATATTTTTTTCTATATATATCCACGACAAAGGTACATTTGTTTCGACACTGAAACTTCAATATCTCATCAGGCGGTACCGCCTAATGAGACATTGAAGTTTCAATGTCGAAACAAATGTACTATTTGTAGTGGATATATGAAAAAATTATGTACATGTTCTAAAATATAATTTACAATAAATATTCACAGCTCTATATATTATAGCACTGTTTCAAATTAATGTTTTGGACGTTGTAAGGATTATTTCTTCGTTCTGTATTCATATATATATATATATATATTAATGATGACACTTACACTGATGGAATAAACCTAGCAATCTCTAGCAACTCACACAATGCATGTAATTCCATTCTCAGTAACCCATCCAACACATTCTTCAGTTCCGTTCCAGATAAGGAAAGAAATAAACTTTTTTTTTTTAATATTTCACTTCAAGTAAGGCGATAATGTCTAGGACGCAATGTGTTATTGTAAGAATGAAAATACTTTAGTAAGGAGAAAGGTCAATAAAAGAATAGGATTCACATGGCAATTGGCGTTGCATTTAAATTTTTTAAAGATCATTGCTTGCAAGAGAAGCAAGAAATAAGAAGGAAGTTCCACAGTAGAGAAAAGATACTGCTTCTATCAATTTTCTCACTTTTCAGCGTAGATTATATCTGTTACTAGCAGCATAGCCCGGCGTTGCTCGGGTGTAATGAAAGCTTTTACATATATATTATTGATTTTCTGCACTATTGTAAGAACTGCAACCTTGAAACTTGTGAATATCGTTTCTTATGTCTTTGTCTATGAGTGTATCAAATTTGATTAAAATCGGACCACTCCTTCTATAACCCGATTTTTTCGATTATCGATTTTCGATATTTATCCGGGGTACCTCGACACAAATCTTAGCTAAGAACACTCGCATACGCTTATAGTACAACTGTGTAAATTTTCAAGAAATTCGGTTCAGCCGTTTCGGACTCTATAGGTAACAGACACACACACACAGACAAAGTTTCATTTATAAATAAGTTTAGATTTAGACTTCATTCCACAGAAGGTAAATTGAATGCTTCTCTGTCTGTCTGTCTCTGTCTGTTTCTCTTACCCTTTCTACGATTTGCTACACCTATCTTTCTCTTCCCCTTACTCTGACTATAAGAAACCAGCGGTTTTATCACTTATATATCTAAACTTATTTATAAATGGAACTTTGTCTGTGTGTGTGTGTGTGTGTGTGTGTGTGTCCATTACCTATAGACTCCGAAACGGCTGAACCGATTTTCTTGAAAATTTACACAGTTGTACGATAAATGTCTACGAGTGTTCTTGGCTAGGTTTTGTGCCGAGGTACACCCGATAAATATCGAAAATCGATAATCGAAAAAATCGGGTTATAGAAGGAGTGGTCTGATTATAATCAAATTTGATACACTCATAGACAAAGACATTAGAAACGATATTCAGAAGTTTCAAGGTTGCATTTCTTACAATAGTGTAGAAAATCAATAATATGTATATATAAAAGGCAAGATGTTTGTGTGTGTGTCTGTTTATCTGTCTGTATGTCCATTGAAGTTTGGTGAGAATCGGATAAAAAATGTGGATTTGTATAATACAAATCCACATTTTTTATCCGATTCTCACCAAACTTCACACAAATATTCTTTAGGCTGAGTCTGAGCTCCAGGGCGATGGATTAGTTTTAAAGCTTTCATTACACCCGAGCAACGCCGGGCTATACTGCTAGTACATTATAATTTGAAATGATTCTGACAAAATTTACATCGTTTAACTAGTTGCCATTATTCAGTAAATGCAGCCTTTCATTGTGTGGTTCGCATCAGGCGTTTATGATACAACCTAGTATCAAAATTCTTTCCATTTAATTAAGTGGGGATCTAAATGAAGTACTACATCTTCTTTTCTTTCTTCATGTGCCGTGGCCCTTCAGGACGTTGGCAATCATGAACTTCTACTTGGCTCTGTCTCTTGTCGCTCTCAATATTTTTTCTCTTGGTATCTCTATTAAACCTCGCTTTGCCATCCATTTGCTCAGACCTAACGAGTACGTCGCGTGCTGCTTTCCCCTGTCTTTCCTTCCCTTTATCCGACCTGTGAGTATTAAATTCTCCAGGCCCTCCTTCCAGGAACCTCATTTATTTCTTCCTGATACTGTATGAGTTTTCTTCTAGTTTACACTCTGGATAAAAAAAAAATTATTATTTTTCGGGTAAGTAAAGAGAAATGGATGTCCGTTGTGGTGCAGTTAGCGGCTCGAAACGAAAAATCAGGGAGCCGAGTTCAAATTCCAGTTGAATTCCTTGCATTCATTTACGCGCAAATCCCCTTGGAAAAAGTATTAATCCGTCTCTTCCCTCCAGTTATGAGTCAAATAACAGAACAGATTGAGTTCTATAGTCTTGGCTAGCAATCAGTCTACCGCATATAGTAATGGCAACCTACTGCGGGATAATCTTCTGCCTAGTCAGTCATATCTCTTTCAAGATAGGATCGCCCAATTGTGTATCACGTATGGCACTTGACTGACTGAATGGAGAAATAAAGTTTTCGTTGGCGCAATCAAATTGACTCTCTTTTGAAACCTGAAAATAAAAATATTTAAAGAAGAAAAGAGTAAAAAAAAATATCCTGGGAATTAGTGTACTGCACAACATTTAAAAGATATTTTTATGTAAAGGTTAAATACGGAAAGAAGACATTTCTAAAACATCTCTAATGTTTCTATCTAAACCTATGACCTTTAAAGGACTTTAAATTGCCGTATATATCTCCCTCGTTACAAAAAAAATCGTTAAATTACTTACATAGTTTACTTTAATCTAAAGCTTCATAAAGTTTTTTAAGATTAAATATAATTGTAGACAGATAAAAATTTCTATTTTTGAATTGAGGGGATACGAGTTAAAATCTAATCCTATGATCCCTAAAGATAGTAATTCAAATTTTAATTTATGAGGTTATGTCGTATAGGAAATTGTTAATTTAATAAGAAATATCTTGAAATTTATTCTAAGAAATGACTTTGTACCGACTCCATATGTCAGATTTTAATATGGTTTCTATGAGTAGAAGTTTCCTTTTTTTGTAAGTAACCATACTATTAAACAAAAACAAATCTATATCTGTTACACAGAGAATCAGACTGACAATAAGTTGATTGTCGCATCAAGATAAATGCTAAAAATGACACGATGTTCTGCCATTAACAAGGAAATCCGGTATTCAGCTAAGCATAAAAACAATCGGAAGAACAATGCGAAGACGGAAAAAACATTATGCGAAAGGTTGTGTTAAATGTATCGGCGTAAATATTGATTTAAATATCCAAGTTCAAATTCCAATCAAGGTCCTTTTCACTCCTTGAATGTCCATGTCTTCAGGAGTGTAGTAACGTTTGATCAATTTTGAACTGGTGAGGCTATTTAATCTACAAGAGATGGATGACCGTTGACACTGACGAGTTAATTCTTCCTTTTGTTGTTTGTGATGCTGGGGTTTTATTAACCTTAACTGGTAAAGGAGTCGGTTTTGGCACTATTCAAGTTTTGAATTCAGTTTACCAAGAATCAAATCTATCCTCCTATTTACCATAGCTCCGATTACCTCAGTGCGAGCCGCAATCTATTACTCCATTCTGAATAATACGTGCAAAACATGTGATTAATAAATACAGTTAATTATTTGTTCCCAGACATTGCTTCTTACTAACGATTGCAATGTGACAAACCCAGCTTTTTCGAAAAAATAATATAAATTTACAATGCTTCATATAATAAAAATTTGTATATATTCAATATATATAAATCTACCATCCGCCCGTGTATTGAATACAACTGTCACATCTGCTCGGGTGCCCCTGCTATTCACCTCGGGGTTCTTGACAAAATCCAACGGAGAATCTCTAATGTGATCGATCCCGACTTGGTAGCTCAGCTGCAGTCACTTTCTCACCAATGTAATGTGGCTTCTCTCCGTCTCTTCTACAAATATTACCACGGCTTCTGCTTTGATGCGCTTATCTCACTCGTGCCCGCTCTGCATGAATTTACTCGAGCTACTAGACTAGCAACTAGGCCCCACCCTTTTAACTGAAACCAATCAAATTCAACCGTAACTTCTACTCTTTCAGCTTCTTTTTTCAAACTTCCCGCTTGTGGAATTCTCTTCCGTATACTTGCTTTCCTGACAGATACAATCTCCAAGAATTTAAATACCATCTCCTATCTCTCTGACTCGCATCCTTTCCCTCATCTTGTTTTCCCCGTCTACTCTACTCTCATGCAGCCCTCTTCACACCAGAGTTCTCATCCTTCTCTTACCCATTCTCTGACACACGCTATAACTTGTTCCTCTTTCTCATCACTCTCCTCTTAACCCCATGCGCACCAGTGGCAGTAAAACTACCCTGCTTGGGGTGAAATGATTATAAAAATACTCTGTATATATTCAGAATTCTTTTAAGAATATGCATAAAAATCATAAATTTGGTGGTTTTATTGTCAAATATTAATAAGCTTGATTAGGGCCACTGAACAAATCTAATGTAACGTGACCGTGTCCCCAGGTGTTTTGCTTATCTGTAATCCACCTGAATCAGTCAAATGCTTCTAGACCTCTATTGTAAAACTAACAGACTTGCACTTCAGTATGTCTCAATCTAGAAAAATAAAGACGTTTGTTCTGGCATCAGAAAAAGATTAGCGTAATCACCTAATTTATAATAATAATTTTCATATAAATTCGGCAAACGTCGAGGATGCAATAAAAGCAGATGTTTTATATGAGTTAGTTGAAACCAGAGACACCTTCTTAAATGAATATATATATAACATTTTGAGCTTTCGGCGCGAAGACCAAGCATGCCGAAAAGATGGTGCCCAACTGATCCTACTATAGTGTTCAGGCGGCAAAACGATAACAAACAACGTACAAGCTCAAAATTGAAAATATAAAATGGCAACAAATTTACCCATATACCTAAGCGCCGGTTTATTGTGATATGCTAAAAATAACTAACCGCCTCCACCCTCTAACCTTATTTTCCTATTTCACGTAGATCTAACTTTTAATTGCTTAATCTAGACATACCCACGAGTATAACTTTAAATCTGACCTTATGCCCCAACCATTGAAAAAAGGTATTGAATTGTTTTTAAATTACCATAAAAATCATTTTTATCCCCAATAACCACCCATCGACTTACGAAGTACAATTCATAGAATGAAAGCTTGTATGTAGCGATGTAAAATGTTTTTATTATAATCATTTTTAATAAAAATATTATATATATATATATATATATATATATATATATATATATATATATATATTAATTTGTTTTCTGTCGTTTGATATCTTTTTGTTGCCTTTTAATGTACACGTGAATAAAAGTCCACTTAATTGCTTTATATTGAATAGATGTCTGCTTTTTTGGTGGTGTTGTATGGTTTGTTCTTGTCATTTAGATTGACCTCTTTTTATTGTGATGACCTATTTTTGTTGGCTTGACCTGTTTCTTACCGTGTTGATGTATATGACCACTTAAATGGTTTCTTTTGAGTGTTGGTGTTCTTCGTGTGTGTTTGTGGGCTTTATGTGTGATTTTTTTTTCGTTTAGTGGTTATTATATTATTATCCATTTTTTGTCGTGATTATCGTGTTGTATATTTATATTTATGTTTTTATTTATATATAATAGTCTTGTGTTGTGTCAATTTGATATTTTTGTTATTTTCGAAGCAAAACAAATATTTGTTCACATTTCTGTATTTTTTCATTATTTTGTTTCTTTTGTTTAATATTTTATTTTGATTTTTAAAGTTAATTATTGCTAGTTTTTTCTGTAAACATAATTTGCAGTTTATGCTATTGTTGCTGTGTGAAGGTGCTCTTCTTATGATTTTCTGGGGTACGTGCAGGTCATGGAATCGGTCTTTTCTATCTATCCATCTTTCAAGGTAGCTGTCAGCTAGTGCATTGCGAACAATATGACTAAAATGTGCTGGAGCCCAATCATGTATGAACAACATTCTTATTAGTATTATTAGAAATACATCCTCAGACAGGTCTGGGGGGGTGTTCAAAATAGAGTCTCTGTAGAAAGTTTCTGTAAAACGTGCTGGGAGAATATATGCATCTACCAGGCAGTCACCTACAATTATAGACCACACATTAACCGTAAACTGATGCTGGTGTCTAGCCAGTATTGTACCATGGGGATTCCGATCCGCCAACAAATGTTGGTTAAGTAAATTTGTTATTCTATCTCTTCCAAAGGTTGCCTCATCCGTAAACAAGACTGAAGAGAGAAATAACGAATCAACAGTTTTTGCAATAAACCATCAGTAAATGTTCTCCCGTGATAAGACTCTAAGTCAAATAACTAAAGACTCTGCATACTTGGCAAATGATACCGATAAAGGAGCTGCTCTTGAAGTACCTTCCATGTGGTACTATAAGATGTACGACATGCTAGGGTCACTTGACGGGTGCGGATACCTGAATCGTAACCAAGAGCCTATAGAATGTATTCTTCGGGGTTAGGTATTCGAGCGGAATTTGGTCTTCGTCGATCCATAGTTTGTGATGCCAATGATCCTGTCTCAGCAACAAGACGATTAACCGCAGCAAATATTAGATAACTCTATTGTTTTTGGCCTGGAAACCCAACCTTATACAGCTGTGTAGTCTCGCATCCAATACCATTCACACGGCCGTTTGTAAAAAAAATAATAATATCTGCTTGCTTATGCTATGAATATCTGCCTTTTTTAAACGGAATACTTTTTCATTAACTCGCTACTATACGAACAGGCTAGCCACAAGCGTACATGAATGACAAATGAAACCTAGTCTATATGGCAATACAATGTCATCTACCGTAAACTTTTTAAAAACTCATCAACTGAAAAACGAAAGATGTTGGACATATGTTTATATGGACTTCTATCCTTGCTTTAGTGTGAGGAAATCGCCCCCAAGGTTTTAAAATTACTTTTGATACACCATATAATATATATATATATATATATATATATAAAGTAAAATCGCTGCAAAAGTAAAGACATATCGAAGGAAAGCGGCGATGAAATAACTATAAAAATCACCTGAAAGTTTAACCTACATACCTACATATGTATAAAGAGGACGCTATTCTCTTAAAGCCGCTGTCACTGTATACTCCCTAGTTATTTTTTTTTTTTTTTTTTACAAAGCTATTTTGGGGAATAATCTAAAACCCCAAAATATGACACTGCATATATGCATTATCTTTTAGTTAAGAAAGAAAGAAAGAAAGAAAGAAAGAAAGAAAGAAAGAAAGAAAGAAAGGCGAAATATGAGAAAGCAGGAAAAAAAGCATGTTTTTAGAAAGCTTCAGGAACCCTGTAATGAAATCACATTAAACGGCTTGCCAAGTGTTTGCATATCTCAAACGTCACGTGATCTAAGTCATTTTAGGCGGGAAATCCGCTTGGGACGAGATCTCCTTTTGCACAGTTGGGATGTAAATGGTTTTGTCAATTTATAGACTTTGCGGACTACATTTCAGAAATTTGCAAACTGTATTTTAACACCACAAACATTAATACGCAATATATACGTTCCAAAGAAAGGAAAACAAACTAGTGTATATTTTCAATACATTTCAAGGTTGTTATCATATTTAGTATTTTATAACAGGGTTTCCGCTGATATGCGTTTCAGTATTGCTTTGCAGGTTATTTAAAGCGAGGAAATAATTTTAGATTTTCTGATGATGATGATTTAGTGATACAAGTTTTACTAATTAAACCCATAGCTGGGACAAGTAGAGGTGGAGTCATACCTTTCCTGGGGGGTATTTTCGCATAAGTGAATATAACGAACCCCTCTGGAACTGCTCAAGTCTATCAGGGATGTCGTGCGCTGCTTTCCCTTGTCTCTCTTCCCCTTTATTCGTCCTGTAAGCATCAGGTTCTTCAAGTCCTCCTTCCTTGTTACAAGTCCCAAATATTCCAGCAGTATTTTCCTGATGTTAAGTATCAGTTTCCTTCTTGTATCCATCCTCTTAAAAACCTCGTCATTGCTCGTATACTCCATCCATGATATCCTTAGCATCTTTCTGTAGAACCACATTTCGGTTAGTTCAAGTCTTTCCTTTCTCTTTGATGAGATTGTCCAGCATTCACTGCGATATTGAGGGACAGGCATCACAGAACAAATCCAGTATTCTTTTCTTTGTTTCCAGCGAAATTTTCCTGATTCTTAATACTCTGCTCAGCTTCTCTTAAAACACTTCCCAGGTATTTAACTTTCTCTACCTGCTTGATTTTAGTATTCCCAACTAGTAATTGGCATATCATGATCCTCTTTTTGCTGATGAACATGCATTCAGATGCTTAGCACAAAAATCACGACAACCAACGGCAGCAACAGTGGCAGTGGTAGTGGCATTAATAGTAGCAGCTTCAGCCTCAGCCTCATCAGTAATGAAGGTTATGTTTAAAGCTCTAAGGTTACTTCTGCAGGGAAAATGGGGAGTAAAAGCATTAGTTTGTGGATTTGATGACATCGTGGTAGTGAGTTCAATGCCTGCAGTCTCACAGGGTGTACTTGCACTCAGCCAAAACGCCCGAGCAATAACTAAACAGTTCTAAATAATATAAGAACTAGACTTTAGACATGTGCGTGAACAGTCTAATCCCATAGATTTAATAGTGTTCACTTCAGAATTTCTTGTAGATTACCTTTATCGATATACACCTGAGGAATGCTGGAAAACACAACAGCCGAAATGTTGTGATAAAATCAACACAGATAAGGACACTTGTCCGAATATAAGTAGTGAAAATAATGATAATTCTTCAGACTGGAAATTCTCATTTATTTATTTTTTGGGAATATATATAAATATGTTTATGATCCTTTTCTTTTTCGCTTGATTTGATCAGCTTTTGTTTATATCGCACATAATGTGCCAAAAAACTATGAATTAATTATTTAAATTTCTTAATTTTTTTAATGTTTTTTACAGCAAATCCAAATTCACACGAAAGGAATTTACGATCGATTATAATAAAAACTGCCTTTGAAGAAAGCAGGTACGATATCAATTTTATTTATTTTGAAGTAGTTTTTTCTGTGTTTTTTGTTTATTTCTTAGTTTTGTTCATGAATTTTTATTTTTGTTTGTTTTCATCATTTTTAATTCGTGATTGATTAGAAAAGTTTGATTTGAATTCAATTGTACAATTCTATTTTACAACATTCAAACGGTGAGACGTAAAATACCTAAAAAATAATTATTAAATATGTTTCTTAGTTTTATACTAAATATTTTTTATACAGTAATCATTTCACCCGCAGGAAGACAGTATTGCTACTGATGCACAGGGGGTTTCATATGAGGTGACTGATGAGAAAGAGGAACAAGGTTGTGTCAGAGAATGGATAAGAGAAGGATGAGAACACGGTTGTGAAAAGAGCTGCAGGGGAGTAGAGTGGAAAGGGAGAATAACTTGACATAAAGATTCTCAAAGAAAGGATGAGAGTTTTTTTTTGTTTTTTTTTTTTAATCATTTCACCCCGAGCAAGGCGGAAACGCCACTGATGTGCAAGGGGGTTACATAAATGTGAGGAGTACAAGCTAGTTAGAAAGGAACAATAGAAAGCTGAGAAAGCAGGTGCGATGATAGATACATAGGTGGAGAGAAAGGGAAGGTTATACAGGGGTGGGGAGAGAGCTAGAGTCCAGTGGTTAGTAGATGAGTATTGACTTTGCATTTAAATTTCTGGAGGTTGTAGCCGTCAGGAAAGCAAGAATACGGGAGTGAGTTCCACAGGCGGGAAGTGCGAGAGAGGAAGCTGCAGGAGTAGAATTGTCGTCTGCATTTGGCTAACCTGACTGTGAATGGGTGGGACCCAGTTGCCAGTCTGGTTGCACGGGTAAACACCTGTTGACTTAAGCTCATCCGAGCAGAAGCCATGAAAATATTTATAGAAGAGACAGAGGGAGGCCACATTTCGACGATGAGAAAGTGGCTGCAGTCGAGTCGCCAGATCAGTACCTATCACATTACAGACTCTCCTTTGGAGCTTGTCAAGAACACTGAGGAGAACGGCAGGGGCACCTGACCATAAATGGCAGCAATACTCCATGCACGGACGGACGGTTGACTTGTATATATGCAGGATAGATTCAGGTGGAAAAAACATCCTGGATCGACATAGTGACCCAACCTTCTTAGCAGTAGGTTTTGCTATGGATTCAATATAGTGGTTCCATTTGAGGTCTGAGGACAGGGTAAGTCCGAGGAGGCGTAGTGTATTACTCTCCGGGAGAATCACTTGGTCCATGCTTATGGGAGGCAGAAGAGGGAGATAAGAGATGTCAATTAACATAGCAACTAAATTCTTGGAGATTGTAGCTGTCAAAGCAGCAAGTAGCTCGAGTAAATTCATGCAGAGGGGGCATCAGGGAGCTAAGCTCATCGAAGCAGAAGCCGTGAAAGCATTTGTAGAAGAGACAGCGAGAAGCCACATTGCGTCGGTGAGAAAGTGACAGAAGTTGAGCTACCAGGTCGGGGTAGATTGTCCGTTTGATTTTGTCAAGGACCCCGAGATGAACAGGACCGGCACCCGACCAGATGTGACAACAGTATTCAATTCACAGGCGGATGGCAGATTTATATATGTGTAAGATGGAGTTAGACGAGAAAAACATCCTGGCGCTACACAGTGAACTGACCTTTCTAGCAGCAGATTTAGCTATGGATTCAATGTTGTCATTCAATATGAGGTCGGCTAAGAGAGGCAGAGAAGGCGCAGTGTTTTGCTTTCAGGGAAACTAGCCTGATCCATGCTGATGGTGGATAAGAGCGATTGTCTATGGTGGTTAAAGGATCGCAGTTTTGTTTTGGAAGTATTAAAATTTACTAGCCATTTTTGGCCCCGGTCCACCGGTAGATTGAAGGTGCTTTTCAAAATCAGCGTCGAGGTTTGCTTTGTCAGCCTCAGTAGATTTCTTATCGAGGCGGGAGTAAATGCTGTTGTCGTCAGCGTAGATTTCGACTTGGGTTTTTATTACATCAGGGAGTTCGTTGATGAAAATCAGAAAAGGCGTAAGGCCTAGAATAGAGCCTTGAGGACACCCGCGTTCGTATGATAGCATCTGGAATCATCCTCATTCAATACTATCTTCATTACGTGATTTGAAAGGAATGATTGGAGTAGATCAAACAAGCGTCCAGTTATACTATAACCCTGTAGCTTTCGTAGAAGTCCAACATACCAGACTGTCAAATATCTAGGATATCAAGAGCCTGGTATATATATACTCTGTGATGGTCGTTAGCATATCAGCAGCAGACTTCTCCTACAAACTATACCGTTTGTAGGAGAAGTGGGCTGTGAGATGTTGAACCACATCAGCATTAATAACAGACTTGAACACTTAGTTAAAAATCGGCAGAAGGCTAATAGGGCAATAATTAGAGGGATCTGAGAATTATCCAGAGTTCTTAAATACAGGAACCCCAGAGGAGGACATCCAGCTGGCAGGAAAGCAAGAGACAGAGAGGCAGTAGTTGGAAAGTTTGGAGAGGACAGAGGAGAGTTCAGGGACACATTTCTTCAGATTGGGATTCCGTACCCTCCGCTCGCCTTACGGGGTCAAGCTTATATATTTATCAGTTTAATACTGACAAAAAAAATTATGTTTATTGGTATTGATTAAAAAATGATTTATACTAAAAGTGTTTTATATATCTATCAGTTTTATAATAAAAACCTTGTATGTTTATTAGCATTGACTAAAATGTCTTATACTAAAAGTTTTATATGTTTATTAATTTTATACTAAAAATATTTCATATGTTTATTAATATTCATTAAAAGTATTTTATATACTTTTTAGTATTGACTAAAAATGTTTTAATCCAAAAATGCTTTCTACGTTCATTTGCATTGACTAAAAAAGTTTTATACTAAAAATGTTTTATATGTTTATTAGTTTTATACTAAAATGCTTCATATGTTTATCTGTATTGACTAAAAGATGTTTCATATGGTTATTAGTTTTATACTAAAAAAAAAAAGAAAAAAAAAGGAATCAGAAAATAACTCACTAAGTTAATGCCGTATACACTCGTGTGTAAGTTTTTTACTGTTTAAACGCCCAAGACAGGGATGACGAATTGGAGATGCCAAAATTAAGCTATTACCGAAATTTAAATAGTAACTTTTAACAGATGATAGAAAATGTGTACTGAAATGCGATCGCGATTTGGATTCGGAAAAAAAATGGCTTCCAAAAGCTGAGCAAAGTATTAAGAAACAGGTAAATTTCGTTAGAAATAAAATAAAAGAGCGAAACCTTAAAATTTAAAATATAAATCTAGCAATAATAATCTATTCAACAATATTTTCGTGAAATGCATCTTTTTGAAAATTTGGTACATATCATCAGTGATGTTTTTTTATCCAGCACAACTCTTCTCATAGTGTAACGCTCTTCTGCGCCTACACATAACTTCCTGATCATGAAAATGAAAATAGCTAGACAACTTTAGAAGTGTTTCATTATTAGAATTATGATTATTTCTGTATTCATGACTGTAGCAACACGTGTAGATATCCGTTTACAAACTGTCTTATTAGTTTTATCTATTTCATTTTGGCATATACAGCCTTTGTTATATTTCGTCCCCACCAGAACAGAATGTTTTTTCTGTATCAGATTGAAATTTATCATGTTAATGATCTTGATGTGTCGTAAAAAGAAATTCTGAAATTGTATACCGCGTAAGTTACAAATAAAGAAGTGTTTAATAAGCATAGTAATTTATATAATACTGACTTTAAAAATATTGGACATAAAAGACCAAATATTAAAAATGTAAAAGAGATGATCTACCTCCGAATAAAAAATAGGAATAGAAATGTTATTTGGTATCCACCCACTTTCAACCAAATAGCAGTAAATTAGGGAAGAAGTTCCTCGTTTTGATTAAGAATCATTTTCTGAATAATCCATTAAGCATGATTTTCAATAAAAAATAATCTAAAATTCAGTTATACTTGTACGAATAATTTGGAAAAAATTATAAAAATTATATTTCTAAATTTAAAAGTTGAACTCAATTCTGATTAGTTACATTAAACACACAAACATTTTTTCTGTCTTCCCGCATTCATATTAACTCTTTAAATAACAAACGTATTGTTTCCTACATTCAAATTAAAATCATTTTGGCAACAATGAGCTAGCATTGCCTGATGACGAGGTAAAATCTCGAAACATAGAAATTTCCGTGTTGCAATGTAAATCATATTAATCTTAAATAAAAAGATCTAATTACACACACACACACACACACACACACACACACACACACACACACACACACATATATATATATATATATATATATATATATATATATATATATGAATGCCTGATGATGGTTTATTGAGCACCGAAACTTGATAGCTTTTTAGTTGAAGAATCTTATTATAACAATAATAATAACTATATATATATATAATAAGAATCTTATTATAGCAATAATAATAACTATATATATATATATATATATATATATTCCGAGAACTTCCAGGGACAAGCACTAGATGTAAGAATGTCTCGGTCTGGGAAAGCACATGTCATGGTTCAAAATACAACAAATATTGAAAAGTATATAACGAAACAAGAAAAATTGCCTAATATAGCTTGCTTGAAAAAGAAAATACAAAACAACACCATAACATTAAATTTTAAAAGAGAGAACATATGATTATATTTAGCAATTCCAATTGTAAAATGATTATACTTGTAGTTAATCTAATTGTACACTTAAATTAATAAATTCAACGTACCAAAAATGAACGCTAACCAAAACAATAACCATGAAAATATTTATAGAAAAGGCAAAAGAAAGACACATTACACCGGCGGAAAGAGACTGAAGCTGAGATGACATATTTAGTCTTTGTATTCTACCAAGAATAAGCAACACCAGACCAGATGGTCGGGTGCTCCTGCTTTCCACCTAGATGTCCTTGACCAAATCCAACGGAGAATCTGTTATGTGATCGATCCCGACTAGACAGCTAGGATACAGTCGCTTTCTCACCGACGCAGTGTGGTTCAGATATTGGAGGCCATTTACATTAAATCCTAACAACCCACACTTAATTATACCACGTTTAAATCTGGTCATAACACATTACATTGCATTTAAATATAAGGTTCTTTTAACATGTCGAGCGCTTACGCGGTGTGACGTCATAGAACCCCATTAAAATGTACCAACTGCGTTTGCTATTTTTGGTAACTGTTATAGTTGCCTAGCAAAGTTTTATGTCAACACAAGATAAAATCGTCGCTGATGATGAATGTTTTTATGTTAACGTCCTTGCAACCTCTCTAAAGATGGCTCATGTGAGCCGAAAGCTTAGAACCAACTAAATAAAAAATTATCCAAATGTTGGAGAAGTTTTGTCTTTATTTTCACTTGAAATTAAAGCCAAAATACGATGTTTAGAACGGCTCATGATTAAACATAATAGACATTCATTGTCCTCTTACATTTAACAGTATATGTTTAGAAAATTATCTGCTGCTTCGATACACTATATATATATATATATATATATATATATATATATATATATATATATATATTCTAAAAAAAAATTTAGATATTCTACAATTTTATGGGTTATACGTATTTCGTAGCAAACCTTGCTGCTCGTCAGACCGAAATGATACAGCAGTAAATGTTCAAAATAATCAAAATTATTTTGAATATTAACTGTTGTATCATTTAAATTAAATAAATAAATTTAACATTGAGTTCTTTTGAGTTTGTCTCTATCGGAATTTACCTGACTTATATACGAAATATTCTACGTTACATATATATATATATATATATATATATATATATATATATATATATATATATATATCAATTGAATATATGGATCGGAATCCGACAAGATGAATAGAATAAGTCAATAAAAAGTCGGAAAAAGAGTGTCTTTAATCTAACATGCTTTACTTTGACAACCTTCTTCAGAGATTCTGACGAATGATTTGAAAATGTAAGCGACAGTATGTTGATTTACAGTATGTCTCTTAGATTTTTACATCGAGAAATCTTATTGACGTCATACCTGCGTTCCCCTTTTTAAGGGCCATCACCTTTAATATTTTGTGCTTGCTGCTCGACAATGGAAGCCTTCACAATAAAGAAGACCCTACTTTTTCTTTTCAAAGAAAGTACATCATTTTCAGTAGATTATTTTCCCCCAAAGCCCATAACTTTTTATTTTCGAATCCGAAACACAAACAAAATAATTTCTAAGCATCAACCGGTTTTTCCAATATTTATATTACCTAATAGTTTATTATGGTGGGAACATTTTACTTCATATAGACTCTCTATTTTCATTTATTAAACTGTGCATTACGTTTTGCGTATTCGAGTTGTAAAAAAATTGTGTTTTTCAGCAGGGATCGAACCTGCGTTCCTTTTTCGTAGAGGGACCATGATCTGGTGTGTGTTTTCCTCTTTCGGCCACGAAGAATGTCACAGTAAGCAAGAATGCCTGCCGGGGGAACCCCTTTTATTTACTAATATGTTTTGAATGCACAAGTCGACACTTGTAGTACAGCTGTAATAATAGTATTATAATATTTTCTCTTTACTGTTTGAAATGTTTAATTAAGATCCAAGTTATAAACAAAACTTATAGAAGTAAAATCAGATTATATTTTAGAACAACCTTTAAAGTCAGGAGCAACATTCGTAAAAGCGACCAAAATTTATTTGAAGTAAAGATTTTTGCTTCCGTGTTGCTGCAGGAAAGTAGCATGCTCTTTTGTCGCCAACTTTTCAACGGCTTGCCTGGAAATGACATAAAATGGGGAAGATTAACGAGGTAAACACGCCATGAAATTACTAATTCTTCTCATAAAAAAAACGCCTCACCAGTTTTGTCTTATAATCAATTATATCCTTTTTTTCTCTTTCAGTCAACCATATTTCTCCATCAAAGGACATGTTTTTCTCCTTATTTTTTCTTATTTTGCGCATGATCGTTAGTGTTTGAATGAAAAATACGAAAATGCAGGAAAGATAAATAAGATTTATACCCTTGAAATAAGATTTATACCCTTGTAATATACTAAGTCTGGCACAAGTTAACATTTGATGGTGTAGGTTTTCCGAAATTTAAGGATCTTTTTTTAATTAACAAAAGTTCATATTTTTTTAATTCAATGTACTCAATGTTTTAATTTTACTTCAAACATTAGTTATGACAGGAACAATAAATTGCTATCAGTGTTCCAATCAAGGCGCGAACCAGGTTAACAAGTGAGAAGAGTATATAATGTTTGTACTCCCTTACTTCTACCAATCGGGAAAACGTAAGGATGTTGCAAACGCTAAATAAAAAAGTAATTAAATCTTCCTTGTCTACCATATTTAACGAGAGATCTTCACCAGAAATTTCGCTGCAAAATAGGCATTAATATATATATATATATATATATATATATATATATATATATATTGTTTGATAATGTTCAAACAAAATGATTTATATAGATACATATGTATGTATCTATATATATAATTTTGTTTGAACATTATTTGTAATCGATACTCGTATTTAAGTATATATTCTGTTTTTAATTAAACAATAACTGTTTGTATATATAACTCTACTGGCCTTAATATTTTTGATAGATTTATTTACAAAATGTCTGTCATTTGTCAGGATGCGAACAATATAGGGGAATCTATCAATTTATCCTGATCCGTCTTTGACCACACGACTACAAATGACTTCACAGTCTAAACGAAGCCGAATCAAGCTTTATAAAACCAATTTTCTGATTCCTCGTAAATACCAATGTCTGCACTGACAGTGTATCGTAATGTAAAGGAATGTTACGGAAAGTTCCGAAGATTAACGAAATAGATTAAGAGAAACCAACCAACCAGCCAACCAACTAACCAACCAACCAACCAACCAGTTATTACACTCAGGTCCGATATATATTTAACTACCGCTTCCTTAGATAATACTTCGTCACGTATGCTCAGGTTTAATAGAAAAGTCTGGACAATGACAAACATTGCTCAGTTACCGCAACTAATATCATGAAAGCGTTAGAATACTTTAATTATACACTTTTTTTTTTTTAGAGGAAGAAGAGTGCTTCGGGACTAAAAATCCATTGGACCCGGTCTGTCTTTATTTTTTCGTCGTTTCGCCCGAAAAGATAACACAGCTGGAAAGAGAAAAAGTATTTCACTAATTTCAACTAGATGCGACTGACAAAGGAAGTTTTGATCAGAAGCAAAGCACACAGATATTATACTGATCCTTGGCAAAAGTGCTGAGTTGCATGTAAAGAACAGCCCTATCATTAATGAGTATTATGCTGGTCTTGTCAATAAAATGTAAGTAAAATAGAAATTAAATTAAAATAAAGTTAAATGACCTGAAAGAGTTAAGCGTCAAGCAAACTTAAAAACTCGAAAATTTAATTGAATCGTCTGGAGGTTATATCAATTAGTTGATTGCTAATCTAAATTTCTATCATTAAACAATCAATATTTTTTTCAATAAGAAATTTTTTCAAATTGATTTTATCAGAAATCGAATGAATTGCGAAGCAGGGCTTTGCAGTATTAAGAAAATATATCAGGAGCTTTGTTTGTTAATCAATATTCATTATAAAACATTTTTCCTTTTTTGAAGTAAGAATTTCATTTAGTATTGCTTTTTTATGCATACGCTGAAGTATTGATTGTCTTTCTAGCAAGCAATCAAACTTCTAATATTTTTACAGATAAATTTTGTACATAAATAACAATTAAATGCTGATATAAAGAAACAAATGGATGGCAAAATGATTCTCTCAGTCAGATGTCAAGCTTGATAAACCATCATTTTAATGTGAAGTCAAAATTATGACAGTTTAAGCTACCGAGCAAACTCAAGCCGAGATTGGGGAGGAACGGTAACCCACTGCGTATATTATAAACGATTGGGATTTGACAAGAAAAGATATCTAAACCACAGCAATAATAATATAATCTAGAATATTTAGAATAATACTGAAGTAGGAAGGATACTTATTGCTACACGATCTTCAGCAAAAGACATGAGTTATTATTGTAGTGAAAACTCAGTGAGTACAAAAACAGACAGACAGACACAAGACGCATACATAGATTTTACTAATCGAAAGGAATATAATGAATGTTTTAATTATAAACATTTCTTTATCCGTAGCAAATATGCATGTTTCAGTATATAAAAAAAGCACAGGTCATGGTTCAAAATACAACAAATATTGAAAAGTATATAACGAAACAAAAAAATGGCCTAATATAGCTTGCTTGAAAAAGAAAATACAAAACAACACCATAACATTAAATTTTAAAAGAGAGAACATATGATTATATTTAGCAATTCCAATTGTAAAATGATTATACTTGTAGTTAATCTAATAGTACACTTAAATTAATAAATTCAACGTACTAAAAATGAACGCTAACCAAAACAATAACCATGAAATATTTTATAGAAAAGGCAAAATACCTAACCTGAACAAAATAAATTACGAAATCTCCACAAATATTCTTAATTGTAAAAAAAGATAAGAGCAACTTTTTTAAACATGTTAATACAATAAACAAAAACTAAAAATTCTTGAAGCTATATATATATATATATATATATATATATATATATATATATATATATATATTAGAACTGGGGTTATTTTCCTACAAACCTTACTAAAATTCAAATACAGGGTAAAAAGCCAAGTAAATTGCTAATAAATATTAATTATGTAAAGCTAGGTGGGAAAGAAATGTATTAAAAAGAACTTATATTTTAATTTTTCCTATTTTCTATTAAACAAATTACTTTGAAACTAATCTATTGAACATCTATGGGATATTTTAGATTAAAAAAATTGAAAAATCTAATGTTACTTCGTAAGACACACTTTGGAAACAAATACAAGGTGGCAGGAGATACTATTAGATACATTGAAGAAGCTTGTGATGTCAATGCCTGACAGAATGAAGGCTGTGATCAAAGCAAAAGGCTATAATGCTAAATATTAAATTTATTTCTAAATATTTATTTATTTTATTAAATTTATTTCGTAACAAGTATTTTTTCTTGTTAAAGCATTTGTTGAGTAAATAAAAATTACTTTAATTAAATTATTTTCTGTCAATATGCCTTATAAAAGATAAAATAGTTCTTGTCCTAAATCTTTTGCACAGTACTGTATATATATATATATATATATATATATATATATATATATATATATATACTTTCCATTTTTTATTTATAAATATTGACACACTTACAAGCATATTCTTAAATTACCACTCTCTAATTTTCTAAATAACCACGAATTCATCTTATATTTTCGAAATAAATCATTTTCACCATTTATTTTCAAATATAACCTGAAGAAGAAATATAATTAAAACCGACACACTTAATTTATCTGTGTGAACATTATTTTTAATCGATACTCGTATTTGAGTAGATATATTTTTTTTTTAATCATTTCACCCCGGACAAGGCATAAATGCCACTGATGTGCGGGGGGCTACATAACTGAAAGAAAATTAATTAGAGGAGGGAGAAGAGGATTACAAACCAATTAGGAAGAAGCAATAGAAAGATGAAAATGCAGGTGTAATGACAGTTGCAAGGGAGGAGAGAAAGGGAAGGATATACGGGTGGGGGAAGGGATAGAGTCAAGTGGTTAGTAGATGAGTATTGACATTGCATTTAAATTTCTGGAGGTTGTAGCCGTCAGGAAAGCAAGAATATGGGAGCGAGTTCCACAGGCGTGAAGTGCGAGAGAAGAGGCTGCAGGAGTAGAATTGTCGTCTGCATTTGGCTAACCTAACTGTGAATGGGTGGGACCCAGTTGCCAGTCTGGTTGCACGAGTAAACACCTGTTGAGGAGGCACCAGTGACTTAAGTCCGTCTGAGCAGAAGCCATGAAAGTACTTATAGAACAGACAAAGGGAGACCACATTTCGTTGGTGGGGAAGTGGCTGTAGTCGAGCCGCCAAGTCAGCACCTATCACGTTACTAACTCTCCTTTGGAGCCTGTCGAGAACACTGAGGTGAGCGGCAGGGGCGCCTGACCATAAATGGCAGCAGTACTCCATGCATGGTAGACTTGTATATATGTAGGATGGATTCAGGCGGAAAGAACATCCTGGATCGACACAGTGACCCAACCTTCTTAGCAGTAGATTTAGCTATGGATTCGATGTTCTTTCTCTCTCTTTCTCCCCCTCTCTCTCTCTCTCTCTCTCTCTCACACACACACACACACACTCACACATACACACACATTAGAGAGGGCCTGTATATCAAACATTTAGCTTCTTCTGTCAACCTCACATTACTTAACAGTGAAAATGGAGTGTTACAGGTTGTTTCTTTATAGAAAGATGGTCACGCGCGGAAAACTTAAAGGCTCGGAATGAACGCTCCTGAATTCGTTGTGATAGATAGATAGATAGATAGATAGATAGATAGATAGATAGATAGATAGATAGATAGATATGAACAGAATCAAATGGCTAGATAGATATGAACAGAATCAAATGACTAGATAGATAGATAGATAGATAGATAGATAGATAGATAGATAGATAGATAGATAGATAGATAGATATGAACAAGATAGATAGATAGATAGATAGATAGATAGATAGATATGAACAAATAGATAGATAGATAGATAGATAGATAGATAGATAGATAGATATGAACAGAATCAAATGGCTAGATAGATATGAACAGAATCAAATGACTAGATAGATAGATAGATAGATAGATAGATAGATAGATAGATAGATAGATAGATAGATATGAACAAATAGATAGATAGATAGATAGATAGATATTCTTTAGTGTTGTGAGTCCGTTCCTCACAATGAGCACCAGAACTGAGCTACTGTCAGACAAATCAAATAAAGTTAATATCGAGACAGAAAGCAAATATATAATTACGCCAATAACAAGATTCATACCAATATATACTTCCAAATCCAAATCAATACGTATTTACTGCTCATATCATATGAGATGTCAAATGTTATTCCGTTTAAAACTTCTTGATTTCTCATTATGAAGTGACGTGGAACAAACGTGTCTGTCCATTTTACCCTGTTTGTGCCTCCCTACAATTTATACGTCAATCATCTACGATACACTTTGTGCCCTTTGGACAAGACGTAGTCCACTTTCTTGCCTTGTAATAGAATTAGGCAGTTTTGATATTTTGCCATGACAAAATAAAATAAAGGAAAGACTGAGACAAACTGATATCGAAACACACACACACACACACACACATACATACATACACACACACACACACACCTATATATATATATATATATATATATATATATATAATGGATCGAGGCAGCAAATAATTTTTTAAACATATACTGTTAAATATAACAGACAATGAATGTCTATTATGTTTAATCGTAAGCCGTTCTAAACATTGCATTTTGGCTTTAATTTCAGGTGAAAATAAGGACAAAATTCTGCAACATGTGGATAATTTTTTATTAAGTTGGTTCTAAGCTTTCAGCTCACATGAGCCATCTTCAGAGAGGTTATTAGGACGGTAACACAATAACATCCACTATCAGCGACGATTTTATCTTGTGTTGGCATAAACTTCCGCTAAGCAACGGCAATAGATACCAAAAATAACAAACGCAGTTCTCAAATTTGCAATGCGGTTCTATGACGTCACACCGACTGATAGCGCAAAATGACAACAGATCCATATATTCAAATGCAATGTAATGTGTTATGACCAGATTTAAACGTGATTTTATTAAGTGTGGGTTGTTTGGTTTTGATGTAATTTAACGGTTCATGATTAAACATAATAGATATTCATTGTCTCTTATATTTAACAGTATATGTTTAGAGAATATATATATATGATGAGCTGTAATACAGCGAAACGGATCTGTCTGCGGATGACTATATATATATATATATATATATATATATATATATATATATATATATACAGAGGAAGACAGAATCAATATCAAACAGATAGGTAACATTTTTTATCCTTTTAATTGTTTTATGTGGACAGTTTTATTTTCCTATTTTTCTTTAAATTTGTGTGTTATTTAATGTAATGTTAATTGTCGTTCACATTATATTTAATGGAATTTTTCTGGCGCGGTAAAATAGCTGGTGAACAAATATGTACACTTTTGAAGTTGGAGATCCAAGCGTATTTACATGTAAATTCACCAAAAACAATGTAAATCCTACCCCACTTTCAAATTAGTAGAATAGTACATCGCCTTGGCCAGAGAACCCCTCTCCTGCGAGATCGCCATTTGCTGTCAGCAACACTTTTAGTCAAGAACCGCTCAAATGACTTAACGTGCCTTAATGTATGTTTTCGACAATCTCTTTCCCTTTAACTTTTTTATCCTTTGTAACTGTTCATGTGATTTTTTATTTCTGTATTTTTCTTTAATTTTATTTTTGTTTAAATTTATGTGTTATTTGTCTCCTTATTTAAATTTCTGTATCATTTCTGTCTTCTGCTCCGATGAACTTAGCTCACTGGTACCCTCTATGTATGAATTTACTTGTGCTGCTAGAGTGTAACTAGGTACCACCCTTTTACAGTAAAACCGATAAGATCTAACAGTAATTTCTACTCTAACAGCTTCTTTTCTCGCACTTCCTGTCTGTGGAATTCCCTTCCGTATACTTGCTTCCCCGACAGCTACAATCTCCAAGAATTTAAATGTAATGTCAATAGTCATCTCCTATCTCACTGACTCGCATTCTTTCTCTCGTGCTCTTTTCTCCATCTATTCCACCCCCATCACACCAGTATTCTATCCTTCTATTACCCTCTTCCTGACACCTCTATAACCTACCCCTCTTTCTCATCACTTTTCTCTATGTAACCCCCTGCGCGCCAGGAGCTTTAAAACTGCCTTGCTTCTAATGATTTTAAAAAATTTAATTTAATGTTAACTGTGGATCACGTTATATTTAATGAAAGATTTTCTAGCGTGGTAAACTGGCTGGTTAGCAATTATATACGCTTTTCAAGGAGAAAATCTTAGGATTTTTACTGGGCTAAAATTTTACAGCTATCAAGCCCATCCTTAATTGTTCCTCTGATCCTCTTGGTCAGCTGGTCCTAATGAATGTTCATAACAACTGTCGATTTCCACTTTGTGTCTGTAACGGGAGTAATTACATTGTAATTCTTTCTTTCTCTCCTTTCTCTCTCTCTTTTAAATACAATAAGTAACTTTCCTCCGTATGCCGCTTAGTCACTATGTTCTTGATACTAACTCAAATAGTAGTAGGGGGATGCACATGGATCTTCGTGCAACCTTTGTCGTCCCCTTCTTCCAGTGTTCCTCTTTGTCCTCATGTATATAAGCGAGCTTTTCCTGGTACCTTGTTCTCTGGTCGGTACGATGTTTCGGACCCAAAGAGGAGTTGGCCTGACCTCTAGGCGGACGAAACACACGCACTCAAAGTATCGCGCCTGAATGTTTCCTGGGTTATGTGTCCCTTCATTAAGTGTGCTGAGGTAAACGTTTTATGACTTTTGGCGTTATACGCCTGTTTGTAATTTCCCTCTGCCTCTTCTACAAATATTTTCACAGCCTCTGCTCCGACAGGCTTAGCTCCTTGATGCCCCTTCTTCTTCTTCTTCTTCTTCTTCTTCTTCTTCTTCTTCTTCTTCTTCTTTGTGCCCTGTCCCTTCAGGACGTAGGCGATCATGGTTCTCCACGTCTCCCTATCCCTTGTAGCTCTTAGTATGTTTGCTTCTGTTACTCCTGGCAACCCCCGTTCCGTCATCCACCTGATCAGGCCCTGCAAATATGTTATCCGCTGCCTTCCTCTGTCTCTATCTGGCCAGTCAGTATCAGGTTCTCCAGGCTCTCCTTCCTCATTGCGTGTCCAAGGAACTTCAGTTGTCTCTTCTTGATGCTCAGTGTTAATTTCCTTTTTGTTGCCATTCTTTCCAACACCTCGTCGTTGCTTGCATGCTCGGTCCACGATATCCGCAGCATCCTTCAACCACATTTCCGCTGCTTCCAGTTTTGTCCTCATTTTCGATGATATTGTCCAGCATTCACTGCCCCTTCTACATGAATTTATTGAGCAACTAGACTGACAACAATGTCTTTTACAGTCAAAACAACCGAATGCAGCTGTCACTTCTACTCTACAGCTTCTTTTCTCGCACGTCCCGCCTGTGGAACTCTCTTCCGTATACTTGCTTCCTTGAACGCTACAATCTACCAAAAAATTAAGTGCAACGTCAACTGCCATCTATTATTTCCCTGACTCCAATCCTTTTCGTCTCCTTTCCCCAACACTCCCTGGATTTTGTTCTTCTCCCTTTTCACTCTACGTTCACGTAACTATCTTCAAACCAGAATTTCTCTTGCCAATTTTGACAACTATTGTAACCCGTTCCTCCTTCTCTTCGCTCTCCTCTCATGTAACCTTTCACTCTCCTCATATGTAGCTCCCTGCACACTAGTGGCAACACTACCTTTATTGGGTCGAAACGATTATAAAAATATATATTAGGGATCCAAACGTTCAAGTAATTTCAAAGAGGCTTTCCTGTCAGTAGATGTATTAGATCGGGTCAATTGTACTACCATTTTGTGAATAGTTTCTGGACCGTGCAGTAGTCTCCGATGGAATCTATTAATGCTATGATGATGCGTACAGTTGTGGAAGCATATCTCCGGGCAAGTCAAACCAAGTTATTTATGCATGCATCTCCAATGGATATCCGTTTCACTGTACACTAGTCACCCACGAAACTAACCAAAAACAAACATAAAAGTAGCCAAATTAAAAACGAACAAAATTAGCAAACACAAACTCAAAAAAAAGTATCCTTCAAAAGAATAATCTCTTACGCCAAATTAAGCGGTCTACTTTCTATTTTATATCAATGGAACTCCATCTTCTTAAGTTTAAACCTTCCCTTCTCTTGATGACTGAAACGGGTATCAATATCTCAATCCCATTACAGGAGTTCACAATCACGAGCTAATCACCCATTCTAACATAATCCATATTGCGACATTCGTCTTTGCTCTGTATCGTCATCAGGCTAGGGGCTGGTAATATTCGATCGAATATCGGATAGGATTGAAAATATCCTCACTGAATTTCCCTCGGCCAACCTACACATATGTGGTGACTTTAATGCTCACCATAAAGAGTTGTTAGTCTAATCTAACAAAAATGACAAAGAAAGCATTTATTGCAGAGACGTCTTCATCGCTTTGGAACTAACTCAAATCATTGAAGAATCCAGCCTAATCCCGGATGCGGCAGGACAGCAAGTGAAACTCCTCGTCCTTTTTCTAACATCCTGGCCGGATAAATGCTCAGCAAATGTTTTATCTCGCCCTTATTTTCACGTCGGGTCATTCTCTAGGCAGTGTCCAGATTGACACCAAACTAATTACATAGCCGGATTTACACTTCCACGCAACAGTTTTTTGCTATACGAAAGCAGACTGGGACACATTTTTGTTCTATATGACGGAAGCTCTTCTCCCAAACTTCTATAAACATGCTGCCCCAAAAATGTTGCCCTAATATCCGAATGGATCCTTTCTATAATGGAGTGTTTTATACACTAAAAAACTCTAATAAAAACCCCATCAGTCTGCTCTGGTTCATCTCCGAATATGCTGCAGCCATAGCTCACCAGAACCACTACATTAAAATGCGTCCCAAGGAATGGTGTAATCTGACCTTTACTTTTTTCGGAACCGCCTGCAATCCGTGTAAGAGAGTTCTGGAAAGCGCAAAGTGAAGCTGCGTATGGGTTGTCCAGACTAAGGTTGAAAAGAAACAAATTCTGGAAGATAATCAACCAAATTATGAATAGAGGCAAAGCGGCTGTCTTCACTATTATAAATGGCTCCGAGATCATATCCTCCTCGACCGACAAGGCCAACCTCTTTGCCAAGGTATTTGCCTTAAACGCAACGTTAGATGACAAAGACCATCTTCTCCCCAACTTCCCACATCTCACGGAGCACAATCTCAGTAATATACTCATTTCAGTAAGAGAAGTCTCTAGACTTATCAGACGCCGCGTTCCCCAAAAAGGTACTGGCCCATATAAAATTCGAGTGGCCGTCGTTAAGAAAACCAACAGAATTATCTCCAATTCTTGCAAAGTTATTTAACCGCTGCTTCAAGGAAAATATTTCCCAAGCATGCGGATGATGGCAAGCGTATGCCTGGTCTTTGAAAACGCGAGCAACAAACTTGTTACATTCCATCAGACCCACTTATCACAATGAATGTATTTCTCCTCAGGGATGCCCGTGCTTTGAGAGGATATTGGGCAGCAAATTCACACTCGACTTCACGTTAAATAAGACCCACCGCAAAAGATGCAGGTAAAATGATTGGGTCTCTGTGCCGCTCTAGTAAGTACCTGACTTCTCATGCTATCCTCTATCTTTGTAAGAGCCAGATTAAGCTGAAAATAGAGTACTGTTGCTATATTTGGACAGGAGCTGCCCAAATCTCACTTTATAATCTTGCTAGAGTTCAAAAACGTCACCAAGTCCTTGTTAAAGAAGAATGACTTTCTTCACTTCAACATTTCTCTCAGGGGCGGGATGTGGCGTGTCTTTTAATGCTCTATCGCTACTACCATGGAAAGTGCTAGGAAGAACTTCACGGCTAAGACCTACCATGTCACTTACATAGTAGTAAATCACCCACACTTCCTCCGTATTCCACTGGCAAGAAGTAAGTTCCACCCAAACAGCTTCTTCCCGCGAGACACTTCTTTATGGAAGAGACTTCGAAGAGGCTGTTTCCCCGAGCATTACAATATTGACCTGTTCATGTCTAGATTCAAACATTATCTTCCACACCTATCCTTATAAAATACAGCTTAACATACCCATCTACCTCGAGGGACTCCCGGTCTTTGTACAGGCTGAATAATTCTGTAAAAAAAATGGACGAAATCAATCAGATAGATAGATAGATAGATAGATAGATAGATAGATAGATAGATAGATAGATAGATAGATAGATAGCGTACTATTTCGGGTATTTACTTCTAAAATTATAATTCATTATAAAAGCACATTTATTAAATTTTGAGTAAAAGAAAAACGGCGAAAAACGTCAGTTTTGGAATAATGTCTCGGTGCTGATTTCCAGATATGTCAAACTGCTAGACACCTGCTCAGGCACATTTTTGTTTCTTTGAAACCTACTGGAACTATTCTTTTAGATTTTAATGGCAATTTCTAGGATACAGTGTGAGTTATCTGGCAAGTTCAGTAGTTAAGCAATGCCATTAGGATCAAACCTTCAGTCATGCTAACTACATGTTAATTCCGAACAGTTTAGTCTATCCAATTTTATTTAGAAAACTTAGTCAAATCATGGTATGATCTTCAGAAAGTTTCCAGCGGTGCCCCACGCTGGTATCGTTTCCTTATTTCGATATCGTGTATGATCAGATCGGGGTTTCGTGGTTGCAACATTTGATTCCGTTGATATCTATCTATCTATCTATCTATCTATCTATCTACTAGCACTATAGCCCGGCGTTGCTCAGGTGTAATGAAAGCTTCAAAACTAATCCATGGTCCTGGAGCTAAGACTCTTTGGACGTTGGCACGAAAGACTAAAAAGCAATAGTTGTTTCCAGTTAAAGCAAAACCGTAGACGGAAAGGAAAATGGATGTAAGTTAAATTTTGATTTCCTGGTATCGATATCAAATAGGTTTTTTGCGTCGTAAATTGAATTTTGAAGGCTAATAAGTCATCTGAGTAAATGGAATCATGGCTGAGACTAAGAACTACAATTATACCTACTTAGAGCCAAATTCGAAGCAAAAACTAAAATAAAAGGTCTGGAAAAATACAGTCATACAGGCAGATAAACAGACACACACACAAACATCTTGCCTTTAATATATATATATATATATATATATATATATATATATATATATATATATTATCGATTTTCTGCACTATTGTAAGAACTGCAACCTTGAAACTTCTGAATATCGTTTCTGATGCCTTTGTCTATGAGTATCAATTTGATTAAAATAACCCGATTTTTTCGATTATCGATTTTCGATATTTATCGGGGGTACCTCGACACAAAACCTAGCTAAGAACACTCGCAGACGCTTATAGTACAACTGTGTAAATTTTCAAGAAAATCGGTTCAGCCGTTTCGGAGTCTATAGGTAACGGACACACACACAAAGTTCCATTAATAAATAAGCTTAAATAGATCTCTCTCTATGCCTGCCTATCTATCTATCTATCTATCTATCTATCTATCTATCTATCTATCTATCTATCTATCTATCTATCTATCTATCCAATGCCAGTGGAACCCATTTACGCTATAAGGAAACGTCCTCATATATAAGAAAGCCTTCAGGAACAAATATAAACGCTAATCAGCCATGGACAAAAATAAAGGAAGGAATACATAGAAATCAAATCGATACACTCACGAACACAGAAACGTATGGAACCATTGAAGATACATAACGGCAATATATAAATACGCACAACGAGGTTCTTAATCCTGTATTTTCTTAATCCGATTCTCGCCAAATGTTTCCATTTTGGGCTGCTATAGCTGGTTCTCGAGCGGCCACAAATTTTTATCGACTTCTTCCAAAATTAATCGACTCCCCGTCCCAACTCTCTCTTTCAAAAACACTCCCTTACATTCTCTCTCTCTCTCATACACACAGAGTTTCTCTTTCTCTTTCTCTCTCTCTCTCTCTCTCTCTCTCTCTCTCTCTCTCTCTCTCTCTTACCTTCTTTTGATCCATTGATTTCCTACCCGTTTAATCTTTACTTCGGAAGCCAACAGCAAGTTAGACATAAATAGACATTTTAACAATGAGTAAAATATAAAAAAAGACATTCTGATGATATTTAATCGTCGGACTCAATTTGTTTTTCGGATAGAAACTAAAAGCGAAAAAAAAAGTAGTATATTTTTCACTTCCATTTAAATGATGAAGATAAAATTAACAACAGCTGTTCACTTCGACAGGACGGTAAAAACGGATATTTAAATCATGTTTCAAGGGTCCTGTAGTGCTGAATGGCCTTTAAAAAGTGCATATATTTAGCCAACTTCATCATCCAGAGCTACTCGCTGTCATGCGACTCAGTTATTAACGACGGCGTCTTCTTTAGGCGTAAAATTGGTCACAGTGTATTTTATTTGGTACAGACAATTCATACCTTTCCACATACAAGAGAAACAACAATTCTCACCAATGTCGTTGATCAACGTTCGAATCCTGATAACAGCCAAAATTTCGAATGGCAGTCTGATCAACAGTTCCTCCGCTTCTGGAAAGAATAAACAATTTACAATCTTCCCACTTCACTCACAACCAAACAAGCATTTATCCGGATGCCCACTCGAACGAAATATAACCGAATTTAAAGTAAGAGTACCATCTGTACATAGGACCATGATAAAAATCTGTTCAAGCCTACTCAGTATTAAGCTTTTAAAGTCACCTCAAGTCATTACTACCGTAGTGAGATCTATCATGACCAATGAAAGCAGGTTGAGAGGTGTTCTTCAGTTAGTCTACAGGTTCTTAAGGAAGCTAAAGAACACTCAGAAATGTTCTGGGATCTCAAAAATGTTAAAGATATTTTATGTGAATCTTAAAAGTTTTATATTTTCATAATTCGTTTAATTTATGAGCAATAATAACTTTAAACGTTGTGACGCTTCATAATAAAGGTGATCATGGCTCTATGAACATTCGTTTTCTTTATTATTTGTGAATTTTCATTAAGAAAGACGGTGAAGTGGTTTTTCGTTGATTCTCCACAAGTTTGAATTCATAATAGTCTTTTCCCGGTCAACTCAGTTTAGTAAATCTTCGTAAACTAATCTTAGAAAATTAATCTTATAGACCATTTCTACAAGGTAAACAACTTCTGTTTAGCTTGACTGGATCTAAGATATCGATTCTTAGTACTAATTGCCAGACTAAATTAGTTTTCTTTCGTCTGCAAAATTGATGTAAAGCAGACGGTCAAAAAAAAAAAAACAAGAAAGAAAAGTTGACCAGTATTCCGACAGAGTTCGAAACGAGCAAATGCTATTCACCGTAAGATTTGATGGTGATACCATGTCACGCAAAGATCAGTTAATCACTTTTATTTGAAGAATTCAAAAAATCTATGCCTTTGCCTCACTTAAAGAAAATGAAAATATATACTGATTGGTAATTTAAAAATATCACGGCCAAATTTAAGGCAGTGAGATATATATGACGAGATACTGACATATTTTTGGGTTATCCACTTCCCTAAAAAATCAGAATTTTAATAACCAAAGAGCAGAATACTGAATAAGTAACCGGCATAAGTTTTTCCCGTAATAGAGTGCCATTTGTTTTTGCAGTAGACTGTTTTGCCTTGATTGGCTATAGAACCCAATCCGGCCCGCTATTTAAACCATAGCTGGAAAGAGAAGAGTTGGAATAATACATTTTCCCAAACATATTTGCACATAAGGGAATACAATGAGTTTAACTGGAATCCGAGCCGATATCTACTCTACCACAACGCACATGCATATGCAGATAAAGATAACTTTTTTCAACTTATATCGTTGGGGGCATTCACTATTATAATTAAGAAGACACGAATTTATGCTAGTTGGTTTCCTATATAGAGAAGTTGTAAATTTATGTGTGCTAGAATCAATGAATACATCAAGGAATGGGAGTTTGTTATTAATATTAAGTTCTAATGTAAATTTGAGGACGGAGTGACTTTCAAATTTGTTTTTAAGATATTTAATTTGATCGATATTCTTAGCTAAAACAAAGATGTCATCTATGTATCTTACATATATAGAGAGTTTATTGTTGCCATTAATTATTTTATTTTCTAGATTTGCCATATAATAATTAGAAAAGAGGGGACCTAAAGGAGATCCCATCGCAATACCATCTATTTGTGTATAAATATTGCCTAAGGGATCGTGAAAGGGTACTTGTGTGGTGCATGCTAATAATAGTTTTTTTTAATATAGTGGGTTTAATATTGATTGATGGGAGAGTAGCATGATTGTATACATCACGGATAATGATGTCAATTGTTTCCTGGACGGGAACATTTGTGAATAAGTTTTGGACATCCAAAGATGCAATTATTTGATTCTTAGGTTTTACGGAATGGAGAATCTGTAAAAATTCGTCCGTGGAATTAATACTATATTTACCAGGAAGACAGGGAGTAATTAGTTTGTTAAGTGCTTTGGAAAGGTTATTTATTGGTGTGGGTATTTGAGAAATGATAGTTCGGAGGGGATGACCTTTTTTATGGATTTTTACATTTCCATAAAGGTAGCCGGGCTGATAATCTTTTGAAGTTTATAGGAGCCTATTTCAGCATTGTTTGCAGTAATAAGTTTATTAATATGTTTTTTAAGTTGGGTTGTGGTATTACTAGTTAATTTTTTAAATTTATTGTGATCGTCCAGAATGGCCTGTAATTTGGAGTGATATTCCTGTCTGTTTAAAATAACAAATGTATTGGTTTTATCGGCACGTCGGATAACAATATTTTTGTTATTTTTGAGATGTGTGGCTGCTTTTATGAGAGGCGTATTTATAATATCATTAGGATTTTTATGGTAACGGTGTTTGATTGATTCAGCTTTGAGTAATTCATTTAAGCCTACCTGTGTAGTAATATGGTTGTCCTGTTCGAGTTTAAGTATTTGTTGGTATAAAGCTTCAATTTCCATTTGTTTAAACATTGAATTAGGTTTCTGTGCGACATGAAAATTTGGTCCGAGATTAAGGAATTCTATTTCATCTGGAGTAAGTTGGTAACCTGATAGGTTAATGAAGTTGTCATTGATGTTTGGTAAAAGTATTTTTGTTTTATATAATTTGTTTAGCTTTTTTTGGGTGACTTGTTTATGGGATTCATGTTCCTTTTGTGTTGTATTGTATAATAAATCCAATATTTCCTTGAATTTTTCACTTGTGGTAGAAGACTGTAAAATTCCTTTAATATGTACAATTTCAGTGTTGATTTGTTGTAATTCCTGTTTGGCTGTGTGCATTTGACGTTTTATGAGGTTCCATTGAAATTTCTTGGTGTTAGGATCATTTAATGTCTCGTATATTTAACAGCATATGTTTAGAAAATTACTTGCTGCCTCGATATACTATATATATATATATATCCTTCAGTCAGTTAAGTGCCATACGTGATACACGCTTGGCCGATCATGTCTACAAATAGACATGACTGACTGAGCAGAAGATTTTTCTGTAGTAGGTGGGTATTACTTCCTGCTGTAGACTAGTTGCCAACCAAGGCCATAAAACCTAATCTTTTCTGTTGTTTGACCCATAGCTGGAGGGAAGTGACGGATTAATTCTTTTCCCAAGAATATTTGCGCGGAAGTAAATGCACCGAATTCAAATGGAATTCGAACTTGACTCTCCGATTTTTCATTCCAAGCCTATATCCACAACGCACATCCAGATTCACGTTCGGGAATTGAACCTGGGCCCACTGGGTGAAAGCCAGGAATTCTAACTATATATATATATATATATATATATATATATATGTGTGTGTGTGTGTGTGTGTGTATGTGTGTGTGTGCGTGTACAATCACTCACTGTTCACTTTATTAGGTATACACGTCTACTAATGTGTTGAATTCCACTTATTCCCTTCGGTGATTCCATGCTTTTTTTTATGGCATCACGCATTTCATCATGTCCATGATTAGAATCTCCCTTTCGACCACATGCTGAAAGTACCTTTTGAGAATGAGCTCTGGTGACAGCGAAGGCCACCTTAACACAGATAACACATTGCTGTGTTATGTGGTCTAGTCTGCCACTAATTTTGATTTATGACACTTTATGTTGTTCTGCTGGAAGTGGCTAGCAGAGGATGGGTTTTATCGTAGTCATAAACAGAGGCATGTGATTAAGCACAATACTTAGTTAAGCTGCGGTATTTATGCTATCTTTTATTGGTACCGAGGATATTACCCATACCATTTCAACACCAGTAGCTCTCTGAACCGTTCATACAAGAATGGCTCCATACTTTCATACTTTTGCCAAATGGCGTAGAAGAAATCACGACTTATAAGACCAGTCAGTCAGTCAGTCAGTTAAGTGCCATACGTGATATACGCTTGGGCGATCATGTCTCGAAAGAGACATGACTGACTGGGAAGAAGATTATCCCGCAGTAGGTTGCCATTGCTTTCTGCGGTAGACTGGTTGCAGACCAAGGCTACAGAACCCAGTCTATCCTATTATTTAACCCATTACTGGAGGGAAGATACGGATTAATACCTTTCCCAAAGGTATTTGCGCGTAAGTGAATGCAAGGAATTTGACTGGAATTCGAACTCGTTTTCCCGATTTCTCGTTCCGAACCGATATCCACTGCACGTCGACGCACATCAAGATTTTAAAATTTTATATTGAATCTTCAATTGTCTAGTTAGATGTACGTTGTGGTGCAGTGGAAATCGGAGAGCGGAGTTCGAATTCCAGTTGAATTTGTTGCATTCACTTACGCGCAAATACCTTCTTGAAAGATATTAATCCCTCTTTCTTCCAGCTCTGGGTCAAATAACAGATTGGTTCTACCGCAGAAAGTAATAGCAACATACTGCGGGAAATTTTCCTGCCCAGTCAGCCACGACGATCATGACCAATCATTCTGAACAAAATCAGTGGTCTAATTTGAGAGTCTTTCATATTCAATGTGAAATAGTTTTGATATTTAGTTATTATGGAAGATTCGTACCGATTTTTCATAATATTGTATTTAATTTTAGAAGCGAGGAATTGTCGATATAATTTAATCTATTTGAAATATGATATTATACATGTTATTATAGACATAAGTTTTGAATAAGTGCCCTATTTTGCAAGAGATAAGTGGGGATTTCTTCTAGGAAATGTACGTTGGCTTCGAAAGCAGATAACAATATAGCAACACTGGTCGGTTTTAGAGATTTTATTTTGAAATATAAGAGGATCTATTAGATAAGATATAATTCGCCTATGTGTGTTCTGGTATTTTGATTGGCAAAGAGTTTTAATGGATAAGGTTGCTGTATGAGCGGTGAGAATAGAGAGTAAAAAGTGCAGTTTGTTAGTATTTCTAACGACTAATCCGAAACCTGAAAGGCCAAGATTGCAGTGATCGGGAAAGCATTCTCTCGGGAGTTTATTCAACAAAGTAGTGATTCTTGGGAAGAAGCTTTCCGAGTGGAACTTCCTTCTTCCTAATGGAATATGAAAGTTTAAAAAAACTAATGAGAAAATCAAGATATATGTTTTGTCCATATTCATTTTGTACTATTAGCTCTATCCGCTTGACATTGGGGTACTTCGGCGTGGTGTTATGGTTAGCAAGCTTGTCTGGCCTAATATAACTGAGTCGTGAGTTCGATCCTCACTGGGTACCCCAAACTTTCGGCCTTGTGCTACATCTAAGCGGCCCTTAGAAAATCAAGTATCTGCTTGAAATTTAACGTTCTTTTCCAGTCAACGCTGCGTGATAGCAAGTTTGTTCTTAGCATTGATCTGTCAGCTCGTTAAGTGCCATGCGTAATACACGCTTGGGTGATCATGACTCTTTCGAGACATGACTGACTAGGCAGAAGTTTTTTTTTTCTCGCAGTAGGTTGCCATTTCTTTCTGTGATAGACTGGTTACCAACCAAGCTATAAAATCCGATTTATCTTGCTATTTAACCTATAGCTGAAGAGAGAGAACATGGATTGATACCTTTCCCAAGGGTATTTGTGCGTAAGGGAATGCAACGAATTTCATTGGAAATCGAACTCACTTGTCTGATTTTATGTTCCGAGTCGATATCCACTGCACCGCAATGCACAACCACGTTAGCATTGATATCCAACGTAAAATCCGGTATTACTTATAGGATTCTAAAAAAAAATCTACGATTTATGAGTTTAAGAAAACCCAGTATTAATAATAGAATACTACTTATAACTGATTAATTCTCCACAGGATTATCTGATGTTGTTCTTGCTCGAGACAGTAGTCTAGAGAATTAAAGCGATGGTTAATGAATTTACTGGCGTAATAATTTTGAGTTCAATTTTTAGGCTGGGTAGTACCGATTTAGCTTAGACTTACTGAAAGCAAAGAACTCTAGTGGGTTATCCGTCATAGTGATGTGTATGTGTGTGTTGAAACAGATTAGTTTGATTTGGCCTTGTTAGTAGATAGCCCACTATAAGAGGGGTACAAAACAAGAAAATCAAACTGTATATAGAAACATTTATTAGTTAAGGTTTTTACAAATAAAATTAATGTCATTTGGTTGGTACAAGGTCGTTAAGAATGTCCATAATAGTAATTGCTGAAAGAGTATATGCGTATGTATGTGTGAGCAATTGTTTGTTAGGAGTCTCTTTGAAGTCTTGGCTCAGTCTTTCGGGTACAGGTTAGTTATTAAGTAGCTTGGTGAACAGTGAAGAAAAAGAAAATGAGAGAGAAAGAGAGGAATGATACCATCGCTTGACGTTTGGCAAGGGACGTGTTAATTAGGCTCGTATTTTCTCTACTGCAACCGTCTTCTTGTCTCGTCCTTTTAGTTCGTTTTCTGAGGTTTCAAACAGGTAATATGGGAATTCACACCCGGATATAATTCTGATCTTCCTATTGGACAAAAAACTTCGCGTCGGCTCGCTAAAATGGTCCATAAAAGGAATTATATATATATATATATATATATATATATTAAGATTATTTGAATTTTTTAGATGTTTCCTAGTTTGCGATTTGCCGAAAAACATTTCACATCGAGGTGTGAAATTTCGTGAGTTTTGTGTGCAAAGTTTGTACATTCCAGAAAATTCTTTTTTTTATTCTGTTTTTTATTCTTTTTTTCTAACAAAATCAATGAGTCAGATTTGAATTTTAAATTTAGAATTTGTTTTGTTCACTACAGAGTTCAATATACGAGCAGTAGTAAAAAAGAAAAGACATTGACAGCTAACCGAGAACAATATGATCTTCAAATATAGTGTTCTGTTAGAAATTCCATGAAAGTTACCTGAATCGAGGGACAAAGGCCGCCATCACAACGATTATAGCACCAAAGATTAGGATATTAGTCAGAGTATAAAAAATGTAAAATCGGATTGATATATAATGACTGAGTACTGGTTTCCGAATATGCCTGTCTATTCGTGCGTCTTGCCATAGCCATCCCTGTTGCAGACTTGTTGTCAGGTACATTTATGATTGCTCAACACCCACAAAGATTACCAGGGGTTCATACTATGCTGAGCGAGATTTAGTTAAAATTTATGGTAGATCGACAGATAGAACAAGTTCAGTACCTTCAAACTCTCGGTCACAATGACATGTGACTTCATGCTATCACAACCAATTATGAATAGTTTCGTTTATCTAAATTTACACACAAGTATGGGGTATGGTTTTTCAGACACTTTCCAAAAATGCCGCTCTCTAGGGTCGTCCTCCCGGACCAATATCATTAACATCATCTTTCCTGACAATTACACCTGTTGAGATCCGAACCTTGGTTTCATGATCGGAAATGGACGTTCTAACCACTCGACTAGCATTCCATTTATACTAGATCAGGCTTACCGGATGCTATTTCGTTCTTCTGATCCACATTGTCCACGAAGAGCACGTCAACCAAGAACAGCAACAATGTTTGAATCAGGCAGCCATTAAAATATTTCGTTTTAATATTTGGATAACATAAAGTTAGCAGGGCTTACGGCTATATTGAAATAGCGGTTCTCGTCTGCTCACCGTAGTAATGGGATGAATGACTGCTTGGGAATATCAAGTACCGTAAGATTGAATATGATGTACGGCACGAAAAGAAATCAGACAACTGAGTTTGAATTCCAGTCGGGTTTGTTGCATTCACTTACGCACAAATACACTTAGTCGATCACAAATCAAAAATAGACACAATCACCGAAGCGTGTCATTCATCGCTATCCACGGGTATTATGCCAGCCCGATAGGTTAAACAGGAATTTCTCCCCATTAATCTGGGGGAGGGCCTACGCGCAACAAAGGACCTTCAGAGACTGAGAATCTAGGTGAACGCTTCGGATGATAAATTGTTGGGAAAAGAACAAAAATGAGGATTGAAACGATGTGCTCTTGGTGATTTAGTAAAGCTCTTGGGTTTTGATTTTGTAGCACCAGCCTGATAAAGGATTGTGTATTTTTATAGCTATATTTAATCTAGGAATTCCTGACAACGCTAGCCTGGCTCGAGATAGCACCGGCTGAAACAGACTGATCGAGCCAGTATGAACAAATAGAGTCGATTGAATAATCTATCGAATAATACTAAACTCTTTTTTCGAATTAGCGATCAAGAGATTGTTTCTCTCCATAGTGTCCTTTACACTTATTAACTCTCTACAACCGACCTTAATGTAATCATTGAATTTGTTTTCCGAATTGTTGTTATTGGGGTTGGAAAAAATATTTCATGCAGAAAAATATGGAAATCTAATTTAATAAAAAAAGGAATGAAATCATGATAAAGTGCATGTGTCCATTTGTTTGAAGTCGAGATTATTTGTACAAACAGCGCCGTTTTTCTTTTCTCTCCTTTTCTTTATTGAATTAAACGAGCTTATCTTTGAGTCCATTTGTGGAGAAATTCCATTTTCGATACAAGTTCAAACGCGGTGGAAGGTGGGAAAATGGCGACGCGCATAAAAACGAGGCAAAAGGAATACAAAAATCAAAAATCTTAGAAGGCAAAATCCAGGAAGTAATGATTTGTTTCGACATGTTTTTTTTTTCAGATTTAATTTCGCAGCCTCCCACACGTTTGAAAAGACAGACAAACATATATATATATATATATATATATATATATACATATATATATATACATATATATATATATATATATATATATATATATATATATATATATATATTTCTTTTATATCTCGTTTTCTTTTGCTCTTGATTTACATTTCCCGTTATTCTTTTTTGTTTGTATTTTTTAGTTTACTGTTGTTACCCCACCTTTCTCTCTCTTTTTATATTTTGCTTGTTCAGTTCTCAGTCAAAGTCGTTCCTTCTTTTTTCTTTCTTTCTTTTTATTTCTTTCTTTCTTTCTTTCTTTCTTTCTATTCTGTCTACGCATTTTTGTCCAATGTTTTTCTTTCTTTCTGTTCTGTTTGCTCAATAACCAGTCTGATACTTTCTTTCTTTTTTCTTTCTTCTTGTACGTTTCTCTCTCTGATTCTTTTTTCCCTTTCTTTCTTTCTTTCTTTCTTTTTATTCTGTTTGTTCAGTTTCAATTTGATACTTTATTTCTTTCTTACAAGGTATATACCTATGTTTTTCTGTTCGTAGTATTTTCAGATATTTTTTATTTCTCTTTCACCATATTTCCTAATCTTGCTTTCTCATAGACTTATGGGAAAACAGTTCTTTTTTAGTTTTTTTCCATAACCTGTCTTTCTTTCTTTCTTTCTTTCTTTCTTTTACTGTACTTGCTTTCTTTATCTTTTTCCTTATCTTGTTTCTTTTTATCATTTTCTTTCTTAACATTTTATCCTTTTTTAACAAAATTTTAGATTTTCTTTAGCTCTCTCTCCTTTTCTACTCTGCTTCTCGCTCTTTGTTTCCTAATTTTCTTTTCTCTCAACTTTCCTTTTCTTCTTCTTTATCCTCTATTTTTTATTTTTCTGGTTTTCCTTTCGTTTTCTTTCTTTTATTTTCTTGTATTTTTCATTCTTTCTTTCTGATGTTGCATTTTTCTCTGTTTTAACTTTTATCTTTTTATTTTCCATATAATTTATTTATATTTTTCACCCTCTTTGTCCCATAATTTTCCATTCTTATACCTCTTCTTCTTTTTCCTTTCTTTCTTTTCTTATGAGTTTTTCTCCTTTCCCCTCTACTTTTTTTCTTTTTAACGCCAACTTTGTTCCGTCATTTGTATAATTCTCTTTTTATCAAAAAACTTTCATTCGTTTTGTTTTTTTATTATTTATTTATTTATTCTTCTTCTTCTTCTTCTTCTTCTTCTTCTTCTTCTTCTTCTTCTTCTTCTTCACGACCACCACCAACACCACGAACCTACTTTCGGCTGACCTACTTCTTTTCCCCTCTCTCTGTCTTTTTCTCTTTTGAAAATATTCAACTGCGTTTATAAGATCAAGTCTAATGTTCTATGCAATAAGCCCAATGCAAATATTAACCTAATGGAGAAGGAGATACATTGAACCGACTTCAACATTAATCTGGTTCAATTCAATCCATCTGATACTATTTATTTTATTTAATGCTCATTGATGTGAAGTGGCATAATGGCTATAGACGCGAAAAAAGACCGTTAATGAACCCAGTTCTATTCTCGTTTGAGGCAATGAGAATATATTTTTATACTAACGCTTTCGTGAAGTCATGGCCCCATCTCTCTGTGTAGTTGGTCTAATCACAAAATAGCTGATATTACGACTAGCGATGAGTATACATTTAGGTTCAAGATGTTATATAAACTATGTACTTGTGTGCTATCTTTCTGGAATATAAATCACAGCCCAAATTTACAGCAGGCTGTCAAAGGAAACAAAGTACTGTTATAAACTGAGATTACGCCCGGCTACCGAATGCAGACGTTTATGACCTCACACCTCCATCTTGCATTGCCTGCATGAGGACGCAAATGTTGAACAGATGGTTATATAAACAACCACGCTAGAGATAGTTTCGGTCATATCTAATACACAGTAGTTTGCGAATATAAGGAGGACGTCCATTTTTGCCTATTAGAGCCGCTTAACATCCTCATTAGTTGAGAGTAAATGATGAAATGTTATAATGAATAAAATGTTAGGTAATGAAAATCTGTGGTGGTCCAGTGGATATCGGCTCGGAACAAGAAATCGGAGAGCCGAGTTCGAATTCCAGTTGAATTCATTGCATTCACTTACGCGCAAATACCCTTGGAAAGGTATTAATCCGTTTCTTCTTTCCAGTTATGGGTTAAATAACAGGACATATTGGGTTCTATAGCCTTGGCTGGCAACCAGTCTACCGCAGAAAGCAATGGCAACCTACTGCGGGATAATCTTCTGCCGAGTCAGTCATGTCTCTTTCGAGACATGATCGCCCAAACGTGTTTCACGTATGGCACTTAACTGACTGAATGAAAATCTAAGTCTTGTTGGCTCATTTAATCAACACACACACTTCATCAAATTAAAATAGGAAAAGAGCATCGCTAAATGAACCTTCTTATTTTCGAGATGGCATGACAGATTTATTAGAGAACACAGATTTTTCGAGATGGCATGACAGATTTATTAGAGAACACAGATTTTTCGAGATGGCATGACAGATTTATTAGAGAACACAGATTTTTCGAGATGGCATGACAGATTTATTAGAGAACACAGATTTTTCGAGATGGCATGACAGATTTATTAGAGAACACAGATTTTTCGAGATGGCGTGACAGATTTATTAGAGAACACAGATTTTTCGAGATGGCATGACAGATTTATTAGAGAACACAGACTTTTCGAGATGGCATGACAGATTTATTAGAAAACACAGACTTTTCGAGATGGCATGACAGATTTATTAGAGAACACAGCTTTTTCGAGATGGCGTGACAGATTTATTAGAGAACACAGACTTTTCGAGATGGCATGACAGATTTATTAGAGAACACAGATTTTTCGAGATGGCATGACAGATTTATTAGAGAACACAGATTTTTCGAGATGGCATGACAGATTTATTAGAGAACACAGATTTTTCGAGATGGCGTGACAGATTTATTAGAGAACACAGATTTTTCGAGATGGCATGACAGATTTATTAGAGAACACAGATTTTTCGAGATGGCGTGACAGATTTATTAGAGAACACAGACTTTTCGAGATGGCGTGACAGATTTATTAGAGAACACAGACGCTCTTCTAAACTTATTTTGGTAAGACTTTAAGCATGCTACAAAATTGGCCACTATGTCTCACCGTATTACTGTTGAACTAGGTAAATTAAGAAGTCAGCTTCTTTTCTCACAAGGCCAAAGGGTAAGTGTAGTAAGGCTGGTCGTTATTGACTATCATAAAACTAGCTAATCTAATTCGTGACTCATTCATTCGTTACAATTTAGTTATTCAGCACAAGAAGGTACCCCTCTTCACAAAATCCTACATTTACCAAAATACCATACATTTACCAAAATACCGCATACCCAGAGGGGAACTACTAAAACGCCATGATATTAAAATTAATCGTTATTTACATTAAGTGTTTTTATTTTTTATCTCATTTCGCTATAAAAATATAGAAATTATGCATCATGAAATTATGTATCATGATTGTGTGTATGTTTACAAAAGTAAAGATATCAGAATTTCTTTCGTGAGACAATGAAACAAAAATGTTTGAAGTAATGTATTCAGATACAATAAAACGGAGATCACTAAATTCTAAAATAGAGGCCCAAATGATCTTTTAATTAATCTGTTCCCATTACATTTGTTAGATGGTCAATAAGGTTTATGATTCATTGATTATATATATATATATATATATATATATATATATATATATATATATATATATATATATATATTATCCCACGTCGTAAACACCACTCGGATTTTCATGCATCTCAGCAATCTTCACGTGCTTATATCATCATACTGGCCTTTTTTCCTTAACGTAGGATAATATGTATATTTATCAATGTATATCTTTACTGTTATACAACACTGAGCACTGTTCCATTCACACCTGATTAATATTTTTATAATGATGTGTATATACTTGTATACACATATATATATGATTTATCTCCATATATATATATATATATATACGAATTATATCTTATTAAATATAACTATATATTATATATATTGTATATAATCATACGTTTAGGAAAAACTAGGACAAAAGAAAACAAGTTTACCAAAAATCCACAAAGAATGTATACCAATGGGCCCTTTTATCTCAGATATCAAGGTCGCCTCAAATAGGGAATTCTGGTATGTATTTTCTTAGAATTAGGCCTTTTACAATATTTTACCGAAACAATCAACATATTTCCGATGTTTTAATGCAATACTGAAAAAAAAGACCCACACGACACACCCAGACGCGTTAAGGGGGAACTCTCGAAAAACACTAAATACACACAATGTATATTTGTAGACAGAGCCCATTATTCTATTGACTAAGGAAACCGGAATATTTTGAGAAAACACTGGGAAATTTTAAGTTAAAATACATCCTGGAAACCAGAAAGGTGGTGCGTACAGAAGAAAACAAGTAATAATAATTAATTAGAGAATATTATAATAGTTACCCCCTAAAACTCCATAAATGAGGCATTGCTGCCAAAATACACCTACAGTAAATAGATAGATAATGAACAAAATGAGATAAATAGATAGTAATTTTTCTAAGCACCACTTAGATGTGGCATAAGGCCAGAACGAGGATCGAACTCACTACTCATAGGTTCTAGCGAGAAAAGCTTGCTAACCATTACACCACATCGAGGTACCATATGCGATAGGAAAATAGATAGATAGATAATTTATTTTCTTTAACTCTTATTCACCTTGTAATTTTTATTGATATTTTTCATTTTGGGACTTCGCCATCACTTTCTTCGTCTTCTTATTTTTCGCCAAATTTTCTATCGACTTCTTTGTCGTAATATGTTCTGATTTTCACTTTCCTCATCTTCACCTGATTCCAGTGATGCCCTTTCCAACACAAGCAGATGCCACAAAACTAAGCACTCATTCCATTTGTGAATTGCAGACGGTCAAGTTTCAAATTTCCCCACTACTCGTGCAAGGTTGGTCCTTTTAACAAAACCTCACACCTGTATTTTCTGTGAAGGAAACAAGATGTGGGCGTTGGATTCAAATTGAACTTGCCTTTTGCCAATGACAAGAAATAAGGTTAAATCTGAACGCGTATGTAATAGCGAATGTAATTCCGGCTCAGATAGATGGAACTGTTACTGATACATCAGGGGATCGTCTCCAATCGTTTTCATTGATCAAATGGGAGATATGTAGAGAAGAAAAAATAGAGAGAGATAGAGAGAGAGATGGAAAAGTTTAGGCAGAATTTGACTTATCTCGGTAGATAATTGTGAAATGAAAAGAATGAGGTAGAGAGTGAGTGAGGAAAAGGTAGAGAGGAACCTTGAGAAGCAGGTCGATATAAAAAAAGATAGAGAAAGAAATAGAAGATAGACAGATCGATATAAACAGAGTGAAACAGAGAGAGAAATAGAGAGATAAATGCAGATATGAACAGACTGAGTGAAAGAGAGAGAGAGAGAGAGGGTGGATGCAAATCGATATTGATAGAATGAGGTAGCGTGACAGAAAGATATGAATAGATTAAGAGAAAGAGTTTTAAACAAAGACAGTCTTACTGATAAACAAAGGGAAGACAAAGAGAGGCAAGCAAATATGAAGAAATGAAGATAGAGAGAGAAAGAGTGAACAGTGCATGATTCGAAGTTGGATCGATGTAAACAAAGAGAAAAATAGAAAAGAGAACAATAGACAGACATTTAGCAGACTGTGGGAAAGCAAAAGATAAATATGTATCGACACGAATAGACAGACATTATATATATATATATATATATATATATATATATAAGATGGATTGCTATCCAAATACACACACACACACACACACACACACACACACATATATATATATATATATATATATATTCGGAGAATTGTTATGGTACAAAATGATCAACGAATATTCCTCAAATAAAACTTCAGGGAAGTATATTTTACTTTTGGAAGATTTCTTATTAAAGAAAATTACACTGAAATGAATGATGACTAAAGACGGGCACTAATTAGCTATTTAACAAAAATATTTCAGTTAATGTAAATTACTTTTAAATTAGTTTATGAAATACAGCGAAGTATTCTCAGTATTAGAAATATTAATTTAATCTAGCTTAAAATTAAATAATTAAATAAAAGTTTCAAGAAAGATTTTAATTTAAAAAAACAAATTTAACTAATTTTCTAGCATCTTGCTTCCCCAGTCAAATTTCATCTTCAAATCTTTAAATGCAATATGAATCGTTATCAACCATTGCTCTTTTAATGTTCTCTTTCATTAATAGTTTTCGTTTTATCTTTTTCACAGTATCTCCTTGCGTCTTAATAGCTTTATTACCTTGCATGTGCAATAAATAATGATTTTAAAAATTCCTAAACCTCTTATGTAGTGCTTAAGTACTGTTAAAATTAGCAGGATGCAAATTCAAATAATGAAAATAAAGAGCAATTTTAGACCTTAGACTTAGGTAACTTTATATATTTTTTTTAATTTTTAATCCTATCACCCCGAGCAAGGCGGTAATGCCAATGATGTGCAGGGGGCTACATAAGTGTATAAAGATTAATTAGAAGAGAGTGAAGAGGAAGACGAACCAGTTAGAAAGGAGCAACAGAAAAATGAGAATGCAGGTGTGATGACAGTTTCAAAGGTGGAGAGAAAGGAAAGGATATACGGGGTGGGGAAAGAACTAGAGTCAAGTGGTTAATAGATGAGTATTGACATTGCATTTAAATCCCTGGAGGTTGTAGCCGTCAGGAAAGCAAGAATATGGGAGCGAGTTCCACAGGCGGGAAGTGCGAGAGAAGAATATGCAGGAGTTGAATTGTCGTCTGCATTTGGCTAACCTGACTGGGAATGGGTGGGACCCAGTTGCCAATCTGGTTGTATGAGTAAACACCTGTTGAGGAGGCACCAGTGACTTAAGTTCATTCGAGCAGAAGCCATGAAAGTATTTATAGAACAGACAAAGGGAGGCCACATTTCGTCGGTGGGGAAGTGGCTGTAGTTGAGCCGCCAAGTCAGTACCTATCACATTACTGATTCTCCTTTGGAGCCTGTCGAGAACACTGAGATGAACGGCAGGGGTGCCTGACCATATATGGCAGCAGTATTCCATGGAAGAGTCCATTTCTACTAGGAGGGCACCATAACAGGATCCAATTTTCATCACCAGTAATTATTACGGTCATATCACGTTCAATATACCAGTTCCCGCTCGATTACCGAAGTTAAGCAACGTTGAGCCTGGTCAGTAATTAGATGGGTGACCGCTTGGGAATACCAGGTGCTGTAAGCTTTTATTGACGGATGTGCGTTGTGGTGCTGTGGATGTCGGCTTGGAAAGGGAAATTGGTGAGCCGAGTTCCAATTCCAGTCGAACACTCTGCATTCACTTACGCATTGATACCCTTGGGAAAGGTATTAATCCACCTTTTCTCCCCAGTTATGGGTTCAATAACTGAGGTCTGCTGTTCATGCGATTTGTGGCAAACTTCTGCACCGATTGTTTGTTATCAGCAGTTCCAAAAAGTGTGGATGGTGCTACAGAATCGGCGTCAGTCGGCGATTCTACCTCTGAGCTATGGGCGCTCGGTAGAAGGAGGCAAACTTTTAGCGTGTGATATATCATGTTTACACGTAACTGAGAGTGTTCTAATTCATTAGTGAATGAACGATGCGTAGATGCTAGAGTAGCTATTGTTTTTTCAAAGTCTACCATTCTTCCAGAGTGCTCAGTCAGGGTGTGAGAGCGTAAATAGTCATCCGGAGACAGATCTGTTTCGCTGTATCACAGTTCATCAGTACGGTTAGACATCGTTTTTTTACTCAGGATTGAAACCCGACCGAACTGTATTCGCATATATATATATATATATATATATATATATATATATATATAGGTTATCTTTCATGTAAAGTTTTATGTCGTACATGTATATAAAGTTAGATGCATAGTCAGCTGAAAAATTGCAGGCTAGCACAAAATACCTGATGTCCTGTCGTAAATATGTCATGAAAGAATTCTCAAATGTAGTCTCACCTTTTCTCGTTTCGCTTCGTCTCTCTTCGTGTCTCCCATGACATATCACATGAATAAAAATGTATTTCATTTGTGTTGTTGTCTCGAACCACGTCAAATATTTATTGGGTGTTGTCAGGAAACAACTGCAGCACTTCATTGTGGCTATCAAATGCTAATGTCGCTAGACCCATGCAGAATGGAAAGAGTCATTTAGAATTCTTTTGCAACTGTCAAGGCTTGACATTTCAGTCTCTTTACTTCATTGTCTAACGTAACAAGTGAACTGAATCCCCACTGCGTGTTTTATATTTGTGACTTTGTTCAAAACAAAGTTAAGTTTTATGATGAGGTTCTTTTTCGTCGATGTTGGGTTAGCAAACTCATCTTTCAGACAATGTGAGGAATCTAATCTTTATTTTGTGACCTAGTATTGTGACCTTTTGCCAGATTAAGCTAAATTTAATGAATGTCATAAATTCATTATATATACACTATCGGCCAAAATTTTGTTGACGCCACCTGGATTTAATAATTATTAAATTTCATATATACTTTAGTTTAAAAGTCTACTAAGCAAAGTTGCTGAAACTATTAGTGCTTGGCGTCTAATCTTTTAGAAACACAAAGTTAAAAATCTACCCACTTTAAAAATTGCCATTAAATTCAGCTAGGTCATTCAGTCAGTTAATTGCCATACAGGATACACCTCTGGGCGATCATGTCTCTTTTGATCCATGATTGACTAGGCAGAAGATTTCCCGCAGTAGGTTGCCACATCTTTATGCGGTAGACGGGTTGCCATCAAATGTTATCGAACCCAATCTGTACTGCTATTTAATCAATAGCTGGAGGAAGAACGGAAAGAGTAATACATTTTCGAAGAGTATTTGTGATTAAGTAAATACAACAAATTCAAGTGGAATTCGAACTCGGCTCTACCGATTTTCCATTTCGAGTAGATATATATTACACCACAACTCACATCCCTTAACTAGTTACGCAAAAAGATAATTAGGTAAAAACAGCTAAAAATTAAAGAAATCTCCAGGCTGTGATGAATTACTTTCGTCACTATATTTAATATTGAACAAATGTACTCCTGCCGTATAAAATGACGGCAAAATATTTGGAAGGAATATATATATATATATTATAAGGAACTGAACGAACAGGTTAGATTAAAAAAATCTGCTTATCAATTTACTTTTATAAAAAATGCACAATACAGAGTAGAACATAATATTTTCAAAGCCATAGTTCAACCTAATTCTCCGTTTTGATTGAGTAATACTGACACACCCAAAATCATATTGTTTAACTTCCTCCAACCATTCTAAATAACCATGAATTCATCTTACATTTTGTAAATAAATCATTTTTACCATTTATTTTTAAAATATCACCTGAAGAAGAACAATATCGTTCTAAAACATAAATATTTTTGTGTAGTGATAAAATGCTTTTATAAACCATTATAATAACAAAACTACAATATATATATATATATATATATATATATATATATATATATATATATATATATATATATAATCGTGTTGCCCCAAGGAAGGTATTTTAATGCCACTGTTGAGCAGGGGGTTACATAAGAGAAAAGTTATGAAAAAGAGTGACAGGTTACATGGGATGTCAGGAAGAGGGTAAGAGAAGGATGAGTTATTCCACTTGAGGTCTGTTGTAAGAGAATCAGATTAAAAACATTGCAAACATTATTTCTGCTTATTTTATAATAAAATCCGTTCGTACTCACGTATTATAATTGAAAGAAGTAAGAAATTTTGACAGTTGATATTATTATTCATTTATCGATGTTCTTAAGTACTTTCAAGGAAGGAATAAATGTGTTATTGTTTTGTTTTAATAGACACGGGCAATAACACTCTTTCTACCTCCCCATATAAAAAAACAACCAGCAAAAACTCTTGTACTTTTATATTAACTTTTAACTCTTCCACAAAAAGACTTTTCACTCTGAACTAAATATATTAAGCAGGTTCACCTTAATAATGACATCCCAAACCACATTGTAGATTAACAAATTAGACGATATTTCAAAAAATTTTAACACACATCAAAAAGAATATAGTACTTCCATAAAAGACACTAAAAATATCAAACTCTTTTATTGCAACCGGATACACAATAACTACAAGCAGGATAAAAAAAATCATAAAAAATCTCATTCGTACTAATATATCTCCCGTGGATCATAATAAAAATTAAAATTAACGATAGATTATAAAAAATACAATTAATTTCATTATCCGTAGTAACTCCTCCCCACCAACTGATGTATTACTTAAAACCAACATTATATATCAATTCAAGTGTCCCTTGGAAGAATGTATCTCCAGCAAAAAACAAAAAAACATTAAAAAAAACAAATACATATGTTGGATTTACAACAACTAAATTACCAATACGTCTTACATTACACATGCCTGACCATTCGTTCATTTCTTGACATCGACAACAACATTCCTGTCTACATTTACAATATAGAAAAACAATGATCGATAACACAAATAGCCTACACAAAGAAACTACAAATGCAAACTACAGATCTACAGTTAAGGCGTGAATTAATAGAATCAGCTATGAATACTGTGGTAATGTTTTAAAATGTTTATAAAAAGAACAGTTTTTTCATGCTTTAATACGTGAATGATCGTGACGTTACAATATCAAAAAAATCCATAGTGGATAATTTTCACGTTCTAATGAACTCTAAACATAACTGCCAACCGTTACATTTGAACCAAGAAGAAAATATACAGTAATTTTTAGCAACACAGCTTTGCGGTTATTTTTTGTTGCCACAACTTACACGCCTAGGAGACTGAAAGAACTTTGAAATATCGAAAAATGGATAATAAAATCAACTGCCAAAGTTACAGCGCATTTCTTACATTTTTAATTATAATACGCGAAAGATTATCCAAGAGTACGAAAGGATTTTATTAAAACTTTCTATCTAAATACACAAATTATATATATATATATATATATATATATATATATATATATATATATATATATATATATATATATGCCACAAAAGCTTCATGCCACAAAAACTAGACCCAGATACACTCAAAGTGACTTTTGACGTAGACAGCCTGTACAGCAACATTCCCCATGAACTAGGATAACAAGCCATTACATTTTGGATAGAAAAACACCCAGAAATACTCCCCACACGCTTTACAAAAGAATTTATTTTACAAAGTATAGATCTAATTTTACACAACAATTCCTTCCAGTTTAACAACAAAAATTATATACATACAACAGATACCGCGATGGGAACAAAAATGGCACCGACATATGCAACACTCACCCTAGCATATCTAGAAGAAAACCTATACAACAAAATAGGGCATAAATATGGGGAAAACATAAAAACAAAATTCACGAAATCATGGAAGAGATTCCCAGATGACTGTTTTATCTTTTGGAAATCAACATGGGGGGGGGGGGGGGGGGACATAAACAAACTACATAATATACTACAACACTTGCACCCAAAAATCAAGTTGACACTAAAATATAGTTATAAAGAATTAACGTTCCTAGACATACTCATAAAAACGTAAACAATCACATCATCACAGATATTTACTACAAACCCACAGACACCCAACAATACCTCCACTTCAAGAGTCACTATCCAAAAAACTGTTTAAAATCCATCCCCTATTCCCTAGCACGACGAATTTTCACAATAGTAACTGACAAAACCCTCCGAAAAATACGCCTAGAAGAACTACGAAAAACATTACAAATAAGAGGATACCCCACCTCACTAATAGACAAGGGTTTCCAACTAGTAGAAAAATACCATTAGAATCCTTTCGGAATCCAAAGAAACAACAAGAAAAACATGAAAAAGAAGAAAACATTCTAGCATACGTTTCCACACACAACAAAAACAATCGAGAATTATTCACAAAGATCAAAACCCACATGGAATTACTCAACAATAATGAAAAAATAAAAGAAAGCTTAAAGACAACTAAAATAATTAACAGCAAACGCCAGCCCCCAAATTTAAAAGACATCCTAACCTTATCGAAATTCGAACAACAACACACAACACAAGGGGTCACAAAATGCAACAAAAAAAGATGTGGAGTATGCAACATAATAATAGAAGGAAAACACTTCCAGTTCGAAAACGCAATTACATTCGAAATAAAAAGGTGCAACTCGAAAAATGTAGTTTACGCTCTAAAATGTGACAAATGTGCAAAGATATACGTGGGAGCGACACAATGCATTGAACAATAGAATATCCCTTCATAAAAGCAATATACGATTATCATATGACAGGAAATTATATGTTTCCCAACATTTGCATGAATGTAATGATGGCAAATTCAAAGTTATACCTATTTATCAAAATACAGATTACAAAATATTAATAATGCAGGAAGAAAGATTCATAAAACAATACAAGCCTTTGCACAACAAAACGAGATGAAAAATACACACACCGAAAAACATACAGACACACACACACATACATACATACATACATACACAGCAAATTCAACCCCAAACAATAAAAAGAACCAGATAACTCCTAAAAACAGTTCTAAAACATAATCTATGGTAAATATTTTGCGATGTTTACATATGACATTTATTTCATTAGGTTTATTCAATAGATTTTTATTCTTAAGAAATTTAATAATATATAATTCTTCATATTGACACAAGGGATATGGGTCGTTTAAAGACTTACATATTCTAGCTTTTTTTTAATTTTTCATTTTAATGTGAGTGTTTTATTTGTTTCTTTTAGATACCAAAAATATTTCGATATGGATGATCTATTTCTGTCGACATTATTATTAAATGAAGACATGTGATGATAAAATCGTTTTTCAGAGCGTTATTAGTACAACCTACATAAATCTTTACATTACTAGGGTTTTCCACAGAAGAAATAGTACATTGATAGATAATGGATTTTGTAAAGCACCTGTTATTATTGTCCAAATTGTTAATTTCAGTTATTGGATAATGCTTATGTTCAATTAGGTTTAAATTTTTTAAATATTATTATTATGAGGTTTTTATAATTTTTTCCAGATTATTCATACAACTATAACTTAATTTAAAAGTATTTTTCTTGAAAATCTTATTTAATGGATTATTATTCGAAAAGTGTTTATTTATCAAAGCGAAGATATTTTTCCTAATTTTCTGCTAATCATTTGGTTGAAAGTGGGTGCATACCAAATAAAATTTCTATTCCCATTTTTTCTTCGTGGGTAGATTTTCCTTTTTATATGCACTATTTTTAAGGCAGTATTATAAAAATTATTATGCTTATTAAGCACTTTTTCATTTGCTGAATTTCTATTAATTCTATATTGTATGGATTAGGGTACATGCTTAATAATGGATGGTGGATGGTTAGATTTTGGGTGGATACATAATGGATTTGTATTTATTTTTTTATATGGTTGTTATATATACTTTTCTAAATCTAAACTCACATCGACGAAATCTACTTTTTTTATATTTGTATTAATAGTCACTTTTAAATTAAAGTTTTTAAATTCTCTGTATATTATCTTCTAATTTTATCTACTTTAACATTTGTGGCATTTCCCATTATCATAAGATGCTCATCCCTGTAAAATCCAATATCTTATATCCTTATGGGCTGTAAAATTGTATAGTACAAATAAGCCAACCAGATCTGAAGACCCAGAAGAATCTAAAGATCCCATTGTTATATCAAAGTTATTTTCCTTGGAATTAATTTTTCTACACTGTTCTGAATGAGAACATATTTTTTTGCATTCATTATTATTTTTCTCTCCTCCTCCGATAAATCCAAATAAACTGGTAAATTCTAATGCTGTAACAAATAGTTTCCTTGATATCGATGGATAGTATTCTTCAGTATCGAATTGGATAAAAGAACAGTTGTTTTTTTTTTTCATTTATATTACAAAACTAATTGGTTACATTGAGGGTATCCTTCCTATCCTTCCATAATTTTAATCCAAGGTATCACATAATTTGCTTATTTACACTTTCGAGTATATGTTTACTAATTTTTCTATCTCAGGTCTTGTAGGATTTATCATCCTAGTGGTAGGATTTGTATGAAAATTTTGCTTATGATCTTTTATGGTGATATAATACTCCTTTGTGCTGAGTTTTGCTATTCTGTTGTTTATTTTTAGTTTATCAGTTTATTTTTCTAGAAGTATTTATATTATCAACTAAATTATCCATGTTATTATCAACTTATTTTATAGTTCTTAGATTTTTCATATTGTATTCCTTTATTGTTACTTTATAGAAATTGGCTGTTTTAACTGATTTCATGAATATTTTATCAGATGTTTTAATTTCTTTCGCACCTTTTTAAGGTGCTATTGGAAATAATTTTTCTTTTTCGAAAAGTGATATTACTTATTATATCATTTTCGATACCGTTTCAGCCTTTCGGTATCTTTAGGCGATTTACAATTTGTAAATCACCTGAAGATACCGCAATGTTGAAACATAGGGTTACGGAAATAGTTAATTTCCAAATGAAATATATACACAAATAAATACATAACGATCTTTATTTTAATAGAGAGGATAATTTTTATATCCATTTTTATAGTGAATTCCTAAGAGAAGTTAAGATGTTGCACAAGGCCGAAAGTATGGAGCACCCTTGAAAATGGAAACAAAAAGGAATCAGAAAGTGACAGTTAAAATTTCCGGATCACTTAATGAGAAAGAGGGTTGAGAAAATATGATACTCAGAGAACATACTGAAAGAAAGAGGGGTATTAGAAATAGGTGAATAACTTGTCTTATGAGATTGTGTAAATGTATAGCAAAATAGGAATTGGGGGATATAGTAGAACAGTAAATATTGTTCAGAGCTGAGAGTAACGAAAAACAAGAAGAAGAGGGAGGAAGAAGAAGAAGAAGGAGGGGGGTGGAAGAAGAAAAACAACAACAACAATAATAACATAAAAATCAACAACGGCAAAAATAAGTAGACGAAGGAGGAGGACGACAACGAAAAGAAGAACAAGAACAAGAAAAATCCGCTGCTGATGAAGAAGAAGAACAACAACAACGATATCTAAACAACAACAACAACGACGAATAGAAATAGAAAAAGGAGACGACGAGAAGAACAGAAACAACAGCAGCAACGACAAGAAGTAGAAGAAAAAGAAGGAGGACAAGAAAAGGAAGATGTTGTTGATGATGAAGAAAAAAATGGACAGCAATGACAAGGAAAAGTAGAAGAAGGAGGACAACAAGAAGATGATGTTGATGATGAAAAAAGGAGAGAAACAGCAAGAACAGCAACGACAAGAAAAAGTAGAAGATGCTGATGAAGAAGAAGAAGAAGAAGAAGAGGAGGAGGAGGAGGAGGAAGATAGGAGGAGGAAGAAGATGAAACAGAAGAAGAAGAAGAGCAACAACAACAACAGCAACAATAGCAGCGTCAAGAATAGGACAAATCAAAGAAGAAAACTCCGGTGATGAAGAAGATGATGATGAAAAAGAACAACATCAATAAAAAAAACAACAACAACAACAAAACAACAACAACGACAACGACAAAAAGAAATAGAAGGAAAATAAAAATAAAAAGAACAACGACAAAAAAGAATATTTTTATTGGATACTCCAAAATAGAAACACTCTTCTGACTAATGTTCGTAAATGCCTTCTTCGTCTCTTACCTGCCATGTTTCTTCAGGACGTAGGTGATCATGTCGCTTTACTTCTCCCTATCACTTGTTGCTCTTAATATCCCTTCTTCTGTTATTCCACTCAATCTCCGCTCCATCATCCATTTTCTCAAGTCCATCGTGTATGTCGTGCACTGCTTTCCCTTGTCTCTCTTCCCCTCTATCCGTCCCGTGAGCATCAGGTTTGCCAAGCCTTCTTTCCTTATTAAATGTCCAAAAAACTTCAGCTATTTATCCTGATGTTAAGTACCAGTTTCGTTTTTGTGTCCATCCTCTCCAAAACCTCATCATTGCTCGAGTATCCTCAGCATCCTTCTGTAGAACCACATTTCGATTGCTTCAAGTCTTGCCTTTATCTCTGATGAAATTGTCCAGCGTTCACTGTCAAATTGTAGGAAAAATATCACATACGAATCCAGTACTATATTCTTAGTTTCCAGCTAAATGTTCCTGTCTTTTAACACTCTACTCAGCGTCTGGAATGCATATTTGGCCATTACAGGAAGGAAACTACAAGACCTCCTGCAGGAAGTATTTAAAGAAAGAGGAAAGAAAGGACCACAAATAAACTATAAGAAAAATGCATGGTCATCAGTAAAAAGAGGAGCTCAAAATGCCAACTACGAGTTGGTGAGACGAAAATCAAACAGGTGCCTATGTTATAACGAGTTTAATTGTGAGTTTGAGCAGCAACTCTTACTTAATATAGGTTTAATTAAAAATGACTGATACGGTTCTATTAAAATATGTATCATCATCCTACAAACCAATGATATAGAACAAACTAATTTCTAGAAAATAGCTAAAACATTAACCTTAAACTCTCGGGACGAACAATTAATTGGATAATCTCTAAATACGCTAAATTCAAAAAAGAAATCACTTGTTCGCACATAAAAAAAAACCTAACCGAAGTGTATTGACATTCGTTTTTATACAAAGGCATTCTGGCAAGTATATAAAAATGTTTATGAAAGGAATAAAACAACAACATTCCTTAATACAAAAGTTATTTATACATCTCTCTAGTGTTTTCGACAATGTTTTCAGCTTTCTCATCTGCTTTGACGATAAATGATTTAAAAACGTCTGAGATATATTGCCTGATGAGGTGCTAAAAAAGATCCTATGTCTAGCAACAGGACTCTGCACCATGCAACAGAAGCAGGAGAACCCATGACAGTCAGATCGATTTCACTCACATTTCTGGCCATTATCAATATTAGGGATTGACTGGAAATTAACCGTCATTAAGGATACACTATATAGGTGAATTTCTTCACTGACCCATATGCATCTCTCAGTTACGAAATACAGAGAGTCCTCGATTTATGACAAAGTTCCCTTCCTACGATGCGTCTTAAACGAGTTTTTGCGTGAACGTCGGAACGTACGCGTGATTCTCCTTAAATAAGAACTTACGTCATTCCCCTAAGCTAATGCAATATTAAAGTAATAACATTGTTAATTATAATAAGGGATAAAACACATGAAGGACATAAATAGAATATATATAATGAAACTGTTTGTATATTTATTGCCAGTGACGTCATTAATTTTTGATAGCCGAGATGACAAAGCTTAAGATCTTGTCTCTCTTTCAGTGCTCCGAAGCAGCAGCAAATCTGGGGTAGAAAGAAAAACACACGCTTACTTCCGCCAGACCGTTTGCGTCGAATGTACGGAGCAAAAGGCATAATCGAAACAAGATTAATGGAGAATGCGTCGTAACCACGAATCTTCGTAAGTTGGGACTTTCATAAGAGGGGTTCCTAAGTTTCTAGTTGCCAAATTGAAGAGAGCTATAATTAATTTTGGGGTTTTCAATGTCATGGTTTACGTGTAATTATTTTTTTTTTTTGTTTTTAAAATTTTTTCAATCTCCTCTTTGTTTTGTTCCTAGACTATATCTTTTCCCTATTCCATTGAAAATGTGTATCACATTTTCCGTCGCCTCTTACTGCACGACCCAGATAGTTAAATGTCCGTACCTGCATTATTCTGACATCTCCAACTGGTACCCGACATTCTTGTCTGTCTTCCTTTGTGACGGCCATATATTCTGTTTTCTTACAATTAATTGTTCTGTATTCTAAATTTCCTTTCGTACCTTATCGCGGAACTCTTGCAGTTCTCTTTCTGAGTCTGTCATCAATACAGTGTCATCTACATATTGTATGTTAAGATTATGTCCATCAGTCATAAATCCTAGTGGATCTTCTACTTCTTTATGGATCGTCTTGTTTTGTAGGTTAAATCAATTCGGTGAGAAGACGCTTCCTTGTTTTATTTCTTTGTCTAGTTTTATGTACTTGCTCGACTTGTTTTCAATCAGTATGCAAAGTGGTTTCCAGGAAATATTTGAGTTGTTCACAGCATTCTATCTCTTATTTAAAGAATTTTTAATTATATGTTAATTTGCAATTAACATATAATTAAAAATTATATGTAAATTGATAAATTGTACTGATTATATTACTGTTTTATATTTTTCTTTCTTTCTTTTCCTTTCTGCCCTTCTTTCTCTCTCTCTCTCTTTTTCTTTTGCTTTCTGTCTTTCTTTCTTCCTTTCTTTATTTTTCTTTTTCTTTCTTTATTGCTGTCTTTCTCTCTTTATTTATTTATTTATTTATTTATTTATTTATTCATTTCTTTCTTTCTCTTTTGCTTTCAGTCTTTCTTTCCGTTTTTCTTTCTTTCTCTTTCTTTTGTTTGTTTTCTTTCTTTAATTCTGTCTTTCTTTTTCTTCTGCTTTCCGTCTTACTTTCCTTTTCTTTTTCTTTCTGTCTTTCTTTCTTTCCTTCCTTATCTATTTATTTATTTATGACTAGATTATTATTCGAATCAATATGGTAAATATATGCTTTTTGCTTTCACAAATTGTTTGCATTATATAACTGTCTTATATATATATTTTGTCTTTCTTTCTTTTTTCTGTCTTTCTTTCATTCTTAATTAGTTTTTATTTATTTATTTCTGTTCTGCGGAGTCTTTATATACTAAATATATCATTTTTACATTTTATGGCCATTGATAAAATTCTCCTTAGTAGGTATATAGTTCCACACAGTGCAATTCTTTGTAATCTCTTGTAAACTGGGGTTGACATATATTCTGTTAATATATTTGTCATCACTTTTTAATCGTAACCAGGTCCACAGTTATTGTAGCTATAACAGTTTTAAAGTGCTACATTTTTCGCTTTCAATTTCTAGATCCTTATATTTACTTATTTTTTCGCATTCTTTAACAGATATATTTTAATCAGATGGCATTGCCATATCTGGGACAAGGCATTTGCTTTTTGTTTTTTAGTATTTAATCACGATGTCTGGCTTAACTTTTATAGCTCTGTCCGTATAAGTTATAAATTCTCAAAGAATAGTGACCTCATGGTTTTCTATGACTATTTCAAGATGATGTCCATTCCATTTTTCGGCGCAGGATTTACTGTAATGATAAGATATATTCCGGTGAATATACTGCCTGATGGAATCATGTCAATCTTTTTATTCTTTTGGTGTTAGAATTGGAATACCAGATATCAAAGTGGTTAAGAGTCCCAACATGTTGTTCATAGAATCTACATATTCTATTTGCAGAATTATATATCACTTTTACCTGCTAATTTCTTGTGACTGGGCTTTTGCCCTGTTCAGCCGCTATAAATGCCTCCGTCTCTGCTTTTAGCGATGTACACTTCAGATTATTATTATTATCATTATTTCCTTTGATCTCTGTTGTATACACATTTCCTTCCGTGTCCCAACCAGAGACCTAAGGTAAGAAATGGCTTCATGACAGTTTTCACTAATCATTTTTGTAAAAAGAAAAACTAAGATCGACACATTTTTAAAAAATATCTTCATAATGTGTAAGCTGTACGCATGAGTACTTTTTTTGTATTTCTTTACATCATGGGCTACAAGGAATATCTACAATTAATCTACCGGAATCTTTTCCAATCAAACTGAGGGCTCCAAATACAACTGGAAATATTGATGTCCTCATGAGCACATTTTTTATATTTCCACTTCAAAATCCTTGCATTTTAATTTATTTTTAAAGATACACTAGAATCTGCAGATTCTAATATGTTAATAACAAAGCACGTTCTGTTTTTGTGGTTTTTTATCACGATGCCTGTCGATTAGCTTTATTATTATTATTATTATGTCATTTTTAATCATATTTCGATTTCTGCTTTGGTCTCACTACCAACCAAGTCTGCGGGGAGACCTAAGGCAGGTAGTGGCGTGTTGTTATGGCTCCATTTCATGTTTTTCTATCTTCCCTATCATCCTCAGCATTACATAGATAAAGTTTTCCTTAGTGTGTGGGCTGTACTTAATAAGACAATTTTTTGTATGTCTCTTAAGCTGGGGTTTCCAGGGATTCTTTCAATGTGTTGTTTTGTTCCATTTTTTATCATTCCAAGTGCACCTACTATCACTGGCACAACTCTTGTTTTCAATTTCCACATTTTTTCTATTTCAATTTCCAGGTCTTTATATTTTGACAGTTTTTCAAAATCCTTGATTGCTATGTTACAATCCGCTGGACAAGCCATATCAATTAATAGACAAGTTTTCTCCTTCTGGTTTTTAACAATAATGTCTGGCCTGTTTGCTTCAATTTTTCTGTCTGTGTAGATGGTGTAATCCCATAGAATAGTTACATCTTCTATTTCTGTAACCGGTGCTGGATGATGTTCATACCAGTGTTTGTTTACAGCTTTTCCATAATGTTTGCACATTGTCCAATGTAAATATTGCCCAACTCTATCGTGGCGATTTTTATATTCGTTTGGGGCAAGCACAGAACAGCCTGAGATTAGGTGGTCTATTGTTTCTTGGTGTTTATCACAAAACCTGCATTTTGGATCCATATTATTATGCATAATATTTGCCTGAAAGTTTCTCGTGAAAAGACTTTGGTCTTGTGCTGCAAGTATAAATCCTTCAGTTTCAGACTTTAATCCAGATGCACGTAACCATCGATGAGTATTAACTTTGTCAACATTGGATTTATTGGCACGTACTGGATATTGGCCATGCAGAGGTTTGTCTTGCCAGCGCTGTTTCATCTTTTCAAGAGCTTTATCTTTGGCTTTCATTTTCATATTTTTTGCCGCAATAGTTGGTTCTTGGCTTCTGTTTTGCTTTTCTACAGAATCTACTAACTGTAAATCTTGTTTGAATTTACTGCCTTCTTTTATTATTGAATATTTTTTCTTTCTTTCTTCATGTTGCCTTACTAATTGTATCATCCAATCCTTTGTTGTTTCTATGTATGTTAGTAAGCCAATAGTTGTTCTCTTGTATGACAATTCCAGCTGAATAAGACCCCTTCCACCTTCTTTACGGGGTATGTATAGACGGTCTACATCAGCCTTTGGATGATGCATCTTATGCTTAGAAAGAAGCTTTCTTGTTTTAGCATCCATTCGTCTGATGTCGTTTAGAGTCCAGTTTAAGATGTTGAAGCTATATTGGACAACTGGGATTGCAAGGCTATTAATGGCCATAACTCTGTTCTGTGAATTTAATTCAGTTTTTAATATCATTCGTAGCCTTCTATATTACTCTTTACGCACTATTTCTTTCATTTTTTTATGGTGAATGTTTTCGCTCTCATTTACACCTAGGTATTTATAAGCTTCTTCTGGTTTTAATTCTTTTATTGTTACAGCAGGGTCTAGGCTAATTGAGGATGTTTCTTGTATTGATCCACGTAAAACTGTAGCTTTAGCACATTTATTCAAATTAAATTTCATTCCAATGTCTTCGCTGAAGCATTTTACAGTTTGCAGAAGACCTTCCAGCTCATTATCATTCTTAGCATATAACTTTAAGTCATCCATGTAAAATAGATGGCTTATTTTCTTTTGGCCTATTTTATAACCACATTCTGTCTTATTTAGTTGACTGGTTAGTGTTATTAATGATATGCAGAATAGTAAGGGAGATAAAGAATCACCTTGAAATATACCTCTTTTGATGTTTATTTCATCAGACTTATAGGTTCCATTTATATGATTGAGGTAAAGGGTTGTTTTCCATATAGACATGCACTGTTTGATGAAATTGATGATGACGGGCGATATCTTGTATATATTTAAAGTCTTTAAAATCCAGGGATGTGGCACACTATCGAATGCCTTTCAATAATCTATCCAGGCAGTACTAAGATTTTTCTTTGTACTGTAGCAGTTTTCCAGGATCATTTTGTTAATTAGCAATTGGTCTTTACAACCATAACAGCCACGTTTGCACCCTTTTTGTTCAAGCGGTATCATGTCATTTCTTTCTAAGAATAAATATGTTTGTTTTGTTAAAATAGATGTTAGTAGTTTATATGTTGTCGGAAGACATGTAATTGGTCTTTATTATTATTATTATTATTATTATTATTGAGTTAGACAGTAGCGCGTCAACAAAGTGACGCTGTAGCCCAAATATGCAAAACCCCTTATTAATGTTACTATTATCATTATATTTTGATTTTCGCCGTAATCACACTAACTACCAACTCTGTGAGAAGACCTAAGGCAGGAAGTGGTGTGTTTTTATGGCTACATTTCAAGTTTTGTTTTTTTACTTCTCATAACATCACTAGCGTTACATGGACAAACTTCTTCTTGATGTGTGGGGCTGTAATTATCAAGATATTTTTTGTATTTTTCTTAAGCTGGGATTTCTTGGGATATCTTTAATGTGTTGTTGTATTTCTTTTTCTATCATTCTAAGCAAATCTACTATCACTGGTACTACTTTTGTTTTCAATCTCCACATTTTGTCTATTTCAATTCCCAGGTCTTCATACTTTCATAATTTTCAGTCCGCTAGACAACCCATATAAATTAGTAGACCAGTTTTTCTTTTCGCTATTATTATTATTATTATTATTATTATTATTATTATTATTATTATCACTACTACTACTACTACTACTACTACAATTATTAAAGTATTGTCACTGCTATGCTACTAAAGGTTGATGGGGTGTAGACTGAGTCAGTGAATTTTTTCGAGAAAAACCTGAGTAAAAAAGCACACGAAATACATGCTTATCTAAACGAGATTAGAATTGTAAAGGGTTACTCATTCTCTATGTTTGCTAAAACATAAAGAGACATTTGATTAAATACTTTCACGCTTATAAATTCATATCTTTCTCTGTAACTCTATGTTAAACTCGTGGAGAAATGTGACCGACAATAATAATTCAGCAAATCCGAATCCAGTTCACTCAATTGACAATTTGTTATTCTGCAACACTACACTTTACTAAAGCGTCATCATGGGCGCCATCTTGTTCACCGCTTTTCCCGCTCTTTTCAAGCTATGTTATCAGATAATTTTAGTAATTACACAATATGGCGTAAAACACCGGATATTTACTGTTTGCGAGAACATCTGTCAACTTCTCGAAATCCTGATAGAATGGTTTAGTGATTCAACCACTCGACTAGAAAAAACACGACATTTATAATTTGACGTTCTTTTTTTTCCGCTTGGTGTGGTTCGTTGATTATTAATTAACGGAGAAAGTAAAAGAATCGGACAGACCCACAGATACCAATTCTAATAACGACTTCTTTTATCGCTGTCATTTGTGATAAAGGCATTGAAACGAATCTAATGATGCATATCATTCTTTTATTTTAATGAGGGTAGATCATTTAGATGACAGTAGCGAATACCACTATGCAAAGTAGAATCATTCGTGCTCGAATCCCAGCCATGAACAAGCATGAATTAACACTTCCTTAACACCATATATATAATTAAGTTGTTTCCTTACTGGCATGCCATAAATCTTGAAGGGAAAAATAATAGGTGAGTAAGTGCTAAGAAAACCACGCTTGCTCGGATGCTTTAATTGGCCAAATAGTAAATGTTATGACTTTTCACACTTGTAAAGATAGGAGTCTCATATATATATATATATATATATATATATCATTATATTTTGATATATATCATTATATATATATATATATATATATATATATCATTATATTTTGATATATATCATTATATATATATATATATATATATATATATATATATATATATTTCACCCATTAGATCATGATGTTCAAGTTTTTGAGATGGAGTGACTTAAAACTTAAAATTCGTCATTCTTTAGACTAAAATTATCCAGTCAAGTAGATTAGGTAAAAGGAGTTAAAATCTAAGGGAAACTTAATACAGTAATGAATTAATTTCGATATTATTCTTATTATCATAGACTATATGGTAAAACCCTTCAGAATTTCTGGTTTCAGTCGAAGTATTTGAGTGAATCAAAAGCAGCTTTATTTTTATTTGTTTTTAATTTTAGTTTTTAGTTTTTTACTGAAAGTAAAATGAAACCTATGTTTGCATATTTGCAGTTGCGAAAACTACAAATTCATTTTTAAATATCAGTCTGTTGACTGTTATACGTGATACACACTTGGGCAATATTGTCTCTTTCGAGACATGACTGACTAGGCAAGAGATTTTCCCGTAGTAGGCTACCATTACTCTCTGCGGTAGACCAGTTTCCAAACAAGGGTATAGAACCCTAATTTTCTACTATCCTAATCATAGGTGGAACGAGATGAGATGGATTAATACCTTTTCCAAGGGTAGTTGTGCGTAACTCAATGAAACGAATTCGATTGGAATTCGAAACCGGATCTCCGATTTCTCATTCCGAGCCAATATCCATTATACCACAGCGTACATTTTAAATATAAGGATACTTAAACTTTTTCAGATTTTAGGTTGAGTCATAAGTAACTTCAGCTTTGAAGAATCTGTCACGATTAATGTATCATCCTAAAAAATCGTGCATGTCGGTTAAGAATAAATCTGGTGTACACTAACATACTTCATTTTTACATCACAGGGATTAAGAATCAATTTCTTCGTCGTGGAGGAACTGAAAGTACACTTACATTCAATAATATTATGGGATTCCAATCAAGCGAATAATGTTATGGGGACATCTGTATCACTTATGGTCAAGGAGTCACAAATGACCGGCAAGTAAAGAATTGATTTGTAAAGTTTCGTTTTTGGCAAATTATGCCGTTGGAAGAAGTTTCTAGACCAAGAATATGGAGATGGAGCTCTAAAGTCATTAATGGAAAGCAGTACACTACAAAGTTGTCAGGAAGTATCAAAGACATTAAACACATCACAATTAACCATCTTCCGAAAATGAGAAAAAATAAGAGAAGTCAGCAAGCTGGGTTCTTGGGTTCTGCACATTCTTATGAGAGGTATATTTTACTTTACTTACTGCAATCGGCAAGTGTTAATTGAATATTCAATCAGTCTGTGATGATTGCTTCGGGTATGAAACTCAGAGTTGTGTTGCCAGAGGAAAACATATATATATATATATATATATATATATATATATATTGAATTATAAAACCTTAAAAAATTTTACCCATCAATATCTGAAAAAGGTTTAATAGAAATGTTAAATTTCACTTAACGGTACATAGATATACAATCCGAACATATAGATATAGTTCTACATTGCCGTAAATCCATACTTTTCCACAATGGTAGAACATGGATTAAAAAAACCAATTAACGGCTCTTTTGATGTACCACAAGGCTCGTATGACGTAGCCGAAATTTCAGAATTGATGGGAATATACATCTTAAATAAAATCATCGAAATAATCCACATAGACAACCACGGGTTATACAGAGATGACGGATTAATTATAGCACTGGACAACAAAAGAAAGAATGATAAAATATGGAAAACACTTTACAAACTATTCAAACAACTATATTTTGAAATAATAGTTCAAACAAATAGAAAAGTAGTCCAATATTTAGATGTAGAATTAAATTTACAAACTGGCAATGTCACTCCGTATAAAGATCTAACCATTACACCAGCATAATCAAGCACATTCGTAAAATGACAGAGCACAGGCTATCAAAAAAAGAAACTTCAAACAAAACAATATTTGATGAAAAGATTTATGAAGATGCTTTAAGAAAATATAGCTAGAAGAACATTTTAGAATACAAACCCCAACCAAACAAACACATAAAAAACAATAATAGAAATCGAAACATTACCTGGTTCAGTCTAACATTTGACTTAGAAGTAAAAACCAAAATAGGACAAATATTTTTTAAACTGATCGATAAATACTTTCCAAAAAGCTCAAAATTAAACAAAATTTTCAAGAGGAATATAATTAAACTGAGTTATAGCTGTACTAGTAATTTAAAAATTACATAGAGTAAACGCCAGAAACCTAAATAGTAACGTACAGAACAATTTAATTAATAAGGAATGTAACTGTAGAGACAAAAATAAATGCCCAATTCAAGGACTTTTTAATACAAAAAGAGTTATTTACAAAGAAAAGTACATGACTTAAATGGACAAAACAAAACATATTTGGAATCAACAAAGACACTCTTAAGACTAGATAGAATAAATCTACATTTAAACTAGAAAACTTAAAAAATTGTACAAAATTGGTTAGCTACGCGTGGAAACTGAAATTAAATTATAGAAAAGACCCAGACATAACGTGGAGTATAATAAGAACAGCCAAGCCTTACAACGGTAACAAAATATGTAGACTGTGCCAGGAAGAAAAGTAAGATATTATGTTCTTCCCAAACAAAAATAAATTACTAAATGAAAGAACAGAAATTATGACCAAGTGCAACCATACCAACAAATAGCTATTATGATCATACATTCATGGATGAAAATGTTCTAACTTCTCCTAATTTTGAAAACTGAGTGTTCATAAAAAAAACCTTGTTACGTGAGCATTTTCAAAAATACGGTAAATCAGGTATTGTATTGTAAATCGCCTGAAGTAAAAACCTGGGTTGTATAATAACTCGTTTAGAAATGAATATATATATATATATATATATAGACATCCGCAGACACATCTGATTCGCTGTATCACAGCCCATCAGTACGGTTAGACATCCGATTGCTTTTAGCCAGGATTGAAATCCGACCGAATTGTCATCAATCGGAGATTCTAGCTATGTGCTATGGGCGCTCGGTAGAAGAAGGCAGATTTTTAGCGTGCGATATACCATTTAAACTACGCCAGTAACTAAGAGTGTTTTAATTCATTACTGAATGAACGATGCATAGATGCTAGAGTAGCTACTGTTTCAAAGCCTACCATTTCTCGAGAGTGCTCAATCAGGGAGTGAGAGCATATATATATATATATATATATATATATATATATATATATATATATATATATAAAGTAAAAGTTTGCTACGAAAAAAGAACAAGGAATTTCGTTGGTATTGACGAACGAAATTTCTTGTTCTTTTCTCGTTGTTCCAGATTATTTTCTTGGTTTTAGGTTTATATTTGAAACGAACAAAAAATAAATACTAAACGTTTAACAAGACACTTCCGTTAGCATTGAACTAAACTTGTATAAATTGAAAATTAGTTCCAAATTTATCATATATACATATATATATATTCTTGAAAAATGGTAGACTTTGAAAAACAGTAGCTACCCTGGCATGTACGCATTGCTCATTCACTAATGAATTAGATCACTCTGGCTATTGGGCGTGTATAATGATAATATACATGCTAAAAAGTCTACCTTTTTCTGCCGAGCGCCCATAGCCCAGAGGTAGAATCGCCGACTGACGCCACTTCGGTCAGGTTTCAATCCTGGGTTAAAAGCAATCGGAGTCTAACCGTACTGATGAGCTGTGATACAGCGAAACAGATCTGTCTGCGGATGACTATATATATATATATATATATCCTTAATTTTTCCACATTGTAAACACGTTGAATTATTTATTCACCAATTAAATTAAATATAATGTTTGTAAGAATAAAAAATAATATCACAATATAAACAAAGTCTATTAATTTTTTTCTGATGAAAAGGAGAAAAAATATTTAACGAATAATTGTGTCTATATTCTAAATTAGATGTTTGAAAATCCCACCGTAATAATCCAGTGATAGTACTCGACAGAACTAATAAAGGGTTAACAAAGATCACGTGTCTCATCGTGTGAAGACCACCTGTGGTAATGCTACATGCTGCTCATTGTCAACATTGCCAGTTTTAATGATCAGCTTCGATATATCATTATCTCTATTACTGACTATTTTGTGCGCAGTTGTATACTAATAGATAGTGACTCCCCCTTGAAAACATCGTCAGGATGTTATCATTTTTCATGTTACTACGATTTTATCGATTTCTAAGGTTAGAACCGATCAATGGACCAGCAGCTAGTTTCTTCGCTTTAAAATTCTTTTTTTAGCAGGTCAGACATAAATTCTTGTTGAATCTGAAATTGTTCCCTGGTGTTTGAAGCTTTATTTTCGAAACTGGCAGCTCTTAAAAAATTCTGTCTTTTTGCTATCTCTCTTATTCCCTGTAATGCCAATCATTAAAACAAGATGATTAGTTAGGTTACTCGCTGCTTACTCCTGGTTTCTTTTCTCTTCAGTATGCCCAGTAAGTATCAAATTCTCCAGTCCCTCTTTCCTTATTATGTGTACTAGAAATTTCAACTGTCTCTTTTTACTTCTAACTTTTGGTGTCCTTTTTGTTTCCATTTCCTAAAACCTTCCTTGTTATACACATTTTCAATCCATGATATTCTCACCATCCTTCTGTAGAACCACATTTCTGTTGCTTCAAAGAGCAATCATTCCAAACTAGCTTAATATGCGGATTTTTAAGCTAGCTTCGGTACAGGACTTAATATTCCGGTATTTTTATAATCAGCCACCATTAGTTCGTTGATCGGCCACCAGGAGAGCGCTGAAAGTTGTTTACAATTTTCTGAAGCAGGCAACATCAGCAGAGTGTGTTGGTGATACGAGTTTACTCATTTCTTATATGGAGAACGTTGCGTCGCCATCTTATATTTTTAATTTCGCACAAGCTCATTGTTTGATTTTGTTGACTGCACAGTATAGTAAAGTAGGTACTTCCACTCATTTTCGATACCTAAATTTTAAATTAATTTTTTAAAAATAAAAAATTTTATTGAAAACTTTATTTTAGTTTAATTGAAAGCTAAATGATTAAATTTACTATTTCCAGCAAGCAAAATACTCTGGTGTATTTCAAACAGAAATTATATTGATTAGAATCTAAAAATCTTCATTTCTTTTTTACTCTATTGGCCATTTTTAAGTGATTGACACATTTGTAAACAAAAGTTAATTCTCGGTTTTAAAAGTCTTACAAAAATAACGTAGACTATATAATGGTATGGTATTAGCTAAAAGAAGACACCATTATAATTTGCCTAACTTTGCTAGCACTAAACAGGTGACAGCTTAAATTATGGGAGGTATTTTTGCTGCACTCTGTATTTCTGTACATCTGCGTATATAGATTGAAAGATATACCTGGACAGTTAGCTAATTCTCAAGCAAATACATAACCCATTTATGCATATGACTCTAGCTATTTCTATGCATTTGTGTATGCAGGTGTGCGTGTTCACCGAGCTCAAACATTATCAATTTACTTTAGATTGTTCAATATATAAGACACATTAAATCGATTACAATGGATTAATAAAAGAAAATATAAAATATAAAATATTTAATGGATGCCACATATAATATAGAACATTTTTCCTTGAACAAAAATGGCGGACAAAGAGGGAGAAAGACACGAGTGGGAAATTATTTTTCGGTTATCAAATAACAAAATCCATAAATTCTGATCAAGGCAAATGGTTCGCGAACAAAAACGGGATCTGGCATTCATTCAGATGTGGGCATTCTTTTTTGTCGTTTCAGTTTATATGTTGTTGCTCAACTTGAAACTACAAAGTACACTTCTGTGTCGAAAGGCTGTTGTTATGATGTATTTTTCAGGATTGAATATTAAACTAAAGGCACGATCATCACTATACCTCCTATAAGTGTGACCTTGTGCCGAAACACTCTCGAATTGTTGAGACTGACACAAAAACGACACAAGTGAATAGTCTTAAGAGATAAGCTTGCTGAATACGACGGCAGGCGTCTGATATATATGTATATATTGTCCTACGTCGATGGTACGATTAGGATTTATGCAATCATCAGGTGCATATTACAAACTGACCTCAGTTTGTAATATGCACGTGATGATTGTATAACGCATGAAACTCTGAGTTATTGCCATCGACGTAGGAAAATATATATATATATATATATATATATATATATGTATATATATATATTATTTGAACAAGAGAAAAAACGAAATCCTCTTAGTTATTCCGTACATTTTTTCATAATTTCTTTTGTATATTTCTCTACAGGTATTTCATGTCTTGGGCCCATCTTCAGGCAAAATATAAGCTGGTCGTGCATATTACTAATCTTGTTTCTTACCTACTAAGCGGATGTGCGTTGTGATGCAGTGGATATCGGCTCGGAACGAGAAATCAGGGAGCCGAGTTCGAAATCCATTTGAATTCATTGCATTCATTTACGCGTAAATACCCTTGGGAAAGGTGTTAATCCGTCCCTTCCCTCCAGTTATGGGTTAAATAACATTAAATTGTCTTTATTTTCAAATGAAATTAAAGCCAAAATACGATGTTCAGAACGGCTCATGATTAAACATAATAGACATTCATTGTCTCTTATATTTAACAGCATATGTTTATATATATATATATATATATATATATATCACTGAAGTTCCATGCTTCTATTGAATGAACGTAAGTTTTTCGGAGTATCATATGTTTTGACTCCCCAAACAATATTTATATAGCCAACTGGTAAATATTTGACGCTGTTGTTGAGTTGCAAAATATGCTCCATTTGCTTGACGAAAGATTTTTTGAGCTGTTTATTTTTGTGTTTGTGCATTGATGAAACAATTTTATTAATAGCGACAGTCCACAATGTTAAAAAAAATGTTTTCTTCGCCAAAACACATATCATTTTAACCATTGAACTTATAAAGCGATTGTATGCAACAGACAGTTTCTGATCTGGTTTGACGTCATGCATGAAAGTCTCGTTCTGATAAGGCTATTTAAAAAACATCTTTTGGTTTGTATATATTTCTGAGATGAGGTACTGTAACTATTTACACTATTTACATTGCTCGGATTGTTACCCTATACTTTATTATCACATTCACGATGTGGATGAAAACTTTGGTTGATTGATTAAGAAAGTGACTTAACAAAATCATTTGTGGGCTCAATTTCTGTTTCAACAGAGAGAACAATTCAAGTTGAGTTATCAAGGTGAAAAGCTAAAAGTGAAATATCAAAAAACATGGCACGTGAAATTAGAACAATTTACCTCGGTGGACTTAGGTTCAAAATTTCAATGAATATCACATGATGAAGGCCGGGGCGTGCAGCAGCAGAAACCTCGTGAATATGGCAATAAACATGAGGATAACAGTCAGAATAATATGAATAATGTAAATATCTGTCGGTTTAGAAGCAATGAGCGGTGTTGTGTAAAGCTACCTCTCACGCAGCCTATTCTATGTTTAATTTCCTTATCTTTATTTTCAGTTTATTTTGAGTCCTATTTCTTGGAACATTTTGTAGGAAATGTTTTCCTGTTCCAGATTATTTGTATTCCACCTATGAATCAAATTAAGTCATCAGCATATGCCTGTTTATCATCAGTACATTTGACTCAAGTGGAAAAGCAGGATTGTTGTCTTCTATTGGTAGATTCGTTCGGGATTATTGGCACCATATGAGGTTCAAATTCACACATGTCTGAATTGGCCTGAGTAACCGTAACAATTACGCTAGATTAGACATTGTTTAGTTTAATATTTACAGAGGTAGATTTAGAGATATGTGAAATTAAATGGGGAAAGCGAGTAAGAAAATTGTTCAGCGTTAATTTTTTAAGTTGTGCATGCTTGCATGCTTGAAAATTCAATATTGAAATTGTTAAATTTTATCTGGGCTTCAACACCAACCTCACCTATCTATTTTCGTAGAGTAAAAAAAAAGTACATGGTATTTAACGATGTCCCAAATAATTGGTTTCGTTTGTAGCCTTTCTTCGGGCAAAAGTTGGCAAAAATAAATAAAGATAAAACAAATAAAATTGTTCATCGTGTGAAGGGAAAAAATTTCAAGGTGTTTGAATAAAAGCTTCGTTTGGATTAGATGAAAATATTTGTAAAGATGATGGCGCTAAATGGGAACGAGGCGAGATTGGTGAACACGAAAACGGAAGTGGACTCGAGGCAGAAAACAATTGTAGTCTTCTCTTAAGTTCCTGGCATTCGAGAGCAATGGCGATACAATGATAGGTTTGTTTTATAAGAATATAATACAAATTTCATCTTTTTCTTACTGAGATTCTCAAGCGCCAGTGCGTGTACGCACGCGAGCACACACACACACACACACACACACACACACACACACACACACACACACACACACACACACACACACACGTATATATGTTTATATATATATATATATATGTGTGTGTGTGTGTGTGTGTGTGTGTGTGTGTGTGTGTGTGTGTGTGTGTGTTCCATTATATTTAAAGAAAGAAGAATAAGAATGAGTTTGAAAGAAAAGTGAAATAAAGAATGGAAGGAAAAGCAAAGGAAGAAGGATTTAAAAGAAAAACAAAAGGAAAAGGAAGGAAAGAAGGAAGGAAGGAAGGAAGGAAGGAAGGAAGGACAAAAATATAATGAAAGGACAATGACAGAAACATAGGAAGAAAGGAGTTGGTCTCTTATTTTCTCTTTCTTGCTTTGCTTCTTTCTCTTTTTGACAGAACAAAAGAAAGAAATGCAAAAAGAAAAAGAAAAAAGAAAGAAATGAATAAAAAGTGTACGAAGAAAAACAAAAGAAAAAGCAAGAAAATATAAGAAAGAAAGAAAGAAAGAAAAAGAAAGAAAGCGGGAGAACAAATGTAAGAAGATAAAGACAAAATAAAAAGCAAGAAAATGAAAGAAAAAACGTTTGAGCTTCTGTGAAAAGAGTGGAATGTTATTCATGCATTCACATTGGTGTTCGCCTTCTCACAAACGCGACCTCTTTATTTGACGCTACAAGCAGATACTTGAATTGGATTTGCTCCTCGAATAATGCGAAAACACTCGGAATAGAGAAATTACTGGTAGGTTGATTACATTCGACAGATTTTGAAGAGAAGGCTACTGAATCTTTTGCCAACGCCTTTTCCGCCCATCTTAAGTTTTCATTCACATTCAGCGTGAGAATTTAATATTAAATCCTCTCACAAATATACGTGCACTATTAAATTATTTTTATTTTTATTTGCATCATTCAGATTGCTTTGCTCATCATTTTTATCATATTTACGACGTTTCGTCCGTTGTTCACTCTGACCTTCTTCAGGTGACTGGAATTTTGAACCTAAACCTTTATTTTGATTACTTGGGTAGATTGTTCATATTCCATGAGTCATGCTATTACCGAATCTCTTAGTTATCACCCTTTAACTCAAATCTCTAATTTTTTTTTAACCGATATCGTCGACAAATATTGAACTCTCAACTTTTGGGGTCAAGACACTGGATCCAAACAACGCTTTTATTTACAGAGCCATGTGTCCGAACCATGTAAATATTACAAATAGCTCATCTCAGATATATGAACAAACATTTTCATTTTTGTTCTCATGAGTTCACACACACACAATTACAGATACAGATATACACAAATACCCACATATACAAATACATGAACGCATAGGCACAGACACACGTTCGAAACATATATGCAAGCACGTAGGTAAATTCACACTCATTCATACACATGTTGATACATGCACACACATACAGACGTACATAAACATCTATACACACATTCACATTGGCACACATACACTGAACGTCATAAATACGCACAGATATAAATATGCTCATATACACATATACGCATAGATTCACACGTTTTAATGCTGCAAATGCGACGCAACAATTGACTGAGGAGTGGATTTTTTCCAAATATCACATATTCTCCGGATTATAATCCCGTGCCTTCACACCTTTAACCTCCTACCTCGTGATCTGCCATCTCTAAACCTGTCACCTCCCATCTCTAAAAGTTTCATTTCCAGACCACTCACATCCAGGGATTTCGCGTTCAAACATCTCACCGCCAGATATCCCACCTCCGGATTTTCCACCTCCACATGTCTCACCTCGAGATCTGTAATCTCCAGACCTGTTTTCTCCAGATATATCACCTCCAGAATTCTCACTTTCAGAACACTCACCTCCGGGCGTCTCACCTCCAAACTCCTCACCTTCAATCTTATCTCCAGATTTAGCACCTCTAGATCTCTCACCTCCAGATCCGTAATCTCCAAACCTGTTTCCTCCCAAAATTCTACCTCCAGAACAGTCGCTGCCATGCGTCTCACCTCCAAATTTCTTACCTTCAGTGATCTCCAGATACGATAACTGAAGGTGAAGAACTCTCACCTCCAAGCGTCTCACTTCTAAACGTCTCACTTTCACTCCTCCCATTTCCAGATTTCTAACCTCTAGATCTCTCACCTCCAGATCTGTTACCTCCATAATTTTCACTTTCGCAAACAAATCAAGGATAGAGTTAAGGCACATAGCATTTAAACAAACCAAGAACATAGTATAATACACATGAACTAACCTAACACTTGTAATTTAGCTATAATTCACTCCAATTTAAAATGTATATTTATAAAAACATCTTCACTGTTTATCAATGAATAATATTTGGACTCCCTTTTTCTCTGCACATCTTGAGCGCTTCAAATAAAATATTTAGGATACGCCTGGAAGGGTTTCCATTCATACCTCTCTTTTAGTAGTGGTTCTATATTATTATGTTATAACCATAGACGCTATGTCCAGCATGAACTAAGTACGAGGTGTACAGGGAGTACCATGGACGGACACTACCAATACAAATCCCCCAAAGAAAGAATGGAAGAAACAAAAAGAAAAAAGAAGCAGACACCTATCTAGACCAAAGTGCTCAACAACAGTGCTCAATGCCTATAGAAACTCGAAACTGGGAAACAAAATTGAGGCTGAGTTGTAACAACAACGAGGAATATTTCTCAGGACATCAATCTAAAACCATTATTCTGAATTTCCAGATAATATCTTAATCGTCCGAAGATTGCAGTTGGCATGAAACTCAGAGCAAGACTCTATGATCAGTGCTCCTAGACGGGCTCCTCATTTTTGTTACTGATGCCATCACACACACACACACACACACACACACACACACACACACACACACACACACACAGAAAGAGAGAGAGAGGGAGGGAGAAAGAGGGAAAGAGAGAGTAGAGTTCGGATTGAGGAATCGGAGTGCCGAGTTTGAATTCCCGTCAAATTCATTATATTCCTTTACGTTCTAATACCTTTGAAAAAGATATGAATCCATCTCTTCTCCTCCCAGCCAAGAGTAATAGCAGGGAAGACTGGGGGGTTCTATAGCCTTGAATAGAGGAAAACTCTGAATTCAAAGTCTGAGGAGGGTCCTTTGGAAAACCTTGTGTCACGTTGTGCGCCAGTTGTCTGTATTAGGTTCTTCCAAAAAGCGCGGTTGGTCTGTACAAGCATTTTCCTCAATAATGAAATGTGTGCAGGTTGCCTGGCTGTTTGCCTCTGAGAAGTGGGCTGCTACACACTCATACGTTGAAAAGCGATGGGAAAATTTTTCATAGGTAAAATTACTTAATATTTAGTAAAGAACACGTGTAAATATAAAAGTGTACACTGAAGACATCACTGAGTGGCGACAATTCGTTTTATGTTTGAACGCATTCTTGAAGCCATCTAAATAAATAGACATGGTGAGAGAGTAAAGTTGGATGACAATCCCATTAAATGAAAACAAAAATTGACAATTTTGAATATTTTCTTTTTTTACCATAACATGCTTCGCCGATGATCCGACGTCATCAGAAAGCAATTATATTACACAAGAACAAAATATGTATTAGCAAAACATAACTGGATTCATGCTAAGCATGTGAAAACTCTTTTTTAAATTAGATGTTCATGGAAATTTGATTTTAACTAATTTCAACTCAGTTTTTATTTTTCGTGGTTTATTTATTCAACAGTTATTTAAGGGCTAATTTAATAGGACAAAAGAAATAAATCGAAATAACCCGATCATATATTACTTAACCAGTTAGTACTGGGACGATGGGGGATATTTAGAATATAAAAACAAATTTCTAGGTGGATGATTCATCATTATTTACAGTCAGTCATCATCTTTATTGTTCGTATCGTTAGATTTGAACCGTTCTACTTTTTGGACTTCTTCGGATGTTTATTGGTGCTGATAACTTTCAGAGAATTTCGAAATTAAATCTTTATTCAATCTACGGAGTAGATTGTTCTCATTCCACTGTCAATGTCTAGGGATATCTTGTCTTTGGTTAATTGTCTTTTTAGTGTTGCTAGTCTTATATTTACTGAGTTTGACAACAGTCGTATTACTCGGCTCAGGTTCTGAATTCACAATGACTATGCTACAAATTATTCAAAGAGACGCTGCGACGGCTAAGAGAGAAAATCTTGACAGCAAGGCTACAGCAACAGCAGAGAAAGCAAGAGAAGAGCTTCACGCTGTTACACAGAATAGTACCACAGTTTAGAGAATTAAGGCGTCGGTTAGTGAATTTGATAGTATAATCTTTCCTTTCCGTATACTTGCTTCCTTGATAGCTTTAATCATCAAAAGTTTAAATGCAAAGTCAATTGTCATCTTCTAATCCCATCCACCTCCCTAAATCACATCCACTTCCCATAAAATTTCTTTCTTCGGCATTTTTGTACTCTGTTTTCTCTCTCTCTCTCTCTCTCTCTCTCTCTCTCTCTCTCTCTCTCTCTGTGTGTGTGTGTGTGTGTGTGTGTGTGTGTGTAACCCCCTGCGCCCCAGTAGCAAGACTTCTTTGTTTGGGGTAAAATTATTATAAAAAGAAACTGTGAGTACAATCTATACGCCCAGAAATATAGATAGAATGAAATTTGCCAAAACTACACCGTACTTTTTAGTACGGTGTAGTTTTGGCAATCAAAATCGAAAATATCAGTAGACTGAGACAGCTGAAGATATCCCCGAATAACAAACAAAAATTCTACTCCAATAGATATTAACATTGTGGCTTGCCATGTTTTAACAGGGAACATAAAAATATAACACCGAAATAAAATAAGGCGAATCCTAATAGTGAAAGATACTTTCCAGAAACTAAAAGTACTAAAAAAACAGGACGTTATTGTTAGAAACAAAATATAGTATGTAATATACTTATGTAATATCGTTCATCTAATGTGGCAGTGAATGTCAATATCCTCACAGATGAGGAAGACACTTTGGGTAGCGGAAATATGGTTCTACTGAATGAAGCTGAGAATACAATGAACTTAACATATAGCTATAGAAAAAAGTTGAAAATAAAAAAGAAAGGAGCTATAATTGATCAGGAACTGATACAAACAGTGCAGATAAAATAGTGCTGTTATACGTTTGATATAAATGCATTGATAATGATTGTAGGTATTAGAAATTAATAAGAAAGAGTTTTCTAATAAGCAAAAGCACTTTGGCACTACGACATGGCAGGGATGAAGAAGATAGTAGAGAATGCCATAGACTGAACATGTGAGTAACGAGGATGTTTTAAGGAAAATAGAAAATAAAATGAACAATTATGCTTAGAATAAACAAGAACAGTTGAAATATTTGTGACACATCGCATTGTGGTGCAATGGATATCGGCTCGGAATGAGAAACCGGAGAGACGTGTTCGCGTGCCAGTTGAATTCGTTATATTCACTTACGTGCAAATAATCTTGGAAACAGTATGAATCCATCTCTTCTCCTTCTAGCTCTGGATTAAATAGCAGAATAGATTAGGTTCTTTAGCCTTGGTTGGCAACCAGTCTATCACAGAAAGTAATGCCAACCTACTACAGGAAAATCTTCTGCTTAATCAGTCATCGATAGAAAGAGACATGATCGCCAAAGTGTGTATCACGTATGGGACTTAACTTAAATGTTAACTTAAAACGAGGATGAGATTTCTACAATTTGATACTCAAGAGACATATTGAAGGCGGGAGGGACAAACAAAAACAGCGAGTGAACTACCTAAAAATCTTCAGTGTCAGAACAGAGATTGTGAAGAATAGCGAACAGAAATCCTTACTAAGATCTACAAATGATAGGATGTTGTGGGGAGCCATGATCACCAACATCCTGACGCAATACATACCAATAGAAAATCTCAGCAGATCGAATTTCCGCTTGAAATTCTCTGATGATTTTCCGGTTGTCAGAGACTTGTAGAACGGTCGAAAAGATGTTATTCTAAGAATAAAGATGAGAAAATTAGTCTGGCTGTCAATAATCAAATAAATATTCGGTTAAAATTAGTAAAGTCAGTACCAATATTAATGAGAAGGGGTGCAGAACTAATTTCAATTCTTAACCAACTTCAATTTGGAATCAATTTCAACTCGGAATTAATTGAAACTTTTCCGTGCTGAAACCAATTCCGAACCGAAACCAACTTCGAGCCGAAATCAATTCCGAGTTGAAATAAGTTCCGAGTTGAAATAAGTTCCGAGTTTAAATTAATTCCGTAATACAATGAGAGCACTGGTGGTTCTTAGAGGACTTGATCCCTATCAAAGTACACGATATGACGATGGCATTATTTAAATGCTTGATGGAGTTTTGATGAGAATCGTTGTCACTTCATACACATTCCCCAGTCGTTTAAACAGGAGTAGAATTATATCCTTTGTTTCATGTTCAGGATTGGATTTCCGGTTCCTTCTAATTTCTACTTTAACTCTATACTTCTAACGCTTTCGCATAAACACTGGATACTATTATTGGGATTCATGTTCCTTCTAAAGTCTTTTCTTTGTTTTTGGCTTCTATTAGCCTCTTCTGTCTTAGTAGCATTTGAATGAATTGATTAAAAACAAAAAGATGTCAAAGTAGCATTTGAATAAATTGATTAAAAACAAAAATATGTTACCAATGTAACAATATTACTGAATTGAATGTGGGTTTATTCATGAGACTTGTTGTCACTTTGTTTAAAGTGAGATTCGCCAGATATTGTGAGAGAAATTCGCCTTATGATCATCAGTATTAGCAGTATCGTTGGTATTAACGTTCCTGGCAGTAAAGAAGTGCTCTCTGTACAAGCTGATTAGATATGACGGAAGAAAAAATGTTTTCGCCAGAACCTAGTTAACAGGACCTATCGCAAGTATCTCAAGTATCTTTTAAATGTCAATGCGTTCTTAGAACGAAGGTAAAGTATTTGAGTCTCCAACAAAACTGGTTTCACTGTTCTGGAAGGATAGAAAAGCTGAGAATAATGGGGGGGACGGTGGGGCATTATGCACGGGCGACAGAATAATTAGAATTTCGAGTGGGTTAAAGCAAAAAAATGGAAAGACGAAAACGATAAGAGTTTTCTTTCCCCATAAGAACTCTTTCTCTCTCTTTCTCTCTCTCATTCTCTCTCGCTTTTCTCCTTTATCTCTCTCTTTCTCTCTTCCTCGCTTTCTAACTCTCTCTTCTAGTTATCTTTCTTCCTCATTCTTACACTCTCTTCCTCTCTTCCTCTCACTTTTCTCTATCTCTTCTCCCTCTTTTCTCTTTCTTTCATATTATCTCTCTCGTTCTCTTTGTTGCTCTCTCTCTCTCTCTCTCTCTCTCACTCACTTTCTCTTTCTTGCTTAATATATATATATATATATAATTGTTATATATATATATATATATATATGGTAAATTTTGAAACAAATTTTAAATTTATACAAGTTTGGTTCAATGCCAACGAAAGTCTCTTATTAAATGCATAGCATATATTTTTGTTGGTTTCAAATATAAATCTAAAACCAAGAAAAATATCCGGAACAAAAAAAAACCCAAAAAAAACAAGGAATTTCGTTGGTCAATACCAACGAAATTCCTTGTTCTTTTTCCGTACCAGACTTGTACTTTATATATATATATATATATATATATATATATATATATATATATATATATAAGTTGTACAGTCAATCAGTTAAGTGTCATGCGTGATACACGCTTGGCCGATCATGCCTCGAAAAATCTTCCGCAGTAGGTTACCATTACTTTCTGAGGTAGATTGGTTGCAACCAAGGCTATAGAACCTAATCTGTCCATCTATTTAACTTATGGCTGGAGAGAAAAGCAGTGGATTAATACCTTCCCTAAAAGTATTTGCGACTTAGGCAGCAAGAATTTATCCCAAAAATTTTGTTAAATTCAACCAAGAAGATAATTTTTTTCTATATTTCTCAATGTGATATTCTATATTTGGACTTAAATTGGGAATAATTTTTCCAAAGTTCCTTGTCTGTTTTATTTAAGTCCTTTCGACTATCGCAGCCACTATTAAAAACCGTTTGATTGTTTCTTTTACTTGAGTTTGAATTTTGTTTAACGGCATATCAACCTCTGTGGGTTATTTAATGCAAAAGGCTGGGGTTTTTACGTATTTTTTTTAATTTTCAGTTATATTGAGAAGGTCGATTTAGTCAGATTTTAACGAAAAGTTTTGGTTTTTACTCTTTTTTTATTTTAGAAAACTGAAAATGTATTCCAGTTTTGTATTCAAAATGTTTTGCTGAGAGTTTTTCCTTCAAAAACGTGTTGTGGTAATAATTTTTTCTTCAAAAATATATATTTTTCTATAAAAGTCTATTTTTTGGATATATATTTCTATAAAAGTTTATTTTTATACTTTCATAGTGTTTTGACCCCAGTTTGGGGGTTAACTATTTGCCTATAGCTGGGACAGGTGCCACTACTCCGGGTCAGGGTGGACCTGGGAACAACAGCAATTAAGAGGTGGTTCCATGCTCCTCACAACCTCCCAATCAGAGGCCTTGCTGTCGGACGCAGTTTACCATCATGCCTAGGACCGTGTCTTTTACTAAATCCTGGCGTTTTGAGATCGAAGGAACTAGAATCACTTCAAAGTGTGTACCAAAAACCATGTATCGAATATTTATACTTATTTATATAATACTTATACCCTGATGCAAATTAATTGAAACAGCTGCTTTAGTTTTCTTTTCTTTCACAATATGGTCAGTTTTATACTCACTGGAGTGACAAGGTGTAATCAATTACTATTTTTCCTCAGATTAGATCATTTGTCAACAATATGAATCTATTTTCGAGTGTATGGTGAAATTTTTTGGCCTTGAAAAATGTTGCATCATCCGTGATCGTATCAGATCTTTATTTCGCCCAGACACTATTGTCTCGACTATCGAATAGTTGTCTTACAATGGACGTTACTCCAAGGAAGCCTACGAACATTGCAACGCTGCACGAACACACTGGCAATCCTTACAGAGAGATCGCAGATATAGATGGTGTCAGCTATTCAACTGTCAGCCGCATCATCAAGGCGAAGAAACAAACTAGATCCATCAATCCAAAATGTAAACGGAAAGAAAAACAGCGCTAAAAGACGACGTATACGTGATCAGAGAAAGTGTGAAAGATCCTAGAATGGTATTATTCGTTTTGCTTTAATTAATTTACACAATTATATATATATATATATATATATATATATATATATATATATATATATATATATATACATATATATATATATATATATATTAAAAACCGAAAAACAGAAATAGGGATTGCTTGGTGTCTGTGGGATTATGGTAAATACATTACCTCTATTTCAAGAGTCACCACTCTAAAAGTTGTTTAAAATTTATCCCTATTCCCTAGCACGACAAATTTGCACAATAGTATCTGACGAAACCCTCTGTAAAATACGCCTAGAGGAACTACGAAAAACATTACAAATAAGAGGATACCCCACTCCACTAATAAACAAGGGTTTCCAACTGGCAGAAGAAATGCCATTAGAATCTTTCTAGAATAAAAAAAAACATGAAAAAGAGGTAAACATTCTTGAATACGTTTCCACACACAACAAAAACAACCCAGAATTATTTCCAATGATCAAAACACACATAGAATTATTCAACAGAAATTATAAAATAAAGGAAATCTTAAAGATAACTTAGATAATTAAAAGCAAACGCCAACCCCAAAATTTACAAAACATCCTAACCTCAAAATTCAAGCAACACACAAAACAGGGGGTCACAAAATGCAACAACAAAAAAAAGATGTGGGGTATGCAATATAATAATAGAAGGAAAACATTTCAAGTTCGAAAACACATCTATATTCGAATTAAAAACAGATCTGAGCTGCAACTCTAAGAACGTAATTTATACTCTAAAATGCGATGAATTCATAAAAATATACGTGGGGGCGACACAAGGCCTTAATAAAATCATAGCCCTGCACAGAAGTAATATTAAACTAGCCAATAACAGGAAATTATGTCTCCGAACATTTACATTAATGAAGTGGAGGTAAATTCAGAGTAATGCCTATCTACCAAAGTGCAGATTATGACACATTCATGATGCAGGAAGGAATATTTATAAAAAAATACAAGCCTTCTCTCAACAAAACAACATGAAAACCTAAGACACATTCACAGACACACGAACTTCAAACGAGAAAAAAAAAACACGTACGCACGCATATGAACTTTCTGACGTACTTACCATTTGACATCTATTTATACACGATAGCTTGGCCAGTCGGGTACGGATTATCATCTTTCAGTAACGTCCCTGTATTCGGGCAGAGTGCGGATCAGGCGTGTCTCTATCCGAGAACAAATATGCAACTGAGAAAAATAAAAAAATTGAGATTTGCCTGGTTCCGGGAATCAGATCCCTGAGGCTGCACTACCCCACATTGTACTAGAGGGGTGGATCGGTGGTCGCGAACGCAACCGATGGTTGCAGGTGCTAGGCAACTTTTGGCCCTGCCCCAAACGTACGCGCACCGGGTTCCCCACCATAAATTCAAGTTTGTGTCACATTACGTCACAGCAGGGAGTCATGGTAAATATACCATAAATTTCAACTGTCTCTTTTCGGTTCTTAGTAAAGTGTCCTTTTTGGTTACAGTTCGTCTTTGATAACATCTGGTATTACATTGTTTATAGGTTAAGTTTAGTCAAGCATATTTTATAGGTATTTACTAAATTTAAGCTGACACTAATTTGTTTATAGGTATTTATAAAATTTAGTCTGGAGGAAAATTTCACAATAATGTATTTTTAGGCATTTAATAAAAGAGAAGAAATCTCATACTTAATCTCAGGAAGAGACAGCTGAGGTTCTTGGGACATATAATGAGGAAAGAGGGCCTGAAGAATCTAATACTCACCAGACAGATTGAAAGAAATACAGACAGGGTAAAACAGTGTGAGACATACTTGATAGGCTTGAGCAAATAGATGGCGGAGTGAGGTTTAGGAAAGATACGAAAAAGAAAAACACTGAGAGCAACAACAGGCAGGGCCAAGTGGAAGTCCATGATCACCTACGTCATGAAAGGACACGACACACAACAAAGAAGTCTCACATGTAGATACATGTTTTGATTCCTAGTGAAGCTTCGGCTTCTGATATTAGAGACTGAGTGCGACTCACTACTATATATTAAAACACTCGAACACAGAGTTTATATATATATATATATATATATATATATATATATATATATATATATATATATATGTACGAAGATTAATTCTGCTACAAGACAATGGGTATTAGATATTGATTGAACTCACTACTTTTGATCAATTTTCTTAACAGTCAACATTTTTCTGATTACAACTGCAACACTAGATTCTAGAAATATTGTCTTGTTAGACAATAAAATTTCTTACTTATTTACATTTTTAATCTGCCTCAATGTTCAATTATTCTGTTTTGTTCTTGCCCTTTCTTTTAATTTATTTTACAATTATTATATTCAACATTTTTCTCGTTTTACTCAGCAAATTTATAATATCTTGAATACTATTTATTTTACATCTTTCTTACCATCCATATTAATCTTTTTTTTTTAACTAATAAATATTGGTAACTGTACCATTATGCACATTTATTTACAATATGAGGAACAGCCCTGGGGATGCGTAATAAAAGCCCACAATAACAAGTATATTATTACAAATATTTCGATAGAATGAAATTCACATGGTATATTTAGCATTCACTGTGTTTCTTAGTCCGAAACTGCCAACCTTCCATCTCCTTTGGCATTCACGCCCTCTGTGACAATTTTAATTTCTTGACTTGCATTGAGCCTTGGCATTGTCCAGCATGGAGGAGAAAGATTCGATTTTTTTGCTTCTGTACTTTATGTTGTCGGTGCATATGTGTTCTGACATGCCATACTAATATCCGAGGGGTATTGGTATGGCCAAAGACGCATTTCAAAAGCTAAGCAGTGTTTGAGAGACAGGAAGACTTCGTTGAAAACAAAGAAAAGAGTATTAGACTGCGATATCTATCCTTCTATATGGCAACGCATACTGAACGATATCTTTAAGGATAAACGAGAAACTTGAAGGAGCAGAAATGCGGTTCTGCAGGAGAATGCTGAGGATACCATGGACCGAGCATGTGAGCAATGACATGGTATTGTAGAGGATTCAAACAAAAAAGAAACTTATAATTAGCATCAGAAAGAGACCACTGAGATTTCTGGGACACGGAATGAGGAAGGAGGGTTTGCAAAATCTGATACTCACAACCTGCAGCTTCCTCTCTCGCACTTCCCGCCTGTGGAACTCGCTCCCGTATTCTTGCTTTCCTGGCGGCTACAACCTCCAGAAATTTAAATGTAAAGTCAATACTCATCTATTAACCACTGGACTCTAGCTCTCTCCCCTCCCCTGTATAACCTTTCTTTTTTCTCCACCTATGTATCTGTCATCGCACCTGCTTTCTCAGCTTTCTATTGTTCCTTTCTAACAAGTTTGTACTCCTCACTCTTTTCTAATTAATCTTTTTACATTTATGTAACCCCCTGCACATCAGTGGCGTTTCCGCCTTGCTCGGGGTGAAATGATTAAAAAAAAAAAAAGAAGAGAGACAGGAGAATGCAACGTGAGACATACTTAATAGTCTTGATCGAGTGAAAGGCGGGAGGAATATTAAGAGGATAAATATTGAGCGTAGCAAGGGACAGGGTCAAGTAGAAGTCTATGGTCGCCTACGTTCTGAGGGGACACGGCACATAAATAAGATATTTTATCATATAAATATGAATATGTTCTAACGTAACACTGAATGATAAGTAGAAAATTTGCGGAAATATTAAAATTTGTAGTAGTTTATGAATCAATGAACTGCTTTATTTTGCTTTCTTTACTCTATAAAACTACTATACCTTTTTCTTATTATTTTATCCACTTCTAGTTTCACTTCATTTTTCCTTTTTATCTATCTCCTTTCCTTCAGTCAGTCAGTTAAGTGCCATACGTGATACACGCTTGGGCGATCATGTCTCTTTCGAGACATGATTGACTGGGCAGAAGATTATCCCGCAGTAGGTTGAAATTGCTTTCTGCGGTAGACTGGTTGCCGACCAAGGGTATAGAACCCAATCTGTCCTGCTATTTAACCCATAACTGGAAGGAAGTGACGGATTAATACCTTTCCCAAGGGTATTTGCGCGTAAGTGAATGCAATGGATTCAACTGGAATTCGAACTCGGCTCCCCGGTTTCTCGTTCCGAGCCGATATTTCTTTTATATATATATATATATATATTGTCATCTGCAGATCTCTTTTTTCTCTTTTTCTCTCCCAACGTTTCTCCGTGATTTTTCTCCTTCTCCATGATTTACCGTCTTTCGTTTTCCCATTTTTTTTCATGGTTTTCCTATTTTTCTTTCTCCATATTTTCCGAATTTCCATCCTCATTTTTTTCTATACTTTGTGATTTTCTTACTCTTCTTTTTCCATGGTATTTTACTCCCCTTTCTCCATGGTTTTCCTACTCCCCTTCTCCATGGTTTTCCTACTCCTCTTTCTCCATGGTTTTCCTACTACCTTTTCTCCATGGTTTTCCTACTCCCCTTCTCCATGGTTTTCCTACTCCTCTTTCTCCATGGTTTTCCTACTCCTCTTTCTCTATGGTTTTCCTACACCCCTTTCTCCATGGTTTTCCTACACCTCTTTCTCAATGGTTTTCCTACTCCCCTTTCTCCATGGTTTTCCTACTCCTCTTTCTCCATGGTTTTCCTACTCCCTTTTCTCCATGGTTTTCCTACTCCCTTTTCTCCATGGTTTTCCTACTCCCCTTCTCCATGGTTTTCCTACTCCTCTTTCTCCATGGTTTTCCTACTCCTCTTTCTCCATGGTTTTCCTACTCCCCTTTCTCCATGGTTTTCCTACTCCCCTTTCTCCATGGTTTTCCTACTCCCCTTCGCCATGGTTTTCCTACTCCTCTTTCTCCATGGTTTTCTTACTCCTCTTTCTCCATAGTTTTCCTACTCCTCTTTCTCCATGATTTCCCTATTTTGCTTTATCCCAAGGTCTTTCAACTTTAAATTCTCCATGTTTTTCTATTCTTCTAATTCCTCTATCTCTCACGGCTTTCTTTTAAACTCTTCTTTTTATGCTTCTTTTCTCTTTGCTACTTCTATATTTTTGTCATTCCTACTTTTTTTTCTGCTTCTATTTCTTTGTCTCTTCTCTCGCTTTTTCATTCTTGTCCTTCTTTGCCCATCTCTTTCTTTCTCTTTTGTCTTCTGTCTTACTTTTTATATTTCAATTCTCTTTATATTTTGTATCTTTTCGTTCTTCACCGATTCTGTCTTTGCTCTTTTTCTCTTCTTCTCATATTTAAAAAAAAGTTAAGATCAAATGAAAAATGTTTACAAAAAATTTAACCACATACCGTGTCTGTCATTTTTATCGAAACTTGCATGCATATATATATATAATCTTTTGTTAAATACAAGTTTCTTTTATAAAGTATTTAAAAATCTTCATCGAATTCTAAACATATTAATAATTCGTTAGATAAATAAAATAAATCGAAATTTTACTCCCTGAGTTTCAATTTTATTCTCTTTAGCTTTCAAAAAATTTTTCGTATATTAATCAATAGATCGATCCATCCGTTCGATTGCTTTCTTCTTTTTCTTTTTTTTTGTCTGTTTTGCTGCAGCTGCAATGTGTATATATATATATATATATATATATATAGGGTAAATATATACAAATAAACCCGCTACCCATACACACACACGCACACACGCACACACACACACACACACACACACACACACACACATATATATATATATATATATATATATATATATATATAGGGTAAATGTATACAAATAAACCCGCTACCCATACACACACACATACACGCACATATATATATATATATATATATATATATATATATATATATTTAGAGAGAGAGAGAGAGAGAGAGAGAGAGTAAGAGTGAGAGAGAGAGAGACAATGTCTTCGTTCGTTTTTCTTAAGGGCCATACAGATCAATTTACACCGAATCACTTACATAGATGTTAATGCTTTTATATAACCAGCCAGATTTTTATACCAGCTATGAGTCTATATATATATATATATATATATATATATATATATATATATATATGTATGTATATTACAAAAAGACATAACATTTCGTTTTTTACGTCTTTGTTGGACAAAAGTGATTTTACATTGATGTGATTACACATGCATATGAAAGAGAGAGGGTTATGTAGGTTTATAAAAATTCTATGTCATTTTACAAACTTACACACAATAGAAAACTCTCCCTCCCCATCTCTCTCTCTCTCTATATATATATATATATGTATGTGTGTGTGTGTGTGTGTGTGTGTGTGTGTGTGTGTGTGTGAGAAAGTAGTGGACAAAAGATGACTTTATGTTTCATGATGGCTTTAAGATTGCGTTCTAGCATGAAACACACTGTCACACACGCACGCACACGCACACACACACTCACACATATATACGGTAAAATAAAAACTTTGTGACGCGTTTCGTCTCGAGAAATAACTTTTTCAGACTAACAATTGTTCAGTTAAAGGAATCATAGTTTAAATCAAAATCTTAATGGTGCAGAGACGCTTAGCTGAAAATTTTGATGTCTGGTGTATCAAGATATTAATTTCGCCGATGTCATTCACCTTTTTATAGCTTTTGTTTTTAATTTTATCGATTTTGTATTTAATTATACCGCCTTGCATCAAAAATAATTTTATGAGGAATGGAGATGTACTGTATAATTTGTAACTCGACGTTACCAACAGACAGTTTCATTACAGATGGGAAAAAAACTTTAGGTACCAGAAATACAGAAGAATGCTGAGAATACTATGATTTAACTCGTGAGTAACAGCCGTGTTTTAGGAAAATGGAAACAAAACAAACACTTATACGTAACATCAGAAAGTGATGGTTGAAATTTCTAGGGTAAATCATGAGAAAAGAGAGTTTGAAAAATTTGACACTCACATGGCATGTTGAAGGCGAGAGAGACGGAGAAAACCAGCTCATAGCCTACCTAAAGGGCTTGTGTAAATGATTGACAAAACAGGGTTTAGGAGAGATAGCAAAAATCCAAACTTTACTAAGCGCGACAAAGGTTAGAAAATTGTGATGATCCATGATCCCTCCGTTCTGAAGTGACATGGCACAAAGTAAATGAATATGTAACATACATTTGCATATATGAAAGAGTCCACTCAAGTTTTCACAAATTAAACTGCATGATTGTATTTTCATAATTTTCACGGTTTCGCAATTTTCTTTGCATCATCATTTACACATTGTTTTGTCAAACACTGTATAGCACATTTAGTTTAATATTTGCTAAACATAAAAAACAAGCGGAAAAATGTTTGATACCATTTGGATCAGCCATCTACACATTGTTTGTTTTTAATTTTAAGTTTCTCAGATTAAATCAAGCACTGTATAACACAGTTTTTTTTTAATATTTGCTAAACATGCAAAAAAAAAAAAATTGGCACAACAATGTTTCATGTAATTTACATTGTCTCTCTACACTTTGCTTAGTTTTATATGCTAAGTTCGTCAGATTTAAATTAAACGCTGTATAGCAGAGTTGGTTTAATATAAGAATACAAACGAAAGGCGAAAAAAAACCGTTTAGTTGAAAAACATACCAAAAAGATGGGGAAACACTCACGCTGCCAGACGCAAAGCAGTCATGATCAGTCGTGGTATTAAAGTCCAGCAATCGTAATCCGCATAGGTCGTTAGACGGCGATAACCTGTAATTTCCGGAGATCTTTAGGAAATAACCTTTTTTCTATTTTACTTTTATTCTTTTCACTTTTTCATTTAATCTTTCCCGTCAGACTCCATCTTAGATTCTTTTAAATCTACCGTGCGCCCGTACATTGATTGTTGCTGCCATATCTTGTCTGGTGCTCTTGCTGTATATCTCAAGATTCTTGACAAATTTCAAAGAAGAATCAGCAACCTTATCGCTCTGGATCGGGCATCTCGACTTCATTCATTTTCCCACGACTCTGATGTGGCTTCCCTCTGTCTCTTCAAAAATATTTTCATGACAATTGTTCTAATGAGTTCTCTTTCTTGGTACACCAACCGCATGAATTTAAGCATGCTGCTAGATTGGCAAGTAGGTCTCATTATTTTACTGTTGAAATAGCTAAATGTAACCGTTTGTTCTATTCTAATAGTTTCTTTTCTCACAGTTCTCGATAGTGGATTTTTCCGGTTTTTTCGCTTCTCTGCCACCAAAGATTTTCAAAGATTTAATTGCAACGTCAACCGCGATCTCCTGTTTTTTCTGAAATCTGCTTTTTAATAATTCTTTCTCTGCTCTAAAGTCTTCTCATTCTCTTTCACACTCAGTAATCCCATGCAGTATCGCCTTGAGTGAGGTTAAGTGATTAACAAAAACCTTATACTTCAAAGTATTACCTTTTTTCCCCTGGAAACTTTTGTCTCTGTTAAAACTTGCAACTTATTTTATTTTATGTTTAAAATATGTTGCATCACCTTATTTTGCAACAAATATGCATAGCTTATTTATTACTTTCTGTGCATAATACAAGGCCCATCTACCACTCAAGGAAGGAGGTTACTGAATTCTTTTTTTAATAGACGTAATAACTTGATGTAATGAAGATATATAAGATAGATAACGGTTTGGAGAGCATAAGACTGCATTGATCGGGGAATCATCCTGTCGAGTGCCTTGTCCGCAAAGCAATTGTAAAGTTCTGTACTGTTGAAACTAAAGAATTAAGTTCGTCAGTACTTTTCCCACGGAAATAACGACAGGTTATATATATATATATATGTGTGTGTGTGTGTGTGTGTGTGTGTGTGTGTGTGTGTGTGTGTGTGTGTGTGTTTGCGTGAAGTTGCAGTTTTTCGGAAAAAGGGAAATATAAACAAAGAGAAAAAATACCTGAGCCAGGAACCTTTGTCCTTTGATGACTTTATCAATGACAAACGCATAGATCTTATTTTGTAGCAAGTATTTACGGACAAGCAAAAATGTCAGTGATTTTCAAAATTGCTAAATTTAAGACTGCTCATAAGTATTCGTCAAATCACCCAAAACGTCAGGTAATCTGTAGAGGACGCTAAGAGACAAATTCGATATATAATGAACGAAAGTGAATTTGAAAAATGCTTGCCTTGATGAAATCCGTCAAAGCACGAAACGCTTCAGCTAACATAAAGCTTATACATATATATATATATATATATATATATATATATATATATATATATATATGAAAAGAACTCAAGGTTTTGTTGAATCTAGTTTAAACATGGCCAGGAAAAGCACACCAATAGGCTCTCCCACTGACCCATGGTTTATCTCATTCTTAATGAAACCAGCTAAGGTCATGTTCCAGGCATATGTCGGCTTTAACGTTCTATAGGGGGAGTGGTGAACGAAAACAGGTGCCACTTTGCACAAAATTGTTTTAGTTTGCTGATTTCCTGGTTTTCTACAAGTGTTAGGGTGATTTTGAATGAGTTGATTGTCCCCCTGGGTCATACATTCTGATGGCTGTGAGTACTTTTTTGCCTCGAGGAAATTGATGGAGATATTCCATATGATGCTTGTATTACACCTCCATTATACTTCCATTCTATACTTTTTAACCGATAGCAGATATTTTCGGCTTTTGATTCTGTTTCTATAATTTTTGGCTCTCTCAGCTTGTGCTGCGGCAAAATATACCAGACGTCCTCCCCGAAATTGTATCTTACTTTGAATCTTTCTTTTCCTTTCTCTCAACATAGGGGATTCTTTGCTTTTTGGTACCTGAAGCCATTTCTTGTGTTTTGGGGAAGGACAAGTTGTATGACTTGGAGTATGAAGAGTTATTTTTACTGAAAAGTCTGGGATCTCGGCTGAGTGGGATAAACTTGCAAGGCGAGAAGTGAATGGATGATAGATCAGTCAATGATTTGAGAAAAGGGAAAAACGAAGTAGAGGCCAAGGGGGGGGGGCGTGATGTCTTTTTAGATGATGATTAAGTAGATCCAATTTCATTTTCAGCTGTTTAATTGTTTTTAGTTTTTTCAAATCCAAGATCGTACTTCTTTTGCAGATCTTTAAATGATGTACTTGAAGCTGGAGCGTCGCCCTTGGCGCTGGTAGAGGGAGTGGGACTCTACAGTTTTTTTAATCACGGTAGATCCAGGGGATTAAAGTTTTGCTGTCTGATGCTTCTCGCTTAACTTACCAGCAACCAGCCATTACCACTTTTCCTTCTTTACAACTGCACAGGCAACGGACAAAGGTTTTCGAAGAATGTGGACTGTAAATGAGACCCACCTGGGGGATTGACCACTCCGGTCTCTGTCGCTGGGATTCCCATCACAGGCGATGCCAAAAGAATAAACTCGTCCAGAGGAGGCGGTTCGCTTGCGATCTAAACTCTAGAGGCTTTCTTCTCTGGGCAAGAAGAGAGATTTGTCTCTCTACACATTTAGTATTTGTCCATAATGAAACAGATAGACAGCCAATTGCTCACTGATACTCGATTCTCAAGATCAGATCTTTTGCGATCAGATCATGACTGGCTACTTTTAAGCATTCTTCGTGCGTAAATAGAATTATGTCCCACGTGAAAGGCCGGATCCTATAATTATTCTTCAGTGACTACAACACGTGTCTATTATGGAGTGACAAACATTGCGCGTAAGCTTGTTGACCACGAAGACTGACACAATTCGTTTTGCAAACTTTTTAAGTACTTGAGGGATCTTCCAAAAGTCCACCTTCTATTATAAGGTTGGACTGTTTCAAAAACTCCACAATGCTCGTCACACATCTAATGGGAGTCTTCAGTAAGTAGGTGATTCCCCATTACTGTTATTGTCTTCAATCGTACTTTTCTTGTCATTAGCATTTTAGCAGTTTTTCTGTCTTCATATTTATTTTTCCTTTGTCTTTTATCTGATTTTTTCAACTGTCGGATCGCTATTATTATCTACATGCTTTGATTTTATTCTTTTTATCAGATGAGGTTTACCTTAAAGGTAGTTTCAAACAAGTCTTTCTTGATTAACCGACGTTTGTTTACCATTTTAAAGGAGGTGATTTTTTTTTCACAAAATATTTTTCTTTTCAGGCAAAATTTGCGTGTATGTGTGTAAGTAAGTGCATGTTTATATATATATATATATATATATATATATATATATATAATAAAGAATGAAAAGAAAATAAAAAGAAAAAAGTAATACAGAAATTAAATTAAGTTCTCCTACGGATGAAAGAAAGAGACAATGTAATGCTACAAAGTTATACAATTAACCCAACAAAAGAAATTAAAAACGGAAAAAATATTATTAGTAAAAATTGTGAATATGACACAACAATGAAAGTGAAAATAGACGACAGAAAATGTGTGATAAGAAAAATAATTTTTGCCTGAAAATTGACAAGTAAAAATAAAAGAAAGAAATATAACCACTCAAAATTAAAGTAGACAATAGATTTGTTTGTCAAAATAAAAGAACAAAAAACAGACAAGCAGAAATTATTCACAAAAAATAAAGCACGAAAAAAAAAAACAAAGAAAAAGCTTCGCTAATACAAGCGGCGGAAAAATTAAAAGATAGAAAGAAATGTAATCACTAGAAATAAATTACACTAAAATAAAAAATGTGTAAAAAAGATTAACGAGCAAAAATAAAATATAAACAGTAAACATGGAGAAAAGATATCGCTGAATTTCGGCGATGAAATAAAAATAAAAGTTAGAAATATAAGCACTAAAATATTAAATAATTCACGAGAAAAATTAAATGTTCGCCGAAAAAAATACAAATACAAAACACTTTACTAAAACATACGAAAATAAATAAATGAAAGTCAAAAAAAAAACAAAATAACAGTCTTGTGTAACGTTGCACGAGAGAAAATAATAAAAGACGAGTTACTAACGCTGGGATGAAAAATTCAGAAGAGAAAAATAAACTGTAAAAAATTCTAAACATATACAATTCAAATAAAATTTAAGCAAACTTTTTAAAAATAAAGGCAGTTAACAATATGTGAAGTTCAAAATTCCATTAAAACACGTATATGCAAACAAAAATAAAAAAGACAAAAAAAGACAATAGCAGGTCAGAAAAAAGTAACGTGAGTGACGAGACTTCAACCTGTCACAAACGAGAGCTAGCCACAAGTAATTAACGAATTCTGAATATGCGTTCTATTGTATCATAGTGGATCTATTAATGGGAAAAATTGATCATACCACACGCGCGATCTCGCGTACCGTGAGACACCCATTTTTTCACCCATAAAATATGATTTTATGATGTATCTCGTGCATCATCCAACCTTCTTTTTTTAGAGATCCAATTAGAATAGAATAATTTCTTTTCCTTCCTCTTTTTATCCCATCTTCTAGTTAAATAAAGTAAAAAAAGTAAAAGAGAATGATAAAAGTAAACCGACGCGTATAGCCGTAAGCAACCTAACGAGAAACTTTTATATATAATAAATTATATATATAATTGTCTTTTATTTAAAATTAATATAGTTTACATTGCGTTACGGAAATTTTTATGTTTCGAGATTTTACCTCGTCATCACGTAATGTTAGCTCAGTGTTGTGAAAATGATTTTCATTTGAATAAAAGAAACAATGCGTGCATGTGGGAAGACAGAAAAAATTATGTGTGTGTTTAATTGAACTAATCAGAATGGAGATTCACTTTAAATTGGAAAATATAGGTTATATTTTTAAGGAATACATGATTCCTTTCAATCTTAACAGAAATTGTGTAAGTCTATCAAAATGCCTGTCTAGACTGAATTTTCGTTGATGTATCCATTATTCTTACACACACACACACACACACACACACACACACACACACACACACACATATATATATATATATATATATATATATATTATTGTTTTTTATATATATATATATATATATATAATTTGGGATCAAACATACATCTTTTTCACTTTAATATATATTTATTTATGTATAGTTTTTCTCACCATGAGCGTGACAAAATAAAAATGGCAACCTACTATGGGAAAGTCTTCTGCCCAGTCAGTCAGTCATATCTTTTTCGAGACATGATCGCCGAAGCGTGTATCACGTATAGCACTTTACTGACTGACTGAAATGCATTATCAGTCGTTATTTATACCCTTCTATTGTTCTCGTTCCTTTGTAATGTTTGTTTTCTGATTCTTCCGCACATAGTAACCCCTTGTGTCTTAGTGGCTTTACTGCCTTGTTTGAGGTGATTTCGGTTAAAGAAAGTAGCATTGTTATTCATATAGGTGACATTTTTAAGTGAACGAATCATATTGGCAACATCTCGTCAGATTTTGTAGACTGACACTATGATGTCAAAAATAATAAACTTTACCAAATAGGTACAAACTCATCATTTGAAAACTTTCAGCAGAAGCAATAATTAAAATGAATGCTCCATGGAAATACAAGGAAAAATAGTGGTATAATCAAGATGTTGATCTTCGAAAAGGTTAGAAAGGAAACAGCCATCAATACTAAAAATAAACCGATAACACTGATCAACACAATTTTTCTGGAGCATGATATTTCAATGCATTTTGTCGAATTTGGGGATGCTGAATCCAAATCGAGCATCATTCTTTGCTTATAACGGCACTTTTTTTTGTTATATATAAAACTTGCATTTTTACAAGATATAAAGATCGTACTCATAATTAAAAAGAATAAAATACGTATTAAGTTGTTAACAGCAAATTAAAATAGTAAATATAATGCACATAAATATGTAAGAATTAAATATGATGATGAGAAAATACGTACAAAAATTCCATTTATTCCAGCAGCCACTCTATGTCATAAATTTCCTCCTCTTAGAAGATCTTTGTTATACCGCTTCGGGGACATCACACATCTAGGTCCAGCAATAATCTGCCATCGTGCTTGAGTCCATCTACCTTGGGAACGTTCTTCCATTATTTTAATTTATTTATGAAAGCGTTTACCGTGCTCTTCACTTACATCACCCAGGTTCTCGAGAAACTTGTCCAAGTGACTGTGTAAATAATGTATTTTGATGCTCATTCTACATCCAAATGCTTGCAAAATCAGTAGTAGCTCTATAATAATATCTTGGAAGTTGTCAGTTTTCCTGTTCTCAAGAAAATTATGCCCCACACCAGGAAACGCATTGCAAGTTTTAGCTTCTTCCACATTCATTGTTGCAACAAAGTGTGGTTCTCTGAGATGTATTCTTATTTGAGGTCTATCAAATATTCCTGATTTTTTTTCTTTTCATCACTGAGAGCTTGAAAAGTTAAACATATATAGCTAAAGCAATCTCTATGGGATCAAGAGCTTGGTTCATTACACCAGGTTTTATATGCAGTGAGGGAAAGACAATATTTTTCTATCAACCAGAGGCTCATTAATGATGTTTTTATCACCAAGCATCAAACTGTTTCTTGGTGGCCATTCCTTCTTTAACCAGTAATTTATTGTAACCCTACTATCCCAGTGCGTTGGGTATAGACTCGGAACAAGACATTGGGGAGCCGAGTTCGAATTCCAGTTGAATTTCTTGCATTCACTTACGCACAAATACCCGTGGGAACGGTATTAATCAGTCTCTTCCCTCCAGTTATGGGTTAGATAACAGGACAGATTGGGTTCTGTAGCTTTGGCTGGCAACCACTCTACCACAGAAAGTAATGGCAACCTACTGCGGGATAATCTTGTGTCCAGTCAGTCATGTCTCATTCGAGACATGATCGCCCAAAGCGTGTATCACGTATGGCACTTAACTGACTGACTATCCCAGTAAGACAAGAAACAGGGGTATTTTGTGTAACCACCCTGCTGACCAAGAAGAAAATTCACTGTTTTCAAATCTACGCAAATTACCCATTCATAAACATGGTATTCTAACCTCTACAGAGGAATCTTGATGTTAGAATGCTCTTTTTTCCATTTTCACAGCATGTGCTATACGGATTGAGACATACATATTACCATTATGAAGTAAAACACATTTCAAGCTTCTTTTAGAAAAGTCTATAAAAAGTCTCCACTCACTTGAATTGTATGCAGGTAGTCCCAAAAAATAAGAAGTCCTTTAACATCATTACAATAAACAAGTTGACCATAGAAGTATTTCCGCAGTTCCGAATCTCTGTTACGATAAAAGGAGACAACTGTGCCAAGTTTCAGCTGTTCTTGCTCTTGTAACCTAGAAGCCAACAATTCAGCAAAATCCTTTGGCAAATACAAATCTCTAACCATTTCTTTCAATTCAGACTGACTTAACAAAGAAGATTTATCACAATATGCATCAAATTGTTCAAAATATCAGTCTTCGTCTGAAGAAGTAGGTGAATTGAGGAATCAACACCAATCTCTGACAATACAGGCAAAGGCATTTTCTCACAGTGTGCAACTGGTCGAATGGTGGATAGTTTATTTTAAGAGTTGTTTAGTTTTTTTATTGAAACCTTTTACATTGACAACGCAGAAGTAGCAGTTATGTAAATGGTTTGCTTGTTTTCTCGAAACTATTGGCACACCGCCTGTCAAGTCTCGCAGCTTTGCCATCTCGGCAACTCCGACCACGCTGTGGTCTCTCTCAGTACTTCTTTCCAATCTTACCCCCCAGGAGCCCCTTACCTATAGGACCTCCTACCTCTACCAAAAAGCTGATTGGGATGCCTTTCGCGATTTCCTCTGCGACGTCCCTTGGGGAAAAGTGTTCGACCTATCAGTTGATGACTGTGCCTCTGAGATCTCGTCATGGGTGAAAGCTGGCATTGATGCCTTCATACCCACCAGGAAGTATTGCTTAAAATCTCATTCCTCACCGTGGTTCTCTCCGGCCTGCTCAGCCGCCATCGCTCACAGGAACCATTACTTTCGTCTATTCCGGAAACAGTCAACTGATCACAATAGGCGCCTGTTCATATCTGCTCGCAATGAGTGCAAGAGAACCCTAAATGACGCCAAACGGTTGTTTGCTGAGAGAGTGCGACAGCGCATAACTGACCGCAAGTTCGGCTCCAAGGACTATTGTAGGATTTGCAAACGAGTACTCAACAATAGAAAATCTTCAATACCTCCTTTAATCCATGGATTTGAGGTTCTCACGTCATCTGCGGACAAAGCTGAGTGCTTTGCCCGCAGATTCTCATCCAACTCCACATTTGACTCATCCGGAGTACACCCACCCGACTTCCCTATTAGAACTGAGGCCAAACTGCACGACGTATATATTACCCCGACAGTAGTATCCCGAGTAATTTCAAAAATCGACCCCCATAAGGCGTGTGGAGACGATAGAATCCCGGTGATAGTCCTTAAGAAGTGTGTTCCTGAACTTTCCCCTGTCCTCTCTAAACTATTTAACGACTGCCTTTCTGCTTCCTTCTTTTCTGGATGCTGGAAGTTCTCTTCAGTCGTTCCTGTATTTAAGAATTGTGGTGAACCCTCGGACCCATCCAACTATCGCCTTATCAGTCTTCTACCGATATTCGGGAAAGTATTCGAGGCCATAATCAATGCTGAAATAGTTCATCATCACGCTGCCCACAAACTCTTCTTTGACAGTCAATATGGATTCCGCTTTGCCAGGTCCACGGCAGACCTACTAACAACCATAACGGAGTACATGCTACAGGCTCTTGATGAGTCTGACGAGGCTCGCGCGGTTGCTCTGGACATCTCCAAGGTTTTCGACAGGGTTTGGCACTCTGGCCTCCTATGCAAACTACGTGGTTACGGTATTACCGGTCGCCTGCTTGACCTAATCCAATCTTTCTTAAATAACCGCAAAATGAAGGTCGTTCTGAATGGGCGTGCCTCTTCATCCTACAGCACGAATGCTGGTGTCCCACAAGGCTCTATCCTGGGCCCGACGCTCTTCCTTATTTTCATCAACGACCTCGCAAATGAGATCAAGTCCCAAGTAGGCATCTACGCAGATGACACTACAATATACTCCCGCACCAGTAAGAAACCTGTCGTGGCGGACAAACATAATCTCGTTACTGACCTTGAACGGGATCTACACTCTGTGATGAATTGGGGCAAGAAGTGGCTTGTCAACTTCAATTCATCAAAGACCAAGCTGTTGTCTGTCAACCATTACAGGCAACCTCTCCTGCCTCCCATAATCATGGACCAAGCGATTCTCCCGGAGAGTAATACACTACGCCTCCTCGGACTTACCCTGTCCTCAGACCTCAAATGGAACCACTATATTGAATCCATAGCAAAATCTACTGCTAAGAAGGTTGGGTCACTATGTCGATCCAGGATGTTTCTTCCGCCTGAATCCATCCTGCATATATACAAGTCAACCATCCGTGCGTGCATGGAGTACTACTGCCATTTATGGTCAGGCGCCCCAGCCGTTCTATTCAGTGTTCTTGACAGGCTCCAAAGGAGAGTCTGTAATGTGATAGGTACTGATCTGGCGGCTCGACTGCAGCCACTTCTCCATCGTCGAAATGTGGCCTCCCTTTGTCTGTCCTATAAATACTTTCATGGCTTTTTGCTCGGACGAACTTAAGTCACTGGTGCCTCCTCAACAGGTGTTTACTCGTGCAACCAGACTGGCAACTAGGTCCCACCCATTCACAGTCAAGTTAGCCAAATGCAGACGACAATTCTACTCCTTCTTCTCTCGCACTTCCCGCCTGTGGAACTCGCTCCCGTATTCTTGCTTTCCTGACGGCTACAACCTCCAGAAATTTAAATGCAATGTCAATACTCATCTACTAACCACTGGACTCTAGCTCTCTCTCCACCCCCGTATAACCTTCCCTTTCTCTCCACCTTTGTATCTGTCATCGCACCTGCTTTCTCAGCTTTCTATTGCTCCTTTCTAACTAGTTTGTACTCCACACTCTTTTCTAATTAACCTTTTTATAGTTATGTAGCCCCCTGCACATCAGTGGCATTTCTGCCTTGCTCGGGGTGAAATGATTAAAAAAAAACACCAAATTTGAGCTTAGCATTCTTCCCTTGAGACCATAATCGCAAAGCTTTCTACACAAGTTTTGCATACTTTGTGAGGGGCCAAGTTTTTGTCCTGGTCTTCAAGTGGTACTTTAAAGTAGGTAAGATACACCTTCTTGACAAAGTGACGTTTCCATATATATATAGCAAAAGTTATCTGGATCATTACAGCACTTCCTTCTTTGAGATGTTGTAGCCATAGACGCTAGACCTCAGAGTTTGTACAATCCAATGTTTAAACAATCAACAGCAAATCAGTACTGGGATTAGAACAAGAGTTTTTATAGGGAATTTTTTAACAATTATGATTGGTCGTTAATAAGAATGTAGTCTCTTATTATTTCCTGGTTAAAATCAAGAAGTAATGCCTAAATCACTTCCTGGTTAGGATCTTGTAATAATACCTAATTTATTACCTGGTTAGAACCAGAAAATAATGTCTGCATAAAAAACTTGTTAATGAGTGTTCTTGTTTATTTTATAATCTACAAAATGAATGCACAAATTAATTCTATATATAATATATATGTCAAAATTTTGTATATACTTTGGTACCTCCACTAAAACGGCATAGTATGAAGAAAAAAGGTCCCAAACTTAATAAAAACGAACTTTTCCATCAAAACGTTTATATTATTATTAAGACGAAAGATCAACGTATTTTTAATTATTTTTAAAATTCTTTAATACTTTCTAGCACGTTCGAAATTTTGGTAAAAATCTTTTTTTTTTGCTTGTGTGGAGGCAAATCATTACGAAAGTTTACAATGGAAAACGTAATATTGCATAACTCAGTTTTTCCGGTGACAAACACATTAATCTGGAAATTCTTACAAAAATCAAATAATAGTCAGATTTTAATTAAACTTTCAGAAGATATTAAAAAATAAATAAAATTATTTTTGAAATCATTATTTTTAAAAAGTCTTTGTAAGAATATTTTTTACATCTGTTACACCCAACGAAGAAATTAAATTCTGTAGGCAACATTGGTTTTATTAGTTAAACGCAGGACCTATTTGGAAATGTAATTTATGTATTATTTTTTAAAATCATTTACCCATTTTTCCAAGAATCTGCACCGAATAGTAAAATAAAAAATGCAATAAAACTATGACATTATTTAATTAGATAAGCTTTTAATTGTTTTAAAACATAATATAAATTAAGGCCATTATACTATGGAGAAAAACCTTTTGAATAATAATGAAATTTTAAAAGAATTGCTTCCATTTGTTTTAGTTATAATAATTTATAAAATTTCACATTTTTTTTTAATATTTCAAAGATTTGTAGACGTTAGGCTGGTAGTTGATTAAACGAAGTCTATAATTACTAATCGAAAATTGAAAAGTTTAATACAGATTATTAATCATCATATTTTTAAAATAATTTTTAATTTTTTGTGTGTATTTGAAGCTTGCTTTTTTTGTATGGTAACTTCTGTGTGTACATTAAAAGGTCATGTGTTTCACGGTTTCTCCCCCTTACCTGCAAAAAAATAATACAATTATGTCACTTGTTATTGCGATACACCTATCTTATCCCGCGTCTGTTGAGCTGTCAATACATTTCTATTACGGGAGAAGAGTCAGAAGGTTCGACTCTGTTATTAAGAAATAGTTTTATTCTAAATTTCATGCTATAAATACCTGTGTAAATCAGATTAATTTAACATTACATTTGCTAATTCTGAAAAAGTAATGTGTCACAGATGCATATTTTATTTTTGCAAGATTTTTAAAACCGAGAATTAACTTTTGTTTAGAAATGTGTCATTTGCTTAAAAATAGCTAAAAAGCTGAAAATTTTTAAAAAATCTCAAAATTTTAGATTCTAATCAATATAATTTTTGTTTGAAATATACCAGAGTACTTTCCTTACTGGAAATAGTAAATTTAATCATTTAATTTTCAATTAAAACCAAAATAAAAGTTTCAAGGAAACTTTTTTTTTATTTCTAAAAATCCACTTTAAAAGTTAGTTATTGAAAATGAGTGGAGGTATTATGTTACGCCTAGCGAATGCTGGTTCCAGTTATATCGACGAACAACAGCATATATATAAAAATATATGAGTTATATTTTTATTAATGACGATGAACCGTGTAGCATAGGGGACAGAGAATTAAGAGAGCGCGCTTCTAAGGGTTGACGGGAGTGTCGTCGTATCTGTTGTGTCTCTCTCTCTCTACTGCTACTCTGGTCTACTGGTGAATCCGTGCGCCGAGGTCTTTTTATAATCTTCCGAACCGGGACTTTTTCTTCCGGTTTTGCCTCGCCCACGCACGCCCACGTAATTCTCAGAGACACCTGTTCTGTTTGCCTCTGTAGCCATTTCCGCTACTGCCGGAAATAAGGTCAAACAAACATCCGTTCCTTTCAACGACCGGAAACACCCCCGCTTGCATCAGCCTTCCTCGGATGGGGCCAGATTGTTATATTACATTCCTCGCCCTCCCATTTTCCAAAATGTTCACCTAAGAACATTTTAAGCGCAACACCCTCACACTCCTCCCCATGCCACACAAGCCCGACAATTGTATAAAACATGTGCACGCCAAAACAACAAAACATGTGCATGCCGAAACAAAAAAAACAACAAAAAAAAAAAAAATATAGTGGAGCCTACATCGGCAACCCAACGATGTTCGTGTCCATCTTGAAAATTGTTCTACCAGCTCGATGTTTCATTGTTCTTTTTTTTTTCTTTTTTTTCTTTTTTTTTTAATATCCATTTTCACAGAATTGGGCAAAGTTCTTAAAAATGTTCATTTTCTTTCTCGACTCTGTCCATAAGCGTAGACGCCTCGATGCATAACCACACGATTATAGGCGGTAACCGCGCCCCAGTTTCTAAACCGACATCGAGTAAATGACCTTTGACCAACACCATGCGTGTTTCTGCTCGAGTTTATTGTTACACATGTAACTTCATTTAATTTAATTTAATTTCAAACATACTATGTTTGAACACAGAAAAATGGCCATTATCTGCCGTACATATCATTCATAGTCTGACCGAGAAATGTTCAATAGAAAATGAAGAAAATTACCCTGATTCCAACGTTAATCCGCATGCAATTTACTTGTGGAGGATTAGAGGTTTCATCCATATTAATTTAGTCTAAAAAAATGGACCCGTGACTCGTAGTTCCTTAGTTTGTACAATGTTTTCCATTCCTTGAACTACTTCCTCTGGATTCGAATCCAAGCATATCTGATTTGTTGACATCGCTCTGTTTAACGCAGAGACATTTGAGTGTTGAACGCTCGTTGACCCCGGAGTACTATTCACAACGGATAACTCCCTTTCCTTTCCCGAAGCACTGTTGCTTCTTTCACACTTAAAAATCCGCTTCCTAGCTATTATTCCAAGGATTATCATAACGCCGACTATGCCAGCAATGACTCCTATCGTCAACTTCTTCGGGAGTTCTTCATATCCTTCACTAAATCTTTCCATATCTATCTGTTCCAAGGTATTTACTAGTTTTCAGAAATTAATATATCTTCAAAAGATATTTTCCAAGTCACATAAATGAAAATTCACAGAGGATGTTGAATTGATGGGAACCTGCACAAAAGCATAATTCACAAACATAGAAATGTAAATCATTTTGTAGTGTACAGTCATTGAAAAGAAATCCAAAAAAAAAAAAAAAGAAAACCTAACACTGCACAAACCAAAGAAAACATTGTTATCAACAAGTTAATCCAATTATCCACTTTAAAGAGTAGAAGAAACTTCCTTTACATGATTTTACATTTCACTTACTCAATAAAAGTAAGATTAATTAAGCAACATACCAGTAAACTCACTTCACATATATGGTAAAATATTAACAAAAAAGAAATAAATCATTAACTCAGATGTTTTGTACTTACAGATAGGTAAATATTTATTCCTCCCGTCAACCCCAAATCTATGCGCTCTCCGCTAGGCGTACTACTCTCTGCCTGTAGTCCTGCACCCCCTCCGTTCTACCCTTAATGTGTTCGACACCGAACAATCCATATTTCTCAATTCTAGGGTCAAATCGGCAAAAGTATGCATTTTTTTTTCTAACTAGACTTATAAACACGAGCAGAAAACACACACACTATCAAATCAAAGAGTCACCCACCTTGGTTGATGTCTATAGTCGCGCGGCTGCTATATATTTTCGTCTTCTTTTTTTCTTTCTATCTGGTAGTTTTAAGTCCGTTGAATTTTCAATCGTCGCCGTGGTAACCAGCTCGTATCTATCTGTTTTGTTGTCTCAAAACAGCAAGTCACTTAGGCACCAAATAAACGTCTGTTATGCCTTGCGAATGCTGGTTCCAGTTACATCGACGAACAACAATTGTATATATATAAAAATATATATATATTTTTATTAATGACGATGAACCGTGTAGCCTAGGGAACAGAGAATTAAGAGAGCGCGCTTCTAAGGGTTGACGGGAGTGTCGTCGTATCTGTTGTGTCTCTCTTTCTCTACTGCTACTCTGGTCTACTGGTGAATCCGTGCGCCGAGGTCTTTTTATAATCTTCCGAACCGGGACTTTTTCTTCCGGTTTTGCCTCGCCCACGCACGCCCACGTAATTCTCAGAGACACCTGTTCTGTTTGCCTCTGTAGCCATTTCCGCTACTGCCGGAAATAAGGTCAAACAAACATCCGTTCCTTTCAACGACCGGAAACACCCCCGCTTGCATCAGCCTTCCTCGGATGGGGCCAGATTGTTATATTACAATTATACTATACTGTCTGTACAGTATCTCACTTGATCAGCTGATTTTTCTCTGTAAATCAATTTCTTGTTGGTATTATTTTACTGAGGCGTGTCATTATAATTTTTCTTATCTAGCCAATCAGAAATAAATAAATGAGACACTATACGACATACAATGTAATTTATTTCAAGAAATGTATTCAAATTATTTGAAAAATCTCTCAGAGTTAACCTATAGAAAAGACAATATTTATAAATGTAAGAGACAATGGGAAAAAATTTAAATCAAAATTGTGGTTGAATTTTAAAAATGCTACACTCATAAAAAAAGAAAATAACTCACTTAGAAGAAAAATCCTCGAGAGTGCCGCCATTGAATATTACCCAAATATTAATATACGCCCAGATTTTTTCCCTATTTCACCTTTTTTAACAGAATTACTACTCTCCTAAACAAACGTACACAATAGTATCAAGAAATCAAAAGAAAATAGTTGAATCCGTCAACACAGCAATAAAAACAATATCTCCACACGTAACAGTATTTGATGTAATTTTCAGTTAACAATATAAAAATAGCGTTCTTTAAAGTCTCTCACTTGATAAAGGCATTTTGTTTTGTTATTATTAGTTACTTAGTTTTTACTGAATCTATTTCGTTTTTTGCCTTGAAAAAGTTCACATTGGATGAAACGCGTTGGCAACTAATACAGTTTTTCCACTGTCCCTTACATTTATAAATTCAACTTATTAAAAACTTGTCACCCAACATGTGACAATGTACAGTGAAAAGGCTTCAAACTCTAATGAAAATGATTATTTTTTAGCAAAATGCATGAAAATTTGGTATACTGATATCACATAAATGTGATGTGATGGAGCAAATCTGAAACCAGATTTCGATCTAGCACCCCAAAATCAGTCTAAATCAGCTCTAACTCTTCATGCGAGAAAAAAAATGGAGTTGTTGACTCGTGTAATTAATTAACGTTCTTTGATTATTCTGTCTCCTTAAAAATATTTTTCTCATATTCTTTCACATTCATTAACTCCGTGCATATTAGTGGCTTTATGGCCTTGCTTGACGTGAATTTTTAAAAAAATCTGTATCTATTATTTTGATCTCACCCCAGAAAGGTTAATGTAACTCTTCTCGCCAAATAGTGTATGCAATATCAAAACTTTGATATCAAACTACTTTGTACGCAACCCTCATATGTTCCTTAGTTTTGATCAATAACTAGCTCACTTTTATTTTTCTACTTTTAAATGTAATGTGATGAACGTAACAGACCGTATACGTGAAGAAGGTTGTAGATTAGATCGGCTAAAAATTTTGATAGTTAAAAAATCAATACAAAAAATGAGTTCAATAATCTGAATGAAATTCTGTACTATTCATAATATTCTTATGAAATATCTGATTGCTTTTGTGAATCATTCACACGAATGATTCACAAAAGCAACCAGATATATTTTTAGGTAAACTTTTCATTCCTTACAAAGGATGTTTTTTCGGAGTTACTGTCACTCTTTATGTCGTTAAAATGTCTGAGGCTTCTAACTGCAAAAAGCCAATTAATTAAAAAGTAGCAGACAGCTTTCATACATTGAAATACTTATAAACGTCGTATGCAGCTGTAAATTGTTTTGATGAATACATAAGTAATAATTATCTTTGTGCTTTTTCCCTGGCGTCAATAAATTCAAAGTAATATACAGTAATTATACGGAAGGAATTTGAATGCTGTTTACTGCGAAATACCGAAAGGAAAGTGTTTCGATTTTGTGATTGTTTATTTACGTTGAAAGCGATCTGTATCAATTTCTTACGTCTTAACAAAGAACTGTCATTTTATTATTTATTCCCGGGGGAATGCTGTTTTTTGTTTTATTTTCAAGCCGAATGTGTATTTTGTATCGAGTGAAGTAACTTGCTAACTAAACTAATTGGTTATGAAATTAGGTCTGCCTCATGGGAAGATAGACTCGGGACCGGAGTAAAAGACAATATTTCGAATGAGGATTTTCAAGGTTGTCATATCATGGACCCTACTTGTAAAGGTGCCAGGATGCATAGATAGATAGATAGATAGATAGATAGATAGATAGATAGATAGATAGATAGATAGATCTCCTGGCTTATGGCTGTATCACGTTGAAAACCAATTCTCGTACTAGAGCCGAAGTTAAACAACGTCTAGCCTGATTACTGTCTAGATGGGAGACCGTTTGGGAATACCAGATGATGTAAGCTTGTTGTGCGGTTAATGTAATGGTTCCAGAGAAGCAAGTTCTAATTACAGTGGGGTTCATTGTATTCATTTATGCGCAAATACTCTTGAGGAAGGGATGAACTCCTTTTCTCTCTGCAGTCATGAGTTCATCAGTAGTATTGTATGAGTCGATCATTATTATTTCCAAGAAATATTTGCAGTCTAATGTCATTTTCTAGATTTAAATAATCTGAAAAAGATTGATAAGCCGTCAAAAATATCATTCTGTTCATGTCTATCTACGGGGTGCGATGGATAAATTGCCGTCTAAATAACGCGATTTTAACAGATATATTTACCAAAATTACGCAAAAATATTTTGAAATACTAAAGAGTACGTTTATTCAATTAAATCACCACTGGCTTCAACCACGGCTTCCAGACAGCTTCAGAATCTCTTGCATCTCTTTTCGGTCGTCTCTTTGTTTGTGTTTGTGAATGCTGCCCTAATACTTGCCTTCACTTCATTTTGGTGTTACAAGGTGTTACAATTGTTGGTTTCTCGTTCAACTGTGCCCCACAAGTAACAATCAAGGGGGTTGCAGTCTCGGTTGTTAGGTGGCCAGATATAAGGGATGATGTATCGCAGAAATTGTCTAACAGTCATGATTGTTTCTCCTGCTTGTGGTCATTGTGAACAGTCACGTTGCTAGCCAGAGGATCTTCCATTAGACACCTTTTGGGACAGAGCAGTACGACCTCCTCGAAGCACTTAATACATTGAATCTGGGGTGAAGAATGGAGGTGTAACGTTGCCATCGCAAGTGATCACGCAAGACATTTTCGTCATCGCCATTAGATTCAATCAACTCTTTCTGCACTGTCCTCAGATTGATATTTAAACCCTTTGAAATGTTTGTATTGGATCTTCCGACGCGAATGACATGCAGTACAACATGCAGTTTCCAAATTTCTGCCCAAGCAAATTTCGTCATGGTATTTTTTTTCACAGACGATATCCAACTGACCCTACTATACAGTGCAGTCGAGAAAATAAAAAAAACAACGCGTATGCGAGAAAATTAAAAATACATAATGATGACAATTTATCCATCGCACCTTCTATCTATCTATCTATCTATCTATCTATCTATCTATCTATCTATCTATCTGTTTGTATGCGTATTTGAATTACCATGCCAGTGTCAAGAATATCCTGATTAATGCAAATCAACATTGTTAAGTTTATAAATTCATGAAAGCTATACGGAGAAACAAGAAGTAGATAGATAGATAGATAGATAGATAGATAGATAGATAGATAGATAGATAGATAGATAGATAATAGGGTGTGCAAAATGGGTCGGTTAATGATACGAGCACGTCCCAATTGATTGAGTGATCGATATAAAGTGCAGACAAATCTACTTGCATTAATAAAAAGCACATTTTCTTTCCTAGTCAAAAGACTGAACTCTCCTTCATACGTCTGACAATTGCATCCTATTTGGTAGAACAAGTTTTTGGCCACAAGAAGATTTCAAATCAATAACAGAAACGGAAATAATTGGTTTCAGTTTCGAATAAAACGCTATGGATTTTAACTTTCCATTTTTTATTTTATTTTATTCAGGCCTTTTTCAGTCTAGCATTTATTAGGTTTGACGTGGTTATTCTTTCTTGTTTCGTCTTTTTGTTCCAGCTTCCATTACAATACCAATTTATTTTTCTCCGTCGATAGTAACTTCTTAAGAGATTACTGACCTCAAACGTTAATTATTATATTTTTCTATCTTGTAATCATCTCTAAGCTTAATTTTGCGGGTAATGTAATGATAACCTAATGAATTTTTACAGCAATACTGTTGTATATCACTGAAAATCGAGTGACAGCAAGACTTCTCTATACTATAAAATTATCCTACCTTTTTCTTGTTATGATTTGCGCTTTATATTAAGCGCCAATAAGTCTCCTTTAATGATCTCCATCAGGCTTTATTGTTCAAGGCACATCCTTTTTGCTAAGGCTATGGTACATGTGGTGCCCTTACAACTCTAATGGATCGTGACACGTGCGGTGACGCGATTTGCCATATAATCGTTTCTATTCATTTCCATATTTGCATTTTCAGATCAGTAGTAAAGTGTGGATGCGCGTTGTGGTGCAGTGAATATCGGCTTGGAACGAGAAATCGGAGAGCCGAGTTCGAATTCTAGTTGAATTCATTGCATTCACTTACGCGCAAATACCCTTGGGAAAGGTATTAATTCATCTCTTCTCTCTCCAGCTATGAGTTTAATAGCGGAATAGATTGGATTTATAACTTTGGTTGGCAACCAGTCTGCCACAGAAAGTAATGGCAACCTTCTGAGAGAAAAAATTCTGCTCAGTTAGTCATGTCTCTTTCGAGACTTGATTGCCCAAGGGTGTATCACATATGGCACTTAACTGACTGAGTAAGGTACGATACAAAGATTTATTTAAACTGCTAGGAAAAATTGATTTATTTAGAAAATATATTTTAAAAATTCAGAAAATGACTTTCATAAACACACAAAAATATAAAGGGGCGTAAGAAATGATTGTATCTTCTCGCTGGATTTGTTCAACCTCTACAGTGAGGCTATCCTAAGCGAACTAAAGGTCCTGTCAGGACATATTGACAATTAGAGTTATCTTAATGACATAAGATATTCAGATGACACATTGCTGATGGCAGACATAAAACGAAAACTGCAGAAACTCCTAAACAAGATAGTAATAGAAAGAACTAAACATCAATTGTAAAGAAGATAAAATGTATGGTTTTCAGCAAGAGACATGGCCCAAGATACGTGTAACAAACTGAAGATGTCAAAAAGAAGCATGTCAAATTTTATAAAATTAAATTTGCCTCAAGGAAGGTAGTAAAGCTACTAAGACGCAAGGTTTGAAAACATTAGAAAAACTGAAAATTGCTAAGAAGTGAAAACAACAAAAAGGTAACTGGAAGGCAGTAGATAGCATTTAAATTTGTGTAGATTAGTTGTCTGGAGAACATGGAACCGGAAGAGAGTTCAACAAGGGAGAAGTGCGAAAACAAAAACAAAAAAAAAAAGAAACTGTTAGCATAGAATTTGCGGTTACATCCAACCAGATCTGTAAATTGATGGGACCTCGTAGCCAATCTAGTACTGCGCTTAAATTCAAACGATATAGGTACCATGGCGAATAGTTCGTGAAAACAATTACAATGAAAGCATTTGTAGAACAATCACAATGAAGCATCTTACTGCGATGAGAAAGTGACTGAATCTGAGATGTCAATTCAAGACCAATAATATTGCTCATTCTTCTTTGGATTTTAACAAGTAGAGCTAGATGTGCGTTGTGGTGCAGTGGATATCGGCTAAGAACGAAAAATCGGGGAGCCGAGTTCGAATTCCAGTTGAATTCATTGCATTCACTTACGCACAAATACCCTTGGGAAAGGTATTAATCCGTCTCTTCTTTCCAGCTATGGGTTAATTAATCGGACAGATTTGGTTCTATAGCCTTGGCTGGAAACCAGTCTACCGCAGAAAGCAATGCCAACCTACTACGAGATAATCTTCTGCCCAGTCAGTCATGTCTCTTTCGAGACATGATCACCCAAGCGTGTTTCACGTATGGCACTTAACTGACTGTAACATATGTGGTAACAGTATTCTAAGCATGCACGAATGGTAGTCTTATAGATATGTAAGATATACTCTGGATATAAAGGTTATCTAGCACAACACAGTGAACCAACTTTCTTAGCAGCTGATTTATGGTTTAACACACACACACACACACACACACACACACACATATATATATATATATATAAGTGAAATACCTAATTCTTTTCCAAGCACTTTAATATATATATATATATATATATATATATATATATATTAAAGTTCTTGGAAAAGAATTACGTATTTCACTGTTATGAATTTTGAGTCAACCAACCAAGATGCAATTACACAGCTTAACTCCATTGAAGATTATGATTTTAAAACGCAACATTATTGTCATTAGAGTATTTGCATTATTCGGACTGATGTCCTCATCTTTGTTGCCATTTGTACGACGTTTCGTTCTTCAGTTGGTAGGAATTTCGAACCGATCCATTTATTACAATCATTGGGGTATATAGTCTTCATTTCGGAGAAGACTAGTCTGTACAGCGGCCGAAACGTCGTACAAATGGAAACAAAGATGAGGACATTTATCCGAATAATATAAATACTGTAAACACTACCTCATCTCAGGATTCTAGACAAATAATTCTCATTATTTACAATATGGGTTCTGGAAATCAAGTAAATCTACAGAGACATTTAGGAAACGTTTGTGCGGTGTATAAGGATGCAAGAAAGGTTCGTGCATGGCAACAGTAGCTTTAAAGGTTTTTAAAATGGTGATTGCGACATATCGAAGTAGCCTTGCCCTGGCATATGACCCACACTGAATGAAGAACTTTTGAAAGAGACAACTGAATTGGATCTACATGAATGCACCAGATATAGAACGGAAAAAAGAATATCAGATATATAATATCTATTATCTAGATCGACAGACACCTAAAGAAGGCTGGAGGGCATAACGGCCAAAACGCTGTAATAATAAAAACCAAGATGAGGATATTAGTCCGACTGAAAATAATAATAATAATAATAATAATAATAATAATAATAATAATAATAATAATAATTTCTCTTAACTGTGAAGCATAGATCCGAAGAGAATTCTACAAGCTGGAAGTGCGAGAAAAGAACCTGTTAACATAGAACTTGTGGTTACATCTGAAGGGTTTGGACGAAAGAGTTTCTTAGTTTTTTATGGTTAGACTTAACCTTACTCAGTGGGGTTGACGTATAAATGAAAAAAACTTAAACATGTCTTTTAAATGTATAACAACAGAATTACTGTCAACATCTTGGAAGTGTTTTAACAAATAACGTAAAATGTGACACAAAATCACAAGGTGCATTGGAATAGCAAAAGATGTCTTCCAAACTCTAAGCAATTTTTTTCAGAAATTGGTAAATTTCTTTAGAAACAAAGAAAAGAGTGCATAACTGCCATATAATATTAGTTCTACATGACAATGGCTGCTAGAAAATTACCTTCAGGAGACATTAAACAACATTGATGTGATTCTATAGATGGATACTGAGAATATCATAGAGTGTGTTGGAAGGTCCAAGACCATGAATCTAAGGAGACTCAAACTCACTCCCTCGAAAGTGATTTCAGATTTTATTTACTTAAACCAGCAGTGAACACAAAAGATATATACAGTATATACACCAGTATAGTTTTTGTTATCATTTAGAAAAAATAGGAGGTCGTACTATACACAAGTAATGTTTTTGAAGAAGCAAAATTCATGCATGAACGAAAACAAAAATGCGTTATCTAAATCTTCGTATTAGATGTTTTAAAGGTAATGTTTTTTCTGGTAGCTTTGTTAAAAAAAAAGAGTAACCTTTGTTTGCTATTAAACATGTCCAGGATGATGCCCCGTACTGCAATACTTCACTACAGAAGGTCTGCTAGTTTTGCTCAGAAACTTGGGTCGCATTACACACAAACTATTTGAAAAAAAATCAGACTTTTCATAAAAATAATCAGGAGTCGCACTATACATGAAATAGTCTGATACACGAGTTTGTACGGTATGCAAATTTGAAACTTACTGATGATTAAAACTTAAGTCAAGTAACTCATTAAGTAATACATACAGCGTCATATTTCGATTTTTCCTCTTTTTTTATACCGTTCGATCGTTGGTTGTAAGCGGGAGATAAAATTCACTTGATTTTCGATGTAGTAAAACAATTTTCTTTAATCAAGTCATTTAAATGCAAATGAACAATCATGTAACGAATGAAGTAATTTTTTTCTAGGAAAACTTTTATAAAAAAAATGAATAAAAATTGGCAAGTTATTTTTCAATGCTTTATTTAAATTATATATATATCCCGTGTCCATGCCTGAAGAGACCTAACGGTCAAAACCCGGTTAGTGTGATACGGATCTCAAAAAATTAAAAAATTGTAAGTATATATATATATATATATATATATATACTCCCTGGAAAGTGATTTCAGATTTTATTTACTTATACCAGCAGTGAACACAAAAGATATATACAGTATATACACGAGTATAGTTCAAGTTTTTGTTATTATTTAGGGAAAAATAGGAGGTCGTACTATACACAAGTAATGTTTTTGAAGAAACAAAATTCATTGTTTTGAAACAAAAATGCGGTATCTAAATCTTCGTATTAGATATTTTAAAGGTAATGATTTTTCTCGCCATTTAGTCGTGGCTTTGTTAAAAAAAAGAGTAAACTTTGTTTGCTATATATATATATATTATAAATTATATTTCAGAAGATGTACATAATTTTTTTATATATATCCACTACAAAGAACATTTGTTTCGACATTGAAACTTCAATGTCTGATCAGGCGGTGTGGCTAGGAATAGAAAGCCTCTTTTCTTATATTTGGTCAGTTGTGTTTGAGGTGTTGGTGGGGGTTAGTGATAGGGGATATATATATATATATATATATATATATATTTATATAGGGGGTATATATATATATATATATATATATATATATATATATATATATATCCCTAGAGGGTGATTTTTTGCAACTAATTATATCAGTTAATTACTTATTTAAATTAATTTAATTGATGACTTTTTATCACTGGTGATTTTGTTTGTGACTTTTAAAATATTTTAACGAGATGGAATTTTTTTTTCATAAGGCTGAATAGCATCTGTTAACAAACAAATAAATAAAAATAAAAATCACCTTATGTCATTCTTTATCCTTGCTGGCAAATAGGGCAATAAGGGTAATGCCCAACTGGTTATATTGGGTTACATTGTATCAGCTGAATTGATAGTTCCCTGATCTGAGCTATTATCGACCGTCCTAGCATTAGCTTGTGAACTTTGGTGATATAGTAATTAAGATTTTAATCCCTGGGCAAGGTAGTACAGAGACAGATTCATTGGAGACAAGACGAAGAATAACAAAGCAGTACTAAAAATAAAAAGATCAAGATGAGATACCCCTAGACAAGGTCAGCAGAATAAGAACAATCTATCTCTATAAGGTGAATAAAGTGTATTGTTCGATATTTCCTGGTGGTTACTCAGATCAATATAAACCTGATAAAGATTGGAGGGTATAACATTAGACCGGCTGTAAATAATATAAATACGCCATAATTTTTAGGCCATCCCAGTTTTTTTTTAAAGAAATGATGTATTTCATACTATTTTTAGTATTTATTGCCAAATAAAAATAGAATGTTTTTTTTTTGTTTTTTTTGCAAACTTTTACAAGGCATGGAAGCAAAGATAAACTCGTTCGAATCACCCTAAATTTTTTCATTTTTTCATTGATGAAACTGCAATATAGGTAATTATTAGATACTTATAAATTCATTTGATGTACATGTTATTGTGCAATATTAACGAAAAAACCATTCCATTTTCATTTACAATTATTTACTTGGCAATAAAAACTAAAAATAGTATGAAATACAACATTTTTTTAAACACTGGGATGGCCCAATAATTATGGCCGGTAGTGTCCCAATAATTATGGCCGGTAGTGTATATGAATATCTCGAGATAAATGAACATCGGGATGAGAACAAAATAGATGAAATAAATGGTTCAGTTTGAAGGTTTCTAACAACAAATATTAGTCCGATTGTAAATAACCGAGCTTACAGAACTGCAAATGTCATGAAATGCCTTCTGATATAGGATAAATTAATTTATTCCTTTTCCAAAGTAACTCGGGTGAAGTGAACGTAAAATATTCCAGCTAAAATTTGAACCGATTAGCCCATTCCATTCTCCGTGGGTTAGACCTTAGGCCACTCGTGCCTTCGCTAACTCAACAAATAAAATTACTTTTTTTCTTTACAGTTGTAATTTAGATCCCAATATACTTTCTATCAGAATTTCTGGGACGGAGAGTTATCATTATTTATATTATTTATATTTGAACTATTGTCCTCATCATTGTTGTTGTTATCACAATATTTCTGCTGTTATGCTATTCAGGTTTAATTACCGAAACTTTGAATTAACAGCAACAAAGTTGAGAGCAATAGTTCAAATAACAGTCATTTAAGTGCCATACGTGATACACGCTTGATACCTTGGCATTTCTTTTTGTGGTAGGCTAGTTACCGACAAAGGCTATAGAACCCAATCTATTCTGCTATTTAATCCATAGCTGGAGGAAGAAGATATGGATTAATACCTTTTCCAGGGGTATTTCCGCGTAAGTGAATGCGACGAATTCACTTACGGCAGACTGAATTCTCTAGATTTGCTTGTCAACCAGTCTAAGAACAACTCTGAATTTAAAATAAGTTGGATGTGGGGCTAGTAACTCCACCCTGTGAAAACCTACTCGCTAGGAAAACACAATAGCAACACGTAGCATTGTAAAGCTAAGTCCTTAAATTCCTAAGGCTCTACATAAATAATACATCTATCATTTACAAAAAAATTTACAAAATCAAAATATAATTTTTTTTAAATATCTAGATAAAATATATGAAATTAAAATGGATATACGTACATATCGAAAGAGATTCTCAAATATTTAAAAATTGTTAAAACTTAATAGTAGCAGAATAAATAGTCAAATATACTCCCGTAGCATTAAGATGCGTGTCGTGGTGTAATATTTATGATGTTGAATAAGACATCAGAGAGCCGTGTTCGAATTTCACTCGGACTCTTTACGTTCATTTACACGCAAATACACTTTAGAAAAGTATGAATTCATCTCTTGTCCCTTCAGCTATGGGTTGAATAGCAGAGCAGACTGGATCCTATTGGATCCTATTTAAACATATAACTGATTTTTATGAAATTCATCTTATGTGCTTTGTTCGGATATTTCATATCAGCCATCTATAATGTCCAAACTTATTTAATAACTAGTTACTCGTTTCCGGGCCCATCTGTCAGTTAGGGCGGTAAGCCAATCCCTGTTGTAGACGTTTTCTCAGGTATATTTGTTGACAACCAGTCGACCGCAGAGAGAAACGGCAACCTACAGGAAAATCCTCTCTAGTCAGTCATGAATCGAAAAAGTATAGCACTTAAATAAAAGATTCAACAGTTATTAGACGAGGAAGTTGTGGAGATACATGATTGCACAAGCATGTATTACATACAGCACTTGACTGACTGACCGAAAGGAATGGTGCACAAGCCGAGTTTAACGTGATGATCACACGTAGTAGTCCCGCGTGATTCCTAAAAAATCCTTGGCATTTCCCTTTTCGAGGATGCCTCAGGCGCCAAGTAATAACACTAACTCTCTTACGAGGGGGTGACATTGCCTGGGGATACCGGCTCACTGACATGGGACATTTAATAAACCTAAAAAAATGAAAAATCCAAGGAAAAAAAGAAAGTTTTGGAATGCTCATACAGCGACAGGTTAACAAGAAAACAAATATTTAAACATACAACTGATTTTCATGAAATTCATCTTACGTGCTTTGATCGGATATTTCATATCAGTCATCTATCAGTTAGAGCGGCTAGCCAACCCCCGTTGCAGACGCTTTCTCAGGTATATTTGTGTTTATTTAACACCGAAGGAGCCAACTGCAATTACTGCAATTATGCTTAGCAGACACTGGTTACAGTTTCTGGGAGAAAACGACTCATTTGGCGCGATCAACAGTTTGAACAAAGCTCAAACTCTCAGTTACGATGACTTATTATTGCGTGCTCGTACAACCACCGACGGCTACCGAATATTTCTGTCTGCTCAATTTCATTAACGAGGTTCGTTTCAATGAGTTACAGTTTTCGATATGTTCCACACGCTGGGATCGCTTCCTCGAGCTGATCACATCAAAAGTCACCTTCCTAACAAATCGACAATGATGAGATTCGAATCTCAGTTTCAAAGTCATACATCCATTATCATACGTCATGTTCTCCGATCTCTCTCGTACATGATCATGCGCGATTTCACTGTTCCATCCCTCACTGCCATTTTTTGATGTTCCTCCAGCCTAGTCCTCCAGGAGAGTCTTCAGCCTCTGGAATGAAGTGAAAATACTGGACAAGAAAGAACACTGAAGTTAGACGCCTAAAACAATTAGTTCATATTCTAGGCTATGAGGAGCCCGTTAATAAGGCTAGCGTGGAATAAAATGCAATATGGGAACCGTTAATAAATATTGGTTTGAAATGAGAACTTGAGTTTAAATTCCAGTTGAATTCGTTGTATTCCCTTGCACTCAAATACCCTTGGGAAAAGTACGAATCCATCCATTCTCCCTAAATAGTATGACAGATTGAGTTCTATAGCCTTGGTTGGCAACCAGGCTAATGCAGAAAGAAATGGCAACCTACTGTGGGACAATCTTTCGCCTAATTAGTCATGGATCGACAGAGACATGATCGCTTAAGTGTGTATCACGCATGACAATTAACTGATCGACCGAATCCTCAATAATAACAAGCAGAAAAAAACGAGATCTGTGAGGTTATGTAAGAAGATAATTTTCAAAGATTATGCAGTTGCCTTGGAAATTGGGATTTTAACTTCTTGCTCTGATCTACAGAAAGAAATGGCAATCTACTGCGAGAAAATATTCTACCTAGCTAGTATTACGTATACCACTTAACTTACTGACTAATAAAGAAAGAATGACAAATGCCAACAAGTCTTCAACAGCAATCAAAATATGACAGGCAGCAATAGAAGCAGTTGCAACATTAATCAGCAGTTAAGTTAGGTTTAAGGCTCCAAGTTCACTATAACAAATCCTTGTGGATTAATAAGTTATTTCGAGAATTTGGTAACATTGTGAGTTCAATTCCTGTGTCGGTCAGTGTGTACTTGGACTTAAATGAAACCGAGCAGTACTAAAACTAAGAATTAAACGTGGGGAGCAAAACGAAAACAGTAAATCGTAGATTAAGTGGTTCAGTTCAGAAATACACATGAGGAAGGGCGAAATGTTTTGACAACAAAGATGAGGACAATAGTCCAAATATAGTGTAACTATTGTGTGTGTGTGTGTGTGTGTGTGTGTGTGTGTGTGTGTGTGTGTGTGTGTGTGTGTGTGTGTGTGTGTGTGTGTAAGGATTATGTTTACACTATCTTTATTTATTATTTCATTTGCTAGTAGAAAGTTAACCAAAACTCGTATTTTTTCTTTTCTGAGAAATTATGAATTTATAAGTTATTTTCATGGCATGAGAATAGGAAAAGTGGCCGGTCAAAAGATATTCTTGAAAAAATAACAACGGAAGTTTATGAAATTTTTGATAGATTATTTTTATCGAGAAAAAGATTGCGATGCAAATGATTAATGTTATTTCTTCTTTTTTTTTTTTACAGACGGAGCTGTGTAATAAAGTCAAGTGAATTTGATGATATGGTCGTCGTCGTCGTCGTTTGTGTTGTAAAAAAGCACAAATGAGTAAAAAGAGAAGGAAAAAATACGTTTATCGAAGAGAATTCTGCTGGGAATCTGAACTGCCGGCTCCTCGGTTTCTTCTTGCCCTTCCAAACAAAATTACCATTGAAATGAGACAGCAATTGGAAAGAATTACCTCTTAGGCTAACTAACGATACCCTCCAATTCCAGCAATTTACACATCAGCAACAACAAAAAAAACAAAAAAAAAAAACAAACAAACAAGGAATTCAGCCTTTAATTACATTGTCGCTTCCATTATTATGCTTAATCTTCATTTTCAATAATGATGATTAAATCTTTCTTTTTCGTGTCTAACGTCCGCTATTTTGATAAAATATGGGTTTAAAAAATATATTTCTTTTGAAATAAACAAATGAAAGTCATTTTAAGAATACCTAAATACGTCAGAAATATATTTGGCAATTTATACGAACCAAAAAATGGGAAAAATAGTTTTCAAAATTACATCAAATTATTTAAACCTCAGAAAAACAGCAAATCGCAAAAATATTGTATTTTAATTGAAAGTTCTTACTCCGCACAAAACAATTCCGTTTTATTTGTACAGAACATTTTGCACAATTTGCATCAATAATAATAATAATAATAATAATAATAATAATAATTGCATTTGATTTGAATCATTAATGCTGAGAGGGTGTTCGAGAACTTTTAATTTAAAAAAACGTATTTCCTTTAACGGTTTGATTTTTTCATAGTTTCCAAACATAAAACAAATATTACGAAAAATATAGTCAACTCTTTCAATTCGTGTCCAGTTAATTTACATATATTCAGGTATATATATATTCATAGATAAATAGATAGATAGATACGTGAAACGTTTAGTATAATAGCGAAATACATGAAAAAAGAAAAAATACAAAATCTTGTGGGTTGATAAAAAATAATACTAAAATGACACATTAATTGTTGTAAATATATTAATATTAATAATATTAAAATAAATTCCAGGAAAACCCAATAAAATTTTTCTTTTTCTTTTTTTTTATAGTAATAATAATAATAATAATAATAATAATAATAATAATAAGCTTTTTGTTGATCTGTCTTTAAAAGATCTTACAATTCATAACTTCATACGGCTTTCTATCAAAAACATTTTTCTCATACTGTTGCCTTTTCACTTTTAATATATTTTATAACTGCCACGTTTATAAGAAATTTAAAAATCAGCCTAAATTCTACAGTCATATTAATTTAGATATTACTATAGCTCGTCAATTTTCTTTTCTTTTCATAGAACAAATAATATTACTATTATAATAGATTTATCATGTTTGACTTTGTGCTGCCTTAAGTTAAACATTGGAATCGTTGACAGAAGTGTAATTATAATTCAATATCTCAAAAAATACAGTCAATATCGTGTGTTTTTATATGCATAAATTATGCAAGCAAGATATGTTTTATTAATGCTTATACTTAAAAAAAAACTTATCCTTATTATATAATGCATGTAATAGAAACACAATCAATAAGACAAAAAATATCAGCGCTGAGATTGTCGTTAAGAGCATAAATATCTATCTTTGTACATTCGTAATAGCGTATTATTTTTTACTTATCTCAGTCTACGCTTAAATTAGTAGATATATGTATTAGAAAAGCATAGTCTCAATGCTGATTTGAATCATATATTTGTAAATTGTGGGAGGTCGCATGCAGCTAACAATTATATGTTAAACACTTGAAATAAACTGTTTAATTTTTTTTAAAAATAAATGGAAATATTCTGGATTAAAGGTTTTAATTGCAAATAACTGAAAAAAAAAAAAAGAAAAAACTGATAAGCACGGGGATAGTTTTATCTCAGAATGAATTATCAAAAAAAAGAAAAAAAAAGATTCTATGAATCCATTTTGTTCTACCAAAAATTTTAGAGCAAATTTTTGGGCTTCTAAGACGCTGTAGATATATTTATTTTTCAAATTTAAACCTAAAAAGCTGTCTATTTTTATTTATTCTTTTTAATTCAAACTATCTTCAATGATTTTTACGAAAACTTCTAAAAGAAAACGGATGATGTAACTTTAAAAAAAAACTGGCCTGGAAGCTAGTTTAACTTCTCAATTTCTTCATTAATGTTTGTGTGTAATCGATATGTTTGTATGAATTTTTTATGAATATTATCTTAACTGAACAAAAAATATTGAAAATAACTGTCAAAAAAAAAGAAAGAAAAAAAGAAGAAAACTACGAAAACTGGCGTTGTTATAAGTTAACCTCATTTACATAATGGCTTTCAATAAGCTATCTAACTGAACAGTATTGTCAAAAGCGAAATAATTTTTAAGAGTCATCACCAAACAGCATATATGTCTACTTCCCAAGTATTCAAAACGGAGAATCTAACGAGCGACAAAAAAGAGGCAAGCAGGGTCTTTCCCTGCTGCCTCTACGAAAACCTGCTAATTGTGAGCAGGCAATGAGTTCTCTTATTGAAGATCCTGAAATTCCGTTAGTCGGTATGAATAGTCACAAGTGTCGCTCGTACTCCAGCACCTACAACGAAGATGTTAAGGGCGCCTCCAACAGTATTGCCAGCATTCGACGTTACGGTACAGTCGGCAAGCGGCTGGCCATTCGCCGGGAGCTGTTTGAGAAAAGGCGTCGCCTCGGCGATGTCTCACTCCTTCTCGCCGCTTGCGGTATCGTCCTTATGATGATTGAGTTGGAGCTTTGTCTGTCTTCCGTCATTGATAAGACATCGTCGATATCCTTCTTCGTGAAATTGTGCATTACCATCACGACCATTGTCCTCTTGGTCGTACTCGGACTATACCACCGTGTTGATATCAAACTCTTTACTATCGACAACTGCGTGGACGATTGGTGTCTGGCAATTGACCGGACCCGCGTACTGAAAATCGGACTCGAGCTGCTCATCTGCTGCGTTCACCCGATTCCCGGGACATATACCAACGTTCCCTTTACGACGTCGCCCCCGCAAATGACTCCGGCAGCGGCTGTGGCGCCTGGGGCAGCTGTTGCTGCCGCCGCTGCAGCTGCCGCAGCTGCCGACGCGACAACACCATCGCCGCTGTCGGCCGCTCTTTACCCTTTCAGCGCCCACGCAGCTCCGACAACTCCGGTATTGTCTCTGGAAAAACCCTCCCCTGTAGCGTCAACGCTTATATCCCCTTCTCCGGCCCCGTCATCTTCCTCTTTTTTAATCCCAACGTACGACGTATTCCTCGCCCTCCCTATGTTTTTACGCGTGTATCTACTTTGTCGCAGTATCATGCTACACAGTCGTCTTTATGAGGACGCCTCGTCACAGAGTTTGGGAGCGTTGAACAGAATCCATTTTAATTTTGCGTTTATTTTCAAGTCATTTATGTCTTTGCATTCGGATTATGTGCTTATCATGATTACAATTACGGCCTTTCTGATTAGCAGCTGGTGTTTGCGTCTTTGCGAGATTCAGTTCCGACCGACCGAAGCTACTATGTTGAATTCAATGTGGTTAATCGCAGTCACGTTTCTATCGGTTGGTTACGGAGACATTGTTCCCGTGTCGTACTGCGGCCGGGCCATTGCTGTTATCACAGGAATTATTGGAGCAGGTTGCACGGCCCTGGTCGTAGCCGTGCTGGCGAGGAAGCTGGAACTGACGCGTGCCGAAAAATACGTCCATGACTTTGTCATCGATGCCGATCTCAATAAGCGAATTAAACATGAAGCTGCCAATGTGTTGAGGGCCGGTTGGCTTATTTACAAAGCAAACAAGAATCATGCGTCGAAGCGAGCTGTGAATGAACACCAGAGAAAAATGCTGCGGGCCATCTACAACATACGAGAGAGAAAGGCGCAACAACGCCGCTTATTAGACAGCACTGTCACCCTGGTGGAGGTGAACAAAGGTCAGTCAGACATGTCGGTTAATATAGACCAGCTGCGCAGTAAGCAGCAGGCGATGGAGGAACAGATTTACAGCATCAGGAAGGCTGTACTTGGAGTGCATGAAAAGCTAGACAAGCTTTACCACGTCTTAAATAAAAGTCCCTCCTGACTTGATCTTAAATCTTTTATTTCTTTTTTTTTCTTTAAACACACGCGCAAACACAGACTCACACAAACACACGTACACACATATATGTATAAAGGATAAAATATGTATACATTCGATCACTTCAGCTGTGCCATTGTTATATATATATATATATATATATATATATATATATATATATATAATGTAGAGAAATTTGTCATTTAACTGAACCGTTATGTCGACTTCAAAGTTTCATGAAGGCACCATTATGTTGTCCTCTCTCCTCAGGGTTTATTTTTCCTCTGCTATTGTGACCCGGTTTTATTCATTTTTATATAGAACTTTGCGTAATTTAATTCTTTGCTATGTGGAGAAATTCACCATTATATTACACCAAGCTCCGTATAAATAAGAATAAGACCGGGAAACAACAACAGTTTGAAAAATTATTCCTGAGGAGTGATGACAACACAATAGTGCCTTCACGAAACCTCAAAGATTGCATGACTTTGCTCAGTTAAGTGACAAACTTCTCCACATTAATCCTATTAACGCTCTCTGTCTATCTCTATATCGAACACTTTACGACCAAAATACCTGCTTGCCAAAATATCTTTTTATCAGTAAACCACTGAAGAAAACAACAATCTTGGCACTAAGCATCATCTCAACACTATATATATATATATATATATATATGTGTGTGTGTGTGTGTGTGTGTGTGGGTGTGTGTGTGTGTGTGTGCATTCATATATATTCTTTATATCTATGTATATTCTTTGAGTACATATGAACGATATATATATATATATATATATATATATATATATATATATATATATATATATGAATGTTATCAGATTAAATGTATCTGTTGAAGGGACAGAATGAACAAAAAAAGAGGCAAGAGGAAAAACTGTATTTAGCCAACGCGTTTCGTCATCTGAGGGACTTTATCAATGTAGGATTTATTATGTTACACGTAATTGTACGCAAAGAGGCAATGGTTGTCATTGGTTTATTAATTTCTGAAAATTCGAGAACGTTCATGAATGTTCATCAGGTGATTGAAAAGCCAGTCAAAGCATGAGAAGAGAACAACGTGTCCTAATTCATATTTTAAAATAAATGCTGTTTGGATTGTGATTCGATTGTTATGGTATAAGACGGACGTTTGTATTGTAGACATTCGAATGCTGAAGTGAAGAAATTACTGTTTTCTTTCGATTTTTCAGCATATTTGTCGTTGTGTATGTTGGCTTGGCAAAGTAGTCATTCTCTTAGAAATGGTGAGATTGGGAAACAACCTGGGTGTGGATTGATAATTTGATAATATTAAAAAAAGAAATATATACATTCCACCAAACTTTGAATTAGGAAACATTGCCTTGATAAAGTCCCTCAGAGAACAAAACTTGTCGGCTAAGTACAGTTTTTCCTGTTGTCTCTTATATATTCACACACACACACACACACACACACACACACACACACACACACACACATATATATATATATATATATATATATATATATATATATTACGGAAATTAACGAATTTTAACGAAACTTGGTTATAAACAACCGACAATTTGAAATGAATTGTTTGAACATTATTTTTTATCGATACTCGTATTTAACTAGATATTCTGTTTTTAATTAAACAGTATTATATATTTATATCTACTGGTCTGGTCGCAGATTCGAATCCTGCCGAATGACACACATTTTCGTAATAAATATTTATCGTAAATAATCAGGCCTGTAGATATAAATAAATAATACTGTTTAATTAAAAACAAAATATCTACTTAAATACGAGTATCGATAAAAAATAATGTTCAAACAATTCATTTCATTCATATATATATATATATATATATATATATATATATATATATATATATATATATATATATATATATAAAGTTTTGTTGATACTGATAAAAGGATAAGGGCAGACAAATAATGGGCTTAATTTTTTTCTTTTTTTAATGAAGAACAATGAAAATGAAAAAGTAAGAAAGAAAAGCGAAATGAAAGTAATTAAAAAATTTAAAAAATATTTCACAAAAAATTTTAAATCAAAAATAATTTTTTACATTTCTGTATTCTGTGTGGAAAAAACGCAAAATCATCATTTTTGGGAACTTTTTAAATTTCCAACAATCGATTACATTTTTACTTATTTATTTATTTATTTATTATTATTATTAATGTTATTAATACGATTAATAATAATTATTATTTTTATTATACTTTTTTAAAGATACAACAATGTCTAGTTAGAGGAAAAGCTTTAAATCAAGAAACAAATCAAGAAAAAAAGTATTTTACTCTTTACGTATGGCGTGAGAATAGCAAAGTCCTTATTTGCGAATGTATTGTATGAGTGCGTGTAAGCTATGTGTGTTGGGTGGGTGCGAAAGAGTTAACCAATGTGATTGTGTTTGTAGCGTGTAAGCATGTGTCTCTCTAGTTGTGCGCGCGTGTGAGGTGTTAGTGCGCACAGGTGGGTGTGCATATTACAGATATTGCCTCGTTCTCAAAAAAATCACCCCGGTAGAGAAGACTATCTTGAACCACGTGATCATCATAATAAAAGTAATAACGAACACATACGCAGATAAGCACAGACACGATCACACAAACGCTCATATATTTATAATGACATGCAATTTCTTAATCGTGCGTATATAAAGATATACATGAAGTATTATATATATATATATATATATATATATATATATATATTCGCTTACAAATGTTATTTATGTATATTGTATTCTCATGAAGACTTATTACTAAAAATGAATTTTCAAATAGACATATATATATATATATTTATAAACATGCGCAAACATACACACACACAAATATATATATATATATATATATATATATATATATATAGTTTTCATTTGGCTGACAAGTTATTATTACTAAGTTGTTTATATAATTTTTGAAGTGTTCTTGTGAGTGTTTTCTTTTCAGAACTCAAATTATATAAGCTTTTTTCGGGTGTTTTCGGCTATACTTTTAGTCAATATCAAGGATGATTTTTTTGTTTGTAACTAAATATGTGTACAGTTTATGTATATAGAAACATGTGTATAACATGTATTGAAAATAATGAAAAAATAAAGGGAAATCTTATGCATAATTATGATCATGGTAACAACGTGCTTATCGTGTTCGGAACTTAACATCCACATGATTTCATGTACAGGAACTTTATGAATATTTAGTAACACATGATATAAAATTCACCCTTGATAATGTCTTAAAGTATAACCGAAAGCGTTCAAAAAAATCCTTTGGCCAATTCTTATATAATTTGAGTCCTGAAAAGAAAAAAAAATAATAAGAACACATGAAAAATTAGATAAAAAAGCTCATTGTCTTGCTGGTTATTTTCAATGAAACCTGCACAAAAGAGATATTTCTGCCCAAATACACAATATATATATATATATATATATATATATATATATATATATATATATATATATATATATATAAATCTATGTATGTATATACACACGAATATGAATGACATAATAGAAAAAAATCGTAATCGAATGACATACTAGAATAAAATCCAAAGTAACGTCTTTCGATCCAAGCAGGGACTTCTTCAGATTAATCATGCTTTTTTTTCGGCGGAGTCAGTCATATAAATATTAGGATGGGGAAGAAATATAACAAACCCAGGTTAGACTTCTAAATTGAAAACGTCAAATATACAGGGATGCTAGTCTTTCAATTTTAATTCTAAAAATTAATCGATTTCATCCAGCTTTCTAAACTTCTAGATAACGTTTTCGATGTAAAACTCTAACCGGTTATTAATGTGTCTCTTCCCCACATCCACCATTCTCTGAATATAAAACTTACTGTATCAGTAAAATTATTAGATAGATAGATAGATAGATAGATAGATAGATAGATCTGAATACATTAAGATAGATAGATAGATAGATAGATAGATAGATAGATAGATAGATAGATAGATAGATAGATGTGGAAAAAGTATGTCAAACTGGGTAACGGTTTTCATGTCACGCATTTCGTGCTTTAGGACTGCAACGGACTAGTGATGTTTATGCTGATGCGAATGCACATGCGCCTGAAGGAGAATTTTTTATTATTGTATATAGTCTAGAGAATTTTATTTAGTTTTCTTTGCTTTTTGTCTATGTTTTTATCACATTATTTTATTATTTATCCAACATTGTAATAATCGAAGACCTGCCAAGGAAGGAGAAACGTTCTAAGAACCTGAATGTAATATTACACTGGATGATCTAACGATTAAAGCACTTTGTACACTTTCTCGTCTTAGCAAATTGTTTACTGTCTTTTATTAAAGTAGCATTATTTTTTAATCAAAATTATGGTCAGACTCATTATGGTGAGAAACTAATGCATTTAGTGTATTCTTTTGTAAAATATCCCTTTTGTATTTATATACTCATGGCTAGTTTAGATGTTAAAATCCTTTACACAAACATTCATGTTAACAAGTGCTTAACTCTTTAAAAAATCTGACATAATAAAAATTAAAGCTTTCCATACAGTACAATAAAAATCTACTGCCTTATCATCAATCAAATCACATTTGAAATTTCATATTTAAAAAGCAATGATGCTATTAACAAACAATATGTACACATTGAAAGAAATGCCTGTATCGAATAATAGTTTAATTATTGTACATCTATCTATCTATCTATCTATCTATCTATCTATCTATCTATCTATCTATCTATCTATCTCTAATACATTTACGATGTACTATAGTTAAAAGTATTAAAAACGAGAATTACCCCGGCGCAAGAACGTGCTTTAATCGATAAACAATCTACAGTAAATTTACATTCGGGTTCCTACAATATTTCACCATTCTTGGCAGATCTTCTATTATCACAATATGGGATATTTAATAACAAAACTTTTGGAAAAAAGTAAATTAAATCGGCTAGACTATATATTCAAAACATGTATTTTAGGAACAAATTAATTAAAATTTAAAATTTAACATTTTCAACGTCCGCATCTCTTTCATGCGCATGTGCGGTCGCACCAACGTAAACATCAATTTAGTTTGATGAAGTTCTAAAGAGTGAAACGCGTCATACAAAACTTCTTTCAATTTTTCATAGTTTTCCCTAAAGTTATTCTTGACCTATAAGCATTTATATATCGTTTTCGCATAGATAGATAGATTTCTCTCTCTGAACATACAGAGCAGATAGATAGATAGATAGATAGATAGATAGATAGATAGATAGATAGATAGATAGATAGATAGATAGACGTTAATTTATTATTATCTTTTTCAGCTTCATTTCTAACTTTCAGCACTTTCAGTCGAATATACATACATACATACATATATATATATATATATATATATATATGCATATATATATATATATATATATATATATATATATATATATATATATATATATATTGAGCTTTCTATACAGGTCAATCTCTTAATATTTTATATGAAATAGATCTTTTTGAATCATAATCTCCATTTCCGGACTTTGCATCATTATCTATCTATCTGTCTACATATATATATATATATATATATATATATATATATAAAACGTACATGTTCTATTGAATACGACAGACAATACATATTTAGTTATTTTTATTGGCCATTGTATTCAATGAAAGACAATGAAAGAAAGATTGCTGCACAAAAATGTAGTTAGATAGATAGATAGATAGATAGATAGATAGATAGATAGATAGATAGATAGATAGATAGATAGATAGATAATTATCCTATCCGTGTCTTCCCATTATGCATACATATTGCTTTTTAATATAAACTGAACATCTTATGAATAAAAATGAAGATTAGTAGATCATTTATAACGTCAAGCCTTCAATGTTTTTGTTGTTCCTGCCACAGGAAGCTATGCTTTAAATTTCCGATAGACTCAGTTACAAATATCAATTCACGTTGACCTTATAATAGTGCAACCATTGCTGTTTACGGCAGTCTCTAATGCTTGAATTCTAGTGTCGCCCTAAACTTTGAAAGGTAGACACGAAATGGTGCGAAATCCAGTGTATACAGCGATAATCAACATGCGCAATTTGTTATAAATATTTGCTGAGGCTAAGACCTGATATTTTAACGAAAATGGATCTTGAAAAAAAAATGAAACGTTACTTCCGTTACATGATCAGGAAATTTCAAGAAAATGTTTCACTGACGCATGAAGCATTGTTTGGGGACATTTTGGGATATTCAACATTTCAATAACCCTGCTTATATACATAGGTATAAGGTCGATTATAAAAAATATATATTTTATGAATAAGATGTGATCATTATTTACACTATCTAGATTTTAACTATTGTCTTCATTTTTTTGTTGTTATCACTAAAACACACACTCACACACACACATATATACATATATATATATATACATACATATATATATATATATATATATATATATATATATATATATATATATGAGACTATTATTGAACAGTTCTTGGCCCGACCTAGAAGACATTAAGCATTTATATTTTGTCATATTTTGTAGAATAAGTTAGTCTGAGAGCTTTTCTACAAATCCCGGTGCGCGCACACACATACATTCTCGCTCCCCCATATATATATATATATTATTTTTTTTTCAACGAACTCAAACACATACGTATACAGAGTACGATGGATAAATTGTCGTCTAAATTACAGAAACAAGGAAATGATACTGACATTTCATTTTAACAGATATATTTACTAAGATTACACAACATATCTGAAAATTCTAATAAGTAAATTTATTCAATAAAATCGCCATTGTCTTCAACAACGGCCTATGGAATATTTCAGCATCTTTTACAACTCTTGTGGACTGTCACCTCGTTTAAGTTTGTGAATGCTGCCATAATCTTTGCCTTCAGTTCATCTTTGGTGTTCCAAGAAGGCTTGTTGGTCTCTCGCTCAGCTGCCTCCCACATATTATAATAAAGGGGGTTGTAGTATGAGGAGTTAGGTAGCCAGATATAAGCGGTGTTGTGGTTACAGAAATTATCTGAAGGTATTCTGCTTGTGTGACATATTGCAGATTCCTGTTGTCAGACGTGGGAACTTCAGCAGCCACTCTCTTGACCAGGGCAGCACTACATCCTCGATTTAGTCCTCTGCGTTAAGTCTAAGGCTCCGTGGAAAGATATACATATATGCATAACATCGCCATCTCTATTGATCAATCTAAACACTATGATGTTGACTGGCTATCTCATTCCACACTTACAGAATCCTTTGCGCTGTTCTCACATTGACAACAAATTACTCTGAAATGTTCGAATTAGAGCTAACGGCGCAAATTCCAAGCATTACATCATGCCATTTCCAAATTTCTGGCTGATTTAATCGCGTCATCATGCTCATTTTCTCACAGACAGTTCCCAACTGACTCTACTAGAATTGTCAGGCGACAAAATAAAAAGGAAACAAAGCGCTTGCACAAAATTAAAAATAAAAACTAGCTACATTTTGCCCACCACACCCTGTATGTATTTGTATATAATAGTGTGTGTGTGTGTGTGTGAGCTAGTGTTTGTGTAATGTGTGAATGTGTGTGCATGCATTCTCGGTCTTGCTGAAAGATCTTAGTACCAATCCATTTTCAAAGATATGACCAAAATCTTTCTTAATATATATATATATATATATATATATATATATATATAGATAGATAGATAGATAGATAGATAGATAGATAGATAGATAGATATGTGCACTCAAAATTTTATAACAATCGAAAAGCATAAATAATATACAAAGACGATCGTGTCAATAACAATAAAGTTGGGTCATTTGTGAAATTTGATGAAATGTTTGTAAAATTAATTGACAAAAAAATATATAAGAATCCTTTATAAAAAGAAAAAGGAAACAGAATTTTCCTTATTGATCTCTCTCCAAAAAGATGGTTGGTCCAAAAAAAAAAAACCTTTTCCATTTTTATCGTAATAGATATATAAAAAGCCGAAAATTTTAAAAATGTACTGAATCTTAATTATCAGCTTATATATATATATATTTTTCTATGCCGAGACATACTCGTCATTAAAATTATACGCACACACACTCACACACACATAATTTTAATGACTACTATGTCTCCCCATAGAAAAATCCTTGTCAGTCTACACTATGCTAAATTTAGTACGTCCGTATCATTTGAATTAACACAGATACGCATACATAAACACATATACACACACGCAGACACATACATGCACACACACATATAAATATATATATATACAGTCATCATGAATTTACTATATATGAGTAAATATATACACACCTATATAATTTAAAAAAATAGATGCATATATATATATATATATATATATATATATATATATATATATATAGTTTTACTTGAATTACTTTATAGTATGCAAACGTGTTAAATTTAGTTCTAAAAATTTTAAATGTAAATGATATCATTCGTGTATACAAGGATATTTTATTATTTTGATTTGGCTTTCTTCTTGACTCGCAATAGAAGTTGCGCCTGGATCCAATGTGTGTAAATATTGTTAATATTTGTGATCGAAGATTTTTCGACTCTACCTCTGGTCATTATAAAGATCAGGGATAAACTGCGGTTGTTATTCCATAATAATGTTTTTAAATACTTTTAATCTCACATTTTTAGCGCTTGCCGTTTATTCGTTATGCTTACAACACGCACAATGTATATTCTTCTCTTGGCTAAATCTATCTATCTATCTATCTATCTATCTCAATCTTTTTAGTTCTGTTTATCTATCTATCTATCTATCTATCTATCTATCTATCTATCTATCTATCTATCTATCTCAATCTTTTTAGTTCTGTTTATCTACCTATCTATCTATCTATCTATCTATCTATTTCAATCTTTTTAGTTCTGTTTATCTATCTATCTATCTATCTATCTATCTATCTATCTATCTCAATCTTTTTAGTTCTGTTTATCTATCTATCTATCTATCTATCTCAATCTTTTTAGTTCTGTTTATCTATCTATCTATCTATCTATCTATCTATCTATCTATCTATTTCAATTTCTTTTTAGTTCTGTTTATCTATCTATCTATCTATCTATCTATCTATCTATCTATCTATCTATTTCAATCTTTTTAGTTCTATCTATCTATCTATCTATCTATCTATCTATCTATCTATCTATTTCAATCTTTTTAGTTCTGTTTATCTATCTATCTATCTATCTATCTATCTATCTATCTATCTATCTATCTATCTATCTATCTATCTATCTATACATACATATATTTAAAATCTTCCAAATGAAATATGTTCTTATATAGCTCCGCACTTACTGATTTTATGATATAAAGATAACGAATTCGTAAAGTGGATACACAAGTCACACCTTATCTCGTAGGTTACCTTGCAATTTTTTCTGGTCAATTTTTTTGTTTTTTTATTTATGAACATAGACTGCTGCCAACTACCCGTTAATATTTGTCCCTTCAGCTATGGATGTCATTCTTTTTTTTTATTAAGTCATTGTTGTGGCCCGTAGGGTCAGGAAGAAAGACACAGAAAGAAGAAGGTAGGTTAAACCAGTGTATTAGAATAACAGAACATATTTACAAATAAGAATATTAGTAGTCAGCAGATAGAAGTTTACGTCCGAACTGCCCAGTTACAATGGGTCTCGACTGCCTCTAGACTGCCTCCCGGAAGTCACGCAGGTTAGTATTCATTGAAGGAAGAAGAGCCCATTCCACTGTAAATAGGGACCTATGACATTCATGTAGCTTCTTCTCTCTATTTCCTTATAAATTGCATATTTATTTAAGAAAATGACGCGTCAGTCCATGCTTTTTAATAAAAATGTTCTTCTAAATAAAACAAAAAAAAAGAAGGATGAATCTCAGGTTTTGTATACCTGAAGAAGGTTGTAAAATAAATCAACTAAAATATGCGATAACAGCAAGGCAACCATGCATGCAATTTTCAGAATAATGCTTAAGAAATATTTAGTCTAGAAATATTTGGGGTTTGGGTAATAGTCAGATATTTCAATATATTTTTATAAATTAGCAAGCATATTAATAATTCTGTGTTTTTTTGTTTTGTTTTTTTGTTTTTTGTTTTTTTGTTTTTTTTTAAGTTTTGCTATTGTCACCTGATGAAAGACATGAATATTTAGCCCATAACAAGAAAACAAAGATATTTCATGGAACTTTTATAAAAATTTGGGAAAAAATAATAATAAACTTATCAAATCGAAACCACACAGATACTGAACTATTAGTGTAGTCAACTAGAAATCTAAAGTGAATGTAGTATTGAACAGATAATCTCCAGTAACTAAAAAATGGTACATTTGAAATAAAACTAACAAAATAAACGATAAAATTGTGTCTTAGATTTCGTAATTTGTTTCCTTTATTTATTTATTTATTTATTTATTTTTCAATTTTATAACATCTGTATTGTAACTCTATCGTTACAATTAACGCTTCTTTAATCTTTTTTAATTACTTTTAAAGTAGCTAGAATTTATTCTGTTATAATGACATGCCAGGATTCGTCATTGGCTGCTACAGTCTTATCAACATAAGATAGGGAAAGTGAGAAGAAAGGACAGAGCATAACCTCAAAGTTATTGTCAACAATAAAGAGAGGAGCCTGATATGCCACCTATTAGTTAAGGATACTAAAATCAAGCAGGTTCAGAAATTTAAATACTTAGGAAGATTTCTTACAGTGGACGGCAGTGCGACTCTGAGATCCGAAAGCGTTTTGGCATGACTAAGCATGCATTTCAAAAGCTAAGCAGAGTATTGAGAGACAAAATGAGTACTGGGTTGCTACGTGGTGTCTATCCTTCTATATGGCAGCGAATGCTGGACAATCTCGTCAAAGATAAAGGAAAGACTCGAAGCAACAGCAATCTGGTTCTACCGAAGGATGCTGAGGATACCGTGAACTTAACATGTGAGCAACGACGAGGTTTTGGAGAGAATAGAAACGAAAAGGAAACTTGTTCTTAACACCAGGAAGAGACAGTTGAGGTTTCTGGGACATGTATTGAAGTTGGAGGGTTTGGTGAATCTGATACTCACAGGGTAGATAAATGGTTAGAGAGATAGGGGAAAACAGCGCTTGGCATACTTGATGGGTTTAAGCAAATGGATGGCAGAGCAGTGTTTGAAAGAAATAATAAGACAAAAGATGTTAACAGCTATAAAGAACAGGAAGATTTGGAGAGTCATTATCGCCTACATCTCGAAGAGCCAAGGCACATAGAAGAATACTAACAAATAAATAATATGAGATATTCGTGAGTCTATTCTAAAAGGTAGATATAGTCAATTTTTGTCTTACAGGGGGCTGCAAAAGTAGGTAAACAGTTTATAAATCTGATATAAAGGGTTTTTAATATAATACGTTTTGTGTGCAGTTTTTATTCTATTTTATTACTGCATACCAACTCTTGCTTCTTTCTTTATTATTATATTAACATATTAATATATTAACATAATATATAATACATAATACATAATATATAATACATATTAATATATTAACATAATATTATTATATTAACATATTAATATATTATTATTATATTAACATATTAATATACGAAAAGATATAAAAGATTAATAATTTCAAATTCTAAAATTATTAATTTTCAATTAGATTCGTTTTCATTGCAACTGTTCAAACCCTCTGTCCATGACTAGTAGGAATACTAAATATCTTTATTAGATGAAGCACTATCAACCACAATTAATTTTTGACTAGTAATTCTTTCGTCTACATGTTAGTTAACTTTCATTGAACTTCAAAGAGATTTAGCCTACGTCTAGTAGCAATATTATACTGTTTTTCTTTTTACTCATATTTCCTTCATTTTAATTTTAATTACATTTCATTGCAACTATTAAGACCATTGTTCATTTCTGCTTTTGTTAAATGTTAGCGAGTTAATTTGGCTATTCATTAATACTGTGTACTATGTTCTATCTTCATTTTTGCAAGTTTTATTTGTAGCTTTGGGCCTAACTAAGCAAACATTATTAAATAATCCTGCCGTCGATGCTGAGAATACAATAGACTGAAGCAACGACAAAATTTTAATGAAAATGGGAAGGAAATGGACTCTTATATTTAGAATTAGAAAAAAAAACTTGAAATTTCTATGGTATATATTGAGATAAGAGAACTTGGAGAATACGACACTCACAAAACATATTTAAAAGAATACGCATAGTGAAAAGCAGCTACCTAGCGCGCCCGGGTTAGCAAAACAGGGAATAGGAGAGATAGCAAAAAAGTTTGAGTAAAAGTTACAAAGAACAGGTAAAATTAGCATAAATGGACACTCTGGGGTTTGAATGTGGAAAGGGCTTTAGTGTGATGTAAGTAATATTGCATAATGTGAGTCATAATAATTGTTATAATAAGATGTACTGCAAATACAAATTCAAATTTGTGTAATCAATAAATTTGATAATATTATTACCTCATCATTTTGTATTATGATCAACGCGTGTATGGATGGTCTAGTCATATAATAAAATGCAAGAAGAATTAAGATTAAATAAATGCTACTTGAAAATTATTATTTCCCATTTCAGAAAATGTCAAAGTAATATTACTATTACGTTGTGATTATAATTAACTTATTGATTAATTAATAATTTCATTTAATATAATTATTATATGCCCACTGCAATGAAATTCATATTTATACTATGTCTCTTAGTTAAGTCATATCATGGGCCCAGCAACCCATTAAAGTAGTAGGAAAACCACTTGTAGCATGATGAAGGCTTTCATATATATATATATATATATATATATATATATATATATATATATATATATATTAATCGATTTCCTCAAGGATCTGTAGTTTGCTTTTGCTATCCTACACCAAGAAAAACAACAAAAACAAACTAGAGGTCCTCAAGACAATATTCATTAAAATAACTTAAGACGTCGATTAATAGAATCAGCTACGAATACTGTAGTAATGTTCTAAAATATTTATAGAAATAACAGTGTTTTCATGCTTTAACACGAGCTTGAACATGACATTACAACATAAAAAAAAAATTTGGATAATTTTCACGTTCTAATAAACGCTAAGCAATTTGTCAACTGTTACATTCGAAGCAAGAAGAAAATTTACAGTGATTATTAGCAACACAGTTTTGCAGTTATTTTTTGTTACCATAAGTCATACCCCTGAAAACTATATAGATAGATAGATAAGTAGATAGATAGATAGATAGATAGATAGATAGATAGATAGATAGATAGATGTTCTATATTAGTTTATCACCGTAACAAGACTGACTATAATATCGACACATATTGTGTGTGTGTGTGTGTATGTGTGTGTGTGTGTGATGACAGTATTAATAGAAAACATTGTTATTAATGATACTTTCAAATTGGCTCTCATCTACCGTCAATTTAAAAAAAACAATGCTGAATATATGTTAAATATGCATTTTCGGTTATATATATATATATATGTGTGTGTGTGTGTGTGTGTGTGTGTGTGTGTGTGTGTGTGTGTGTGTGTGTGTGTGTGTGCATAAATACATATATATATATATATATATATGAGAATAGTAAAACCTTTTATGCCGATGCAGTTTGTTTCTTGAGGAACAATATGCGTCAGCATAAATGGCATTTCTCTTGTCACACATTTGTACGCTTAATTTGTATTTTTAGGTACGTGCGTTCGTGCGTGTGGCGTGTAGTAAGCGTTTGTTTTTGTGTATGTGTGTGCACGCTCGTGTACGTCCGTGTGTACATCTTTATTAATGAACGTATGCTTGTACGTAGAAATATGATTATATGCTAATGTGGATGTGGCCTGCTTGGGGATAAGATAGGCGCGTAATTCTCACAAGTGCAAGAGATTGGTATTCGAGATCAGCTGAATTCTATATTTCGAATGTAGGCTTTCATGGCAGGCTGGTGAACTCACACCTCAAATTTCTTTTACTTGTTCATGTATATTGGACTGTTAATTTATATATATATATATTTGCAAATGTGTGCTCCGAAGAGTCTTTCAGCGTGTATATTAGCGCTAGTATGAACTCACATCTGAGTGACTTAAGACGAAGCTTCTTGTAAACCTTCTTAACAGTAAACAATAACTTTATATATATATATATATATATATATATATATATATATATATATATATAATTATTTGTAAATATTCGCGTGTGTGCGCACGCGCGAAATTTTCTACTTTTATCATATTTCCTTATAACGTACGCCTTATGTTATTTTTTGCCAAGGACGCTGTGGTTTCGTCCGAATGAGACTTAGCGTGTTGGTCGGAGATACAACTGTTTAGTCCATCTTGGACATGCATAGTAAAGAAATGATAATGCTTTAAATATGATTTTTTTTAAAAGCTGAAAGAAAACGGGACATTCAAAAACAAAGTATAAACAAATGCAAGGCAAAATGAAACAAAGATATAAATAAAAATACGTACAAGTAGCGTGTTTTCCGTCGTATAAGACGTACTTTATTATAAAGCGCATATGATGCATGTTTATGGAAAACAAAAACAAATACTAAATTATATTTTAATTCGTAAACCCATCATTAATAAATTTGTTATGCATTGATGAACAGATTAACGTGGCAAACAATTTGCATAAAAATAGATGTATAATTTTTTTTGTTGAAATCCTTTTTGTTGAAAATTTTGTTTCGCTTTTCTTTTATAATAAAAAAGAGTTTAGTATAAATTTTGAGAAGAGTTAATATCATGGCAAGAGTTGTCTGAGTTATTAACTATTTTTCTTTCTTTTTGTATTTTTAATTTTATTTTAGTAGAACATTTCAATTAATCAGGAGGCTTCTTCGAGAAGTGTACAATCATTTAAAAAAAGAGAGACGTATTTTTTTTTTATGATAAAAATTCAGGATCTAATTTCAAAAGAAAATTGAAAAGTTGTCCTTCTCTTTGCTCACGTGTTGTACATTTGAAGAAAACTTTAAAAACAAATGTAAAATTGAAACGTTATGATAAAAGTAACACAGGGATTAAATACCCTTGTTTTTAGACAATCAATATTTCAGTAAACAGAGGGAGGGTGACTAATAGTTACTTTGCCCCCAAACTTTTACTCTTCATGGTATAATGTGTAAGATAGGTTTACATTAATATTTAGATGAAAAGTACGAATTGTACATGCAGAATACAAGAAAAACGAAGAAATGGAACATTCTGAAAATTAATTATTTAAATATCTGCTTGGTATATAATGTCTATTGAAGTGAATATGTACGATAAAAACACGTAGATAAGACTATCGCTATTAACCATATACACGTATGTATAGCCGAAAGCGCATGGATAAATAAAACATTCGGATATTTTTGAGATAATTTTTCTATTGAAAAAAATTATAAAATCATATGAAAAATTATATAAAAACTTACCCACGACACCTTGTCTGTCATTTTTAACGCAACTTGCATATATATATATATATATATATATATATATATATATATATTGTGTGTATTTTGGCAGAATTTTTTCATTAATGCAGGCTTCATTGAATAATATAGACAAGTTTTGTCTATTAATTTTGTGTAGGATCCGTTCGTACCATCACCATCAAGTATATCAGATGGTACGCAAAATTAATAGACAAAACTTGTCTATATTATTCAATGAAACCTGTGAAACCTGCATTAATATATATATATATATATATATATATATATATATATATATATATAGAAAGTAACTAACCTAAAGAGCCAACGAACCTACCAAGGTTTCACCTAACCGGATCTTGAAGGAAGGTTGGCTCTGCTTGTGCATTGAGCGCTTTTTTGTTTTGGGTTTTCTTTACTTTGGACTACGTACTTTGACTGATGTTCAAGTGCTTAGCTCTTTCTTTTTTATTACCATTTTTTCCTTCCGCGTATATACTCGGAGGGTTTTTTGAAACGAGTATATATATATATATATATATATATATATATATATATATATATATATATATATATATATTCGATTCATCACGGTAACCATATCTGCTCTGAAGTGTATCGCACTGTCAACAAATGTAAATATGTTGCGGAAATTAACGAAGATTAACGAAACCTGGTTATAAACAACTGACAATATGAAATGATTAGAAAATTAATGTACACATTAGGATACATTTCAGAGCAGATATGTTTATTGCGATGAATCGAAAACTGTGTTATATAGTATAGGCTTGATTAAAACCTCGTTTAGACTGATGGTCATTCGTTGTCGAGAAATCTAAGACGTGCCAGATAACATGGTATATATATATATATATATATATATATATATATATATATATATATATATATACAATTATATGCTAATACCCTTGAGAAAGGTATGATTTCATCTCTTCTTCTCCTAGCTATGGATAAGTAGCAGGACAGACTGTGTTCTATTGTCTTGGGTGGTGACCAGTCTAGCAGAAGGAAAACACTGAATTCAAATCAGCCTGGATAGGGTTAGGTTCCGTCAGGCTGTTGTGTCCAAAGAAACTTCTATGCGGCTGCAGTGCATGTAGTATCGTTACGACATATATATATATATATATATATATATATATATACAGAAAAATCTAAGTAAGAGCCTACCTAGGTTTTACCCTACAGCTCGTCAGGGTAAGGCTCTAAAAATCTAAGTATTGAGCGCTTTAGTGTTAGGGTTTTCGTCTTGGGGTTTTTCTTTCCTACAATATTTGACTTATGTTCATGTAATTTCTTTTTTTACTTCCCCTCCTTTTCTCTCTGATTTCGTTCTCGGTGGGTTTTTCAAGACGAACTTAAATATAGTATAACAATTACTAATATTAGCATTATTATTTTTGTTATTATTAATATGATTATAATTATTATTGTTATTATATATATATATATATATATATATATATATATATATATATATATATATATGTGTGTGTGTGGTAATTATTATTATTATTATTATAGAATACTGCAACTCAGTAGCTATAAAATTTCGATACTGCCTGATGATGGTGTTTTAACACCGAAACTTTATATCTATTGAGTTGCAGTTTGATATAATGATAATAACAATAATTATCATATATTTATGCACTACTTTTGTATTGAGCACTTTTTAAATTAAAGAAATTAAAGCCAAAATTGGATGTTTAGAACGGCTCATGATTAAACATAATCGACATTCATTGTCTGTTATATTTAACAATATCTGTTTATATATATATATATATATATATATATATATATATATATATATATAGCACGAAGTAGCAAGTCATCGTAACCGAAGGTTTTGGCATCCTGACTTTGTTAAAACTGTTCTGTTAAATTTTTGTTGTCGTTTTAATATACTATTTTTATTTTATACCAGCCGTTCTAAAGTGTTACACATTTTGCCAGTCATAAATTCTATATCGCAAATCATAACCCTGTCGTGAAGTGGGGTCGGAAAGATTAGACCGGAGCCTGTTAATTTCACTTTATTTTAGAAATGTGATATCTTTATTCATCTTTTTTTCTCTAAAACCCCGTTCTAGCAATTTCAGAATACTCCAACTTTTAACGGTATTTTAAAATCGCCTTAAAAATAAATGACGGTATGACAAAACTGATTTCGAATAGCCGCTGATGGTAACTTGAATGTGACTCGGCGTATCCTGCATAGATGCCGATCATTCTCCAAAGCCGTTAGTTTTTTTGGAGTTTTTTTCATAAAGTTAAGTTGTTTTATTTTATTTATATTTACTTATTCTTTTAAATGTTTGCACCTATAATTATTGGGATTTTTTCTGAATTTATCCAATGAAGAATCTTTGTCTTTTTTATACTGATAACGTGGTAAATCGTACATTTTGAATTAGAGTATGAACAAACTCTTCATAAATTTAACATTCTGATGACATTTTATCGTCTTTCAGATATTGGGACAATCTGTCAGTCTTATACGTTTAACGGTATTTATTCAATGAATTTTTTATAAGAATAAAAATCTATCGTTTTAGCTAAACAAAGGGGAGACCAGTGCATGAGTAATATAAAATCAGGTTCAGAAAAACTCCGGAGATAAAATGAAATTGATTTCAGATTACACGGAAATGAGTTGAAAAAAAAAGGACAAATTTGAAGTCAAAGTATACGACACACTTTCCGTTGCCATA